>CM051391.1:9332456-9432456 GCA_028015245.1 Cardamine occulta | reverse complement strand
GGTTGTATCTCTACTGTCTAGAAAGTCATAAAGCTTCTCCACAACTCACGTGAACACCGCTCACCAACAGAAATACAAAGTTATGTGTCTCAAAAGTCATACAACTTCTTTACGTGAACACCGCCCACAAATATAAATATAAAAGGAGAGTGAGGCGGAGATGAACTAGTAATGCGGTGGTGAAATTGAACAACCATGTGGTTCTACATCTTATTTTTCTCCCTCGCTGTGTCTTCAGTTGTAGCCAAAGAGTTCGCATTGACGCTTGGGTCTGGCAACTTCAGTTCTGTCGTCAGCAAACACAAGTTCATTGTCGTTGAGTTCTACACTCCTTGGTAGGCCACTCATTTATCTATTTTTTCAACCTGAATGAAAATCTTCTTTAATAATTATATATGATGGGTGATGAAGCTGTGAATTTAAAGACTTTCATTGTTTTTCTTCAACACTTTAATTGCTTATAACCTGAGATTAATGTGATTGTTGACTAGTAAAATGATCAATATTTCTTAACTACTACTTATGTTCTTTTTATAAGAATTTATTTTGGCTAAACCCCTGGGTTTATTAGATGTTTTACCTAAAAGGGCCAATTTAAGAAACTGTATATGTTACTTTTTTCATGTTTTAATACGTAAAATAAGATATTAAACACGCTTCAACCAATAATAAAATATACTGCAAAATATAAATGATCATAAGTATTAAATAATTTAAAAGTTTTGCAAAGTAATTATATGTAAGAAAATCAAATAAAGTGACAGAAAAAAATTATTGTAAAATGTAAGAGATCACAAAATATATTAAAATCAAAACCCAAAAACTTGAAAAATAAAAAAAAAAAAATTATATCTATAACAACTTTCGGGATCAAAGGGAGTAGTTGTGTTTATTCATAAGTACCAGCTTGGTTGGTTCTTCCTTGGCTTGTACTGACCATGTAACTATTTTAGGTGTGAGCACTGTAAAACCCTTTCTCCCGAGGTAATTTTATTACGTCCATTATTTGGATACTTTTGTTTCTCTCTCGGATAATGGCATTACTTTTGTTTGGCAGTATGAGAAGGCTGCTTTAATCCTGAGCTGCTACGACCCACCAATTCCTCTTGCTAAAGTGGATTCAAGCAATGCAGTAAACAGAGGTATTGCAAGCCAATATGAGATCAAATCTTACCCTACTATCAAAGTTTTTAGAGATGGAGGCAAATTCATTGAAGACTATAAAGGTCCTCCAGATGCACAAAGCATTGTGGATTATGTCTTGAAGCAAAGTGGTCCTGGTTCTATAGAGATTACATCAGCAGTACATGTTTCTCGCCTCATAGACGATAAGAAAATAGTTGTTGTAAGGCTTTGTTTCCTCTACTCATGTTTAACAATTTTCTCAAACGCTTCACCTACTCACTTGTGGCTTTGTAGGTTGGAGTGTTCCATGAATTTGCTGGTGAGGAGTTTGAAAACTTCATGGCACTTGCTGATAAATTACGTTTAGACTATGAATTTGGTCATACATTATTAGATGTCAAACATCTTCCGCGTGGGAAGTCTTATGACACTCGGCCATTGGTTAGGCTATTCAAACCATTTGATGAACTCTTTGTTGACTTCAAGGTAATGTGGAAGAGTAAATTATGTTATCTGCTAACTTTTATTGTTCTTGACATTAATAAAATGCCACACTTTCAGGACTTTAAAGTTGATGCCATGGAGAAGTTTATAGAAGAAGCTAGCATTCCAATTGTCACCATCTATGACAAAGACCCAAATAACTATCCATATGTCAAAAAATTCTTCAACTCCGCAAACTCAAAGGCAATATAACGTACCTTCCTTTTATTTTTTCTCACTTGGACTAGCTTACTCACCTTATGTTGCTATTATGAGTCCTGCGGAGTCATTTGGTGAGATACATGAACGTGAACATAAGTCTGAAATGAACTAAATAATGGATCCAGTTTGAGTAAAAGGTTTATCTTAAATGATTTTCAAATTTTTTTCTTAGATGTACTTGACGGCTAAACTACACTTATCTTATTGTTCTCTCTTAATTATCCTACAAAATTATGCATTCAATTCCCCCCTTATGGTATTGTTAAATGTCCCACATTGGTAAGGAGTGGGACAATCACCTAATAAAGTCACATGGCGATGGTGATTTAATTCGTTGGTAGATTTAGTAAATTTTCTATGTTTTATTTGCTTATGTTTATCGAAATACGATATTTCTGACTTTATGTATTATGAAGTTTCAACATTTTCTTTAACTATTTTTGTAATGTTTAGAAAATTACTTGTGAAAATTTTGAGGCGTTAGTTGGTCCCCTCACTCATAAGCTAACTCTTTGTATTAGGTTTAGTTAAAATCTTAATAGAGACGGGGGGTATAAATTTTTTAATTCAATGAACAAAATTTTCAATTGATTTTTTCCAAAACATATATGACTAATGTGTTAATTCGAAGTGCATTTACAGGATATGATATATAGTGGCTCATAGAGGATTTTAGAAATTGCAGGCAATGCTTTTCATGAACTTCAGTGCAAAATTAGCCGATACATTCAAGTCCAAGTGTCGTGAAGTGGCTGAGCAATATAGGGGAGATGGAATTAACTTCTTACTAGGAGATGCTGAGAACACTCAAGGGGCACTTCAGGTCAATGTTTCACTTGTCTTAAATCTACTTCTTGTTACTTCTTAGCTATCTTTTAAAGTTACCTGACATCGAAATATTTTGAATGAGGCCAGTATTTTGGACTGAGAAGTGACCAAGTACCACTTATCATTATTCAAAATAAAGATGGAGGCAAGTTCATGAAACCTAATCTGGAGCCTGATCAGCTTGCATTGTGGGTGAAGGATTTCAAGGTGATAATTCTTTAGCCTAATACCGTGACTTGTTGCCTTTAGCATTTCATGAGTTTTCTATGTAGATGTTTCTCTTAATTGTGAAAGAATGAAACTACTACAGGATGGAAAAGTTTCAGCATTTAGGAAATCTGAACCTATCCCTAAGGAAAACAATGAGGCTGTGAAAATAGTTGTTGGTGATAACTTTGAAGACATGGTTTTCGACTTGCCAAAGAATGGTGAGCTATGTTACTCAATAGTCAATACTCTATCGCCCGTTATACTGGATATTTTTCGCTGTCGGTGGAGATGATAAAATAAAAATATAACAAGTTAGATATTATACTTTAAATGTTACTATAGATTAAGCTTTTCGAAATTCAAAATTTTATAGAAAAATGTTAATTTAGTTATTCATCAAAATACTGTTTTGTGTACAAATTATATTTTAGTTATTTTTCTTAAAATGCCGTTATTTTAAAAAACTTTTGTGAGTATTTGTTTTCTTAAAATCGTTAAGTAATTATTTAATGAAATAGATTTTAAGAAAACTTGGTTTTAAGATAAAAAAAATTTGATTTTTGGAAACTGATTTAGTTGAATGAAATGGTTGGTTTGCACCATGAATAGTAGGGATTTATAGTATATAAAGTTGTTTCCAAAAATACCTTACCTAATCTTATTAAAAGTTATTTTTATCAGGTTTTCTAATGACATGTCATGTAGTTAAAACTAAAGGTTTTATTCAAAACAAAACAAAATTACCTTTTAATATATAGTAGATAGTATTGACCATATTTTAGTGCCAAATCGAGCACGGATTTGGATTTGAGGGAACATGAATATGCTTTAGTGAGTTGTTGTCTTTTTATGCAGTCCTGATTGAGTTCTATACGCCTTGGTGTGGACAATGCAAGAAGCTAGCTCCAATCTTGGAGGAAATCGCCCTATCGCTCCAGACAGACACAAATATTGTCATTGCTAAACTCGTATGATTCTAATCTATAATTGATTTACATTTATATGAAACTAACCCATAAGGGATTTTATCCGACGACGTGTGCGAAATCTGAGATCTTTTATTGATAAAAAAAATACCACAGGATGCAACATTAAACGATTATCCAGTGGCCAAATTTGAAGTGAAAGATTACCCAACACTCTACTTCAAATCTGCGACGGGGTTGATAATTCAATACCAAGGAGACATATCAAAGGATGACATTTATAGCTTCATTCAGACTAACCGGGACACCGCAGAATCAGCAGAAGTGTCAATGGATGAACTGTGAGGGTCCATCGAATTAAGAAAAATAAATTAAACAAAGGACACTTAGTTACTTTCTGCTGGTAAACTTTGAAATCATGATACCATAGAGGATGTGAAAAAGGTTACGTGCCAATGAGGCTGTTGTTGATCTTCTAGATGCAAATCAATACAAACAAAACAAATATTTTTGTTTCTTATATATTTCCAAATAGAAATACAATTGTTACAAACTCAAACATCTAACTTGATGAGTTCTTCTTCCTTGTTTCTTTCTTTTCTTCTTCTTTGTTAGAACAGACTGTTGATTGGTAGAGGCTTGCAATAAACAATCTCCTAAGACAGAATTTCGTCCCTACAGTGGTGTACGTAAATTCTATGGACGTCTATCTTGCAGGATACAACTATCGATCTTTGTATTGACACCATACACCACTCCTCTCTCTGTTATGTTATGACGTCTTTATATATATTGACACAAAGGGTGCTTTTCACAACCAGACATGTAAGTGTCTTTTCATTGAGACTTTCCACATATTTCAACTGCCACATTTTAATTTAGTTTAATCATATAAATTAAATTAAATTAAACTCCAACAGACGCGACCTAAATTTATATACATGAGATTTTTTCCCGTATTTGTTTATGGTAGAATGGGTTATGGTTGAAATGACCTATTCATGGGTAGGTCTTGTCTATCGTTAACCAATATTGTAGAATCAGTCAGGGTTGAATTTATGAAGTTATTTTGTTTGTTTTGAAATTACGAAGTTAGGTTTGGTCAGTATGCTGGACCTAGTTCAATTCTTGCTGGGAGGAATAATGTGTTGTTAGGTTTCTGCAAGCCCAAGTCAAATCCCTTTTAGTATGATATTGTCTATTTTGGGCTAACTGACCAAGCCCGCATGAATTTATTTTTGGGTTCCTTCCCAAAATACCTCATACTAATTAGAGATTAACTTGTTTTATATATTAGAAACTTATTTTCTAATCTTCTGATGTGGGACATTAGTTTGTCTCCTAACAATTCGCCCCTTAAACCAAGGACCACAAACTTTTGCCTCCCCTCCCAGCGAAACCTTGACATCTAGGCAATGGCACCCCCTCATTCGCATGGTTCTCTTGAGGCACTCTTCTTATTGTGTCACATTGAGGGCTTTTTCCACACCGAACATGCGGCCCCATACCCACTTCCCTATGTCCACTTTTCTGAACCTTAGCTCTGATACCTATTGTTGGGTTTCTGCAAGCCCAAGTTAACTTCCTATTAGTATGATATTATCCACTTTGGGCTAACAGACCAAGCTCGCATGGATTTGTTTTTGGTCTCTTTCTTAAAAGGTCTCATACTAATTAGAGATTAGCTTGTCTTATATATTAGAAACTTATTTTCTAATCTTCCGATGTGGAACGTTGGTTTGTCTCCCAACTTGCGTTTTACGGCTAAAAGGGTTATGGACCTGAACCGATATTAGAAACCAGGAGTTTATCCGAGAAAAAAAAATGTTTAATGGTTAAGAATTATATAGAAGACCAAAGTGGAATTTTGGGTTGGGCATGAGATTTTAGTGATTTATTTAAGATATTAATACTTTATCCCAAATTATTAAGTATAAGATTGTTTATATTTATTTTGGAGCTTAATATTATTTTGAACTTTTAGAACTATTTTAAATTTTAAATAATTATTAGTTGTAATCTTAATTTTTAATTAATAATTTTGATTTTTAATATAAAATCCATAAAAAATTTGTCGAATTAATAGGAATTACGAAACTTTCAACAAAATTTTCCACTAATCTGATTTTCTGTATATTTTGAACAAAATTTTGACTGATTCTTCATTTCTGACGAATTTGCCATAGCTTTTACCGTCATAATGAGATATACTTCTTGTACTGTCACACCTACATGATACGCCAAATCAATTTGAGTTCCAATCATGGAAAATATTATGCTCCAGACTATATGTTAGAATAAGTAATTGATTTTTCTAAGTTGATGGTGGTCTAGTGGTCTTGAGACTTGAGAAATAGTTTTAAAAGTCACTAGTTCAATTCCACTTGGGAGAGATGATTTACACCTTAAAATTAGTATTATCATCGGCTGGTCCCGCACACCGAAGATAATTGACTTCACATAGTGTTCATAATATTTCAATTATCAGTTGCTGCTTTTAGTCAACCATTTGAATGGACTCCTAAGGGAATCAAGTATTTGAGCTTTGATAATTTAAGAAAACTCGCAAAGTGTTTCTCTGAATCTCCATATACCCATAATTTTCTTACATGTTCGAAGATCCTTCATATCTAATTCAAAGCTCAATAAAGCCTTCAATTAATCATTTTGTTTCATGCATTTTAAGGTATTATCAATTTTTCCGTTGTTGTGATTATCGCAAGATATGATCAAAACTTTAAGAAAGAAAAAGAGAATTCTTTGAAGCGATTATCTTTTAGTCTAGGGTTCTTATTATTAATTTGATGATTCAATTACACACCCTTAGGCTCCTATATATATGCCTCAAAAAACCCGATACAAACCCTAATAGAAAAAAGAAAATCTTCTAAAACATGTTGTACCGTACCCTAATAGAATCCCTTACTTATTTTTATTCATGCCCTAAGACAGTACTAATATTCTTAAGTCACTTTAAACAACAAACTCTACCTTGACAAAAAAATCTTATTTCTACGACCATTTGCTTGTTTATGGGGGTCTCCTTCATCTTTCTTTAGCATTTGAAGACATGGAGCAGATCCAAACAGTGTCTGAACTTCTCTGTGGTGACTGGCTTGGTTAACATGTCAGCTATATTCTCCGACATGTTCACTATCTCCAAAATGATCTCACCTGAAGCTATTAACTCCTTGATCTTATGAAATTCTGATTTGAATGTGCTTTGTCCTAGCATGATACACCTGATTCTTTCCCAAATATATGGCACTTTGACTATCACAGTGTAGCTGAACTCCACCTTGCTCAACACCCAATTTTGCTAAAAGTCCTTGAGCCCATAGTACTTCCTTAGCTGCCTCTCCCATTGCTATGTACTCCGCTTATGTGGTGAACATTGCAACAATAAATTGTAGAATAGATCTCCAACATATTGGTCCCCCTACAAGAGTAAAGACATACCCTGTAGTGGACTTCTTGTTATCAAGATCTCCTCCATAATCTGAATCAACTAAAACCTATGGCTTTGTCTTTGCAATCTTCACCACCAAACATGAGACCATAGTTAGTTGTGCCCCTCAAATACCTGAGAAACCATTGAACTGCTTCCCAATGTTGTCTCCCAGGGTTAGCCATATATTTGCTGACTTGACTAACTGTTTAAGCTAAATCTGTCTCATACACACCAAAGCGTACATAAGACAACCCACTACACTAGCAAAAGGAACTTGTGCCATATCCTTGATATCTTTATCAGTCTTCGGACACTGAGTCTCTGTGAGTTTTAAGTGATTTGCCAATGGAGTAGAAACAGACTTTGCTTTTGACATGTCAAACCTGTTTAGAATCTTCTCAATATAGTTTCTTTGAGATACCCACAATTTTCTAGTACTTCTATCCTTGAGAATCTCCATTCCTAGAATTTTCTTAGCAACGCCAAGATCTTTTATCTCAAAATATTCTCCCAATTATCTCTTAAGCTCAACAATATCTTCCATATTGGTCCCGATAATAAGCATGTCATCAACATACAACAGTAAGAATATGGGACTAGGGTTGCCTGGGTTCTTCACATAGACACATCAATCATACTCACATCTTTGGTCATTTATATGCAACTTGTAGGTGTCAAAACGTTTGTACCATTGTCGTGGAGCTTTCTTCAATCAGTACAATGACTTCTTTAATTTGCACACAAGCTTTTCCTCTCCTGGTTTGACTAATCCTTCAGATTGAACCATATAAATTTATTCTTCCAAATTTCCATGGAGAAATGCTTTCTTTACATCCATTTTTTCAAGGTATAAATCCCAGCAAGCTAGCAGTCCTAACATAGCTTGAATCAAGGTCTGTCGCACAAAAGGGGAGAAAATCTCGTTGTAGTCAACCCATTCCTTCTGTGAGTACCCTTTTGGTGCAAGTCTAGCCTTGAACTTTAATGGTTCCTTGTTGGAGACTCATTCTTTTCTCTTGAACACCCACTTGCAGCTAATAGCTTTCTTCCCTTTTGGAAGTGTGGTAAGATCCCAAGTCTAATTCTTACTTAGGCTTTCCGCTTCCTCTGTCATCGTACCCATCCATTCATCACTTTTTGGGCTATTGATAACCTCACAAAAATTATAAAGATCATCTGTACCAATTGAGAGTGAATAATTTTCCATCTCTTCAAAACCGTACCTGACTGGTGTCTTGATAATACGAGGTTCCCAATTAGCTGCCAGACTCCCATTTGCTTTTTTTTGACTGCTCTTCTGACTATTCTTCTGACCGCTCTTTTGCTCTACCTTAAAAGACTTCTCCACCTTATGAGAAAGCTCATTGTCTTTTGCTTCAGGTCTAGTGGTATCATTAGACCCTTCGGAGACAAACCTGGATCGATCTTCCGCAATTTTCCACTATCAATTGAAAGAAAAATAAGATATCTCAACAGACCTGAGAATCTCAATGTAGAAGAAGGATAACTAGGATGATTATTTTATGACTCATATACTTCTTCTTATGTATGAGTAACTAAAACTCAATCCTAACCTAATAAGGAATTGCATAAGACGGTCAATCTCTTATTTCTAAACTAATAAGGAATTGTCTAAGACGGGCAATCTCTTATTCCTAAACCGCTTCTCAACCCAAGCCCAGTTGAGCAGAGCTGTAAACACACTTAAAACTATCATTTCCTGTTGTAGTAGCATGTACTGCTTATCAAACACCACATCTCGACTGATTACTCTTTTCCTAGCCTCAAGATCCCAAAACCTAAAACCTTTGACGCCTTTCTCAAATCCCAGAAAAATACACTTTTTGAACTTAGAGTCCAACTTTGTTCTTTTGTCACTGGGAATTACCACATAAACTGGACATCCAAAAATCTTCTAGTTTGATAGATCAATATCTACCCAGTCCATATTTCTTATGTTACCTTTCCTTCAAGAGAGATTTGTGGTGATCTATTGATGAGATAGACCACCATGTTTACTGCCTCAGCCTTGAACGATTTCGAAAGTCCTGCATTCGGTCTTAAACACTTTGATTTCACAGCAATAGAATGGTTCATCCTCTCACTTACCCCATTCTGTTATGGTGTCTTTTACACTGTAAAGTGCCTATGAATCCCTTGCTCCTCATACAGCTTCTGAAATTCTCCATCAGTATACTCTGTACCACTATCTGATCTTAGATACTTAATCTTCCTCCCTATTTAGTTTTCTACTTCAGCTTTCCAAGTCTTGAATTTTCCAAAGACTACAGACTTCTGTCTCAAGAAATAAACCTTCTTCGAAAAATCCTTGATAAAGAGGAAAAAATACCTGCTACCACCTAATGATTGTTCTCTCGTTGGCTCCCATACATCTGAATGAACATAGACTAAAAGACCCTTTGTAGTGTGTTTTTCTGTCTTGAATGATGTCTTGGACTGCTTTCCCATCACGCAAAACTTACAGAAATCCATCTCGCAACTCTTCAAACCATCCAAAAGATTTCTCTTATGAAGTTCAGCTAAACCATGCTCTCATATATGACCTAACCTCATATGCCACAGAGTTGTGCTATCCGATTCAGTCAACACAGCTGGAGCTTCACCTAGAACAATGTTTCCGAGTAATCGATATACGTTTCCTATTGTGATCTCACCATTTACATCGTCATATCTCCTTTGCGTATATTCACAGAGTTTTCATCGTCTGTCTCATACTTGAAACCGGTCTTGTGAAGTGTACCTAGAGATATCAGATTCTTCTTTACAGCTAGAAGATGCTTTACATCAGTTAATGTCCTGATAACCCCATCATACATTCAAAATTTGATTTTACCAACACCGATAATGCTGCAGCTTCTGTTGTCTACCAGTTTAACAGTTCTGAAATTTCCAGCTTCATACGTTTCAAACCACTCCTTATTTGATGTCATGTGGAATGAATAACCTGTATCTAAAATCCAAGAATCTATGTGATTACCGAATATCACTGCAAGCGTATCGAACTTGATACACAGAGTTTTAACCCTAAATATTTCTGCAAGTTCACAGACAATCGCAGTAGTATTAAAGGGATCGAATCCACAAGGACCAAGGTTACACTATGAAATTATGAGATTTGTAAATAAAGCTAAGACAAAATATGAAATTGGTTTTGAAACAGAATTGCAAGTAAATAAAAGCGGTGTAAAACTAATAAAGAAAAAGCACTAGATCAGGGTAATTCGCAGATGATTCAGAGATGAGAACTTAGCAACTATTCAGGATCTAATTCAGCAAAAGTCCAGAACTCAAACATAAAAATAATATCGCCCCACTCTCGTGGCGACGATAATTTTATCTAACAACCTAGATACCTAAACTCTCGCTTGGATCTAGAGATGCAGATAAGCATTAACGAATGGGTTCAATATGTTCACAACCAGCCACACCAACTCTCGTCACCTACGTCTGATTGCTCACCAATGTCTTTTCTAGCAACCTAAAACACTCTCGCGAATAGGTTTAACCTAAAATCATAGAATAAGTGGCCAGTTTAATCTAAGCATTAAGACCAACAATTGGCGAAGACAGTATATATTTATGTATCCTATTTGTGCTCAGTTTATCATCCCATGAATACCTTTGAAAACCCTAATCTAGTTAAAAGACTACTCAGACATGGAAGAGGAAAACATAGCAATGGAATAAAAGGAATTCATGAATAAATATTGAAAAGTAACAAGGTTCAGAATTCTTCTCAAAACAAAGTATGGATGATCTCCAAGTCTAAGCAATCAAAAACAAGGAAGATGGAAACAAGGAGCTAGGCGATGGCGACAAAGGAGGAGAAGGAGAGGATCTTCAAGCAGCTTCCCCTTTTTCTCTAAGGAAAAGGACGTGTCTTTTAAGAAGAGGCTGCTGACCTATTTTAATCACCCAAAATTAGGTCAACTCGGGCCCACTAATTTTCGGTGGCGGCGGAGCATGTGCTCCCACTGGGTGTTCGCGTGTAAATTAGGCCTTTTTGCTCCAAATCCGCCTCTTTTTGATCTAAAAGCCCAATAAGCTCCAGTCCATCCAATTTATGCTCCAAGACTTCATTCTGACCTGTTAAGACTCAAAATAGACTCGAAAGACACTAAAAACGACTATAAAACATTAGTAAATATAGGCCAAAATCATCATATATCAGAACTCAACGGTTACTGTATCCTCTTGCTAAACTACGTTTGCAGTATTAGATGATTCTCATCCTCCATTCTACTTCTTATTCATCGAAAAATCTCTCTTATAATGCTCTATTTTCTGGCACTTATAACAGACTGCTTTCTTCTTCCTGGTATCTCATTGCTTTCCTTTTTTCTTATGTCCTCCATTACCCTGGTTGAATCTAACATACAACCCATCACCCTGAGAGTTTACTCTGCTACCATGTTGTTTGATGTGATCCTGGTGAGGTAAGAATGGGCATGAGACCCAATACACCTCATTAAAAACTTTTCCCGGAAAACCACATTAGAAAAACCGAGGATAAGGGAAAAAGAGTTGCATGGACCTCATGGTCAGATGCTAAGCATCTTGAGCATGTATCTCGACCAGAGAAGTCTTGACTTATCCATGATAGCCCAATCAAACCTTCATAGTATTCACCATGTGTAGTGATACTCTCAAAGCTTTGTAGAATATATTGATCCAAAGGTAATTTATGACTCCAATGCATGCTTTCCATGCTCTTTTTGCTCCAAGTTTGCCCATAGCTTCCTTGTTGTTGGTAACTCCATCTTATTGAGTCTGGATGCTTCCCAAAATCATATCATTGTTGGTGTCGATTGTGATGACCCAACAACTACTCAGTAGCCAAACTGCATTGTAATTGTTTCTTTGTTCACCAACAATGCAGTCACCAACGTCTCATACTCTGGAGTTAAAGAACACAACAGCATCATAACTTTATCTTTGTCTTCCACCGTGACACCCACATGCCCTAGATCTGCAGTGATCTGATTGAACTGATTAACATGCTGAATCAGATTAGATCCTCTAGACATCTTAAACAGATACAATCTTTGCTTTAGATACAACTTGCTGGATGGAGATTTTGACATGTACATCTTTTCGAGCTTGTCCCAAATTTCTTTTGAGTTAACAAGATCGATCACCTAATGCACAACTTCGTTTCCAAGATAGGTACGAATTGTCGAGCCCGCCTTCTCCTGAAGCTTTTCCCAATCATCATGGGTGATTGAATCCGGCTTCTTCTCCAACAGTGCCTTTTTCATCCCGTTTTGATTCAGCATATCCTTACCCATGTTTATCAGAGACTAAAGTTTCTAGTTCCATTGAATCTCGGGACCTCAAATTTTATGGAACTAGTCATCGTAAAATATCTCGCTACTCTAATACTAGTTGTTGTGATTATGACAAGATATGATCAAAACCTTAAAAAAGTAAAAGAGAATTAAGAACGAAATTTCTTTGAAGTGAATTTCCTTTAGTCTAGGATTCTTATTTTTAATCTGATGATTCAATTACAGACCTTAGACTCCTATATATATGCCTCAAAATAACCGATACAACCCCTAATAGAAAAAAGAATCTCTTACTTATTCTTATTCGGGTCCTAAGACAATCCCCTTATCACAACATGTAGATGAATGAATCTTAATCTAAGTCTTCAATTAAGAAACCTACGATTTGGTTTCCTTACTCTTATTGAGTTTCTTTTGTGTTACATCACATATATAATAATTGCCCCACAGTAGGAAGCTTTACTTTGAACACGGATGGGATCATCATTCTTACTGTACACAATTTTTTTTTATCTTAAATAACAGAGATAGTTAAAATTGGACTACTCTTTTAGTCTTTTAAAAATTCTATATATCAATTACAAGAGATAACATATTCAGAACAATGAAGATGATATACATACATAGATTGACATATCTACTTTTATGCTTCTACAGTATCCACTATGAAATTAACAAAATCTGAAAGAAGATTATGTAGATGATCAGACTTCTTTTTCCCACGTTTTCTTCTTGACAACAATCTCCAATGGAGCTAATTTGATTAAGCAAAAGGAGCATATTCTGATCCTTTGCTCTTCATGTTTCTGCTCCTCTTTATAAGTCAGTAAAGGGAATGATATCCCAAAAGTATAAGTTAAACTTTTCCACCAGATGTATAGGAGCTTCGCTCGGAATTTGTATTTAGGGAAAAAGTAGAAGCGGATTTGCTAATAGAATTGGTGCCTTTGGAAGGAGCAGAGAAAGGTATTGGAAGCTTCTTTGGGAGCATTTGTTCCCAATGGACTTGAGGGAATCTTGAAGCTTCTGACACAAGTAAAAGAAGTGAGAAAAGAGCCAAGAACATGTACATTTTTCTACACCAAACAAACGATATCATCTTAAGAACGTGAGAATGTGAGTAAAAATGATCAAGAATGATTAATGAGAGAACAATAGAGAAAGAGAGAGAGACATGATTGTAATATAAGAGAAGATAGACAATGCTGCTTAGGTGTTTGGTTTAGAAAAGATTATATCAATTGGCCGACAAGAGAGACCACTTTGTATACTGTATGTTTAATTTTACACTAATGTTAGTGTCTTTTGGAGGATGTAAGAGAGCTGAATAAGATTATCTTAATTTAACAATCATGGCAACACGAGTGTTGTTCTTTTATAATACATAATAAAGTTATTTTGAGAATTGAACAAAAGGTCTTAAAAACAGCAACTGACACTTTTGTACCCTCTTATGCCAACAATGGTACTATTTTCAATTGCTTATATTCGGTATTCATGTAATGTGTCTATATCTAATAAGCTTATGTGCCGTATAAAGTACATAGCGTAATTATTGACAACGAACATTGCTTTTGTTGAATAAAAGTTATAATTTTTTTAAATAGTTTAATGTCAATTAAGTAGATTCTAGGCAACTCCTAGCGACGATCAAAAGACTGACTTCTCGTGCATCATAAAGAATAAGGTTATGCATTAATATTGTGTATCTTACTTCTATAATTGATTAATCAAAATTGAAATAATTGGCTTAAAACAAATTTGTGACTTCAATCTGATTTTTTTTCTTCTGTCAATTAGGTTTCACTTTTATGTTTCAAATGTATAATTTTTACTAATTCAATTTTCATAATTTTAATGTTAGTTTTGAATTTAAAATACCTTTTTTTGTTCAAACGAAATTTATATACCTTAAATTTCTAATATTAATATTTTTAAGACACTATATTTTTAACATGACAAAACATTTGAGTGTGTTGTAGCGACCTACTTCGGTCCTCGCCTGATCTAGTTTTCTAGCTCAGAGCAAGCAACATTATAAATAAACAACTTTTTTCAACAATAAACCATATATTTTAAGACTCTAGAGTTAGCGGAACATTCAAACTACATGGTGTCGCATTCTATTTCTTCGAGCATGCGAGAGTTTCAGGAAGTGGCCAGATATTGCTCATTAACCGATATGTCTTCTCATAGCCCGTTATTGACATGGTGTAGTAAAAGAGATGACAGATTAATATGCAAAAAACTTGATCGTACGCTGGTTAATGATACATGGCTCCATAAATATCTGCAAGCTTACTGTGTCTTTGAACCTGGAGGCTACTCTGATCATATGCGTTGCCATATTCAGATAACAGCAGCAACTCCTACGAGGAGGCATCCTTTTAAATTCACAAATGTGTTAACAAGTCTCCCAGGTTTTCTACTGATGGTGAAGAACTTTTGGAAAGAGACTGAGGAGCTATTTAACTCAACTATTTAGGCTATAAAAAAAAAAAAAAACTAAAATCTCTTAAGCCAAAAATCATAGAGATAGGTAAAGAGAAACTATGTGATCTAACCGCACGTCAAAGGCATATGAAGCACTATGTGACTCACAAGCACAGACTTTGCTGAATCCAAACCAGCAATTGATGGAGATGGAGACTAGGGCTTATGAAAAGTAGAAGCATTTGGCAGAAATAGAAGAAAAATTCATGCGTCAAAAATCAAAGGTTCATTGGTTACAAGTGTGATGGAAATAACCGTTATTTTCATCAATCGGCAAAGAAAAGACAAGTGTGAAACTTGATACGAGAAATCAAGAGAGCTGATGGGACTGTAGCTAATAGTCAGGATGATACTAAAGTGGAAGCGAAAACATTTTTCCATAATTTCCTGTCATAATCTATGCCAAAATATGAGGAAATATCTGAGGAATAACTACATGAACTGTTGGGGTTTCAGTGTGTCGAAGAGGACATGGCCATGTTAACTAAAGAAGTGAACGAAGAAGAGGTGAAACAAGTCTTATTTGCTATACCAGGAAACTAATCACGGGTCCAGACGGCTATACATGTGAATTTTTCAAATCCACTTGGGAGATTGTTAGAAAGGATTTTGTTGTAGCCATCAAATCTTTTTTTTTTTTGATAAGGGGTTTCTACCAAAGGGACTTAATTCTACCATATTGGCTCTTATTCCTAAGAAGATGGAAGCGCTTGAGATGAAAGACTATTGTCCTATTGCTTGCTGCAACGTTATCTAGTAAGAGCTGTTTCAACCAATTGTCTAAAATTTTTGAAATAACAAAAACTTATTTCTCCAAACCAGTAAGTTTTGGCTAAGGATAGACTCCTCATGGAAAAAGTCCTTCTTGCCTCAGAATTGGTTAAAAATTATAATAAGGATAAGGTCTCGGCTTGTTGTACAGTAAAGATAGATATTTCAAAGGCTTTCGACTCAGTTCACTAGCCCTTTCTACTATCTACATAAAGGTGTTGGGTATCCTTGAGAAATTTCATTCATTGGCTAGGATTTTGTGTCACTAAAGCTTCTTTTTCGGTTCAATCTATAAATGGGGAACTCACAGGGTTCTTCCAAAGCGCAAGAGAGTTGCATCAAGGCTGCTCTATATCGCTTTTTCTCTTTGTGATTTGTATGCATGTGTTATCAAAAATGCTGGACAAATCAATTGTGGAGCGACGTATAGGTTACCACTCATATTCTTAAAATCTTAAGCTTAAACATTTATGCTTTGCAGATTTTGTCAGTTTATTCATATGGAAAAACAATCTATTGAGGGAGTTCTTCAAGTGTTTAAATTATTTGCTGCAGTCTCGGGGATGTGTATAAGTCTTGAAAAATCAACTTTATACATAGCAGAGGTAACAGAGAACGCAAGGGATGCGATCTTGGATCAGATCCCATTTGAATGTGGCCAGCTTTCAGTGCGGTACTTGGGTTTACCTTTGTTGACCAAGCGGATAACGGTTAATGATTATATTCCTTTGATAGAGAAGATTCATAGTCGCATAAGCTGTTGGACATCAAGACATCTCTCTTTTGTGGGGAGGCTGCAACTCATTGGCTCAGTTATTCATAGTGTCACGTGAGTTGGGGGGAGGGGGGGAGGGGGGGGGGTTGAGATCAATTACTGAAGTTAATCATGTGAGTTGTCTGAAGATGATCTGGCGGATACTATCAGCAAACTCATCCTTATGGGTGAACTGGGTTCGAAAATATCTACGGAAGGGTTCTTTCTATTCGGTTAAAGATGGGTTGACTAATCGACATTACATGAACTCGTGGCTGTATAAACTTGGGAATAAAGGTACATTCAACAGTTGAAAATGCTCTACTTACACATCGAAGGAGAAATCATAGAACATAGTCGCTAAACAGTATTGAAGAGGCAATAGAACTCCAACGCCAAAAAGGGAAAATGTTAGAAAACGATGTGGTTTTATGGAAGTTCAAAGGGGATAAATTCAAGTGCAAATTCAACTCAAAATAAACATGGAAGCAAACTAGATCAGCACATCCCACAAGAGAATGGTATATAGGTATTTGGTTCTCGTACGAAATGCCTAAATCTTCTTTCATAACGTGGCTTGCTATTTACAATAGACTCTCAACAGGAGACCAAACTTTGAGCTGGAACACATGGGCCTTGGTGAACTGCAGTTTTTGTCTGGATCCTATGGAGACACGGAACCATCTCTACTTCACATGTCCATATTTGGGAGAGGTATGGAAAATTCTTACTCACAACCTTCTAACTCTAAGTACATGACACATTGAGATGGTATTGTTGCTCTCCTATTTGATGAATCACAAGACAAGATCCTGTTTTTTTTTTAGATATCTGTTTCAAACAACTATTCACACCATATGGCGAGAAATGAATGGTAGGAGACATAGCAAACCTTCCATCCAACCTTCTCAACTTGCAAGATTCATTGACAAAATCATCCATAACGGACTGTCATCAATTCGGGACATGGAAGACATGCGACGATACGACAAAAGGTTGGAGCGATGGTTTGCTATCCGATTCGATGTAAAAACGGTTTTTAATATAAGTTAACATTCATTTCAAAAAAATAAAAAAGATTGATAATTATTTATGTGAATTGTACTTTTTTGTTAGTTAGAAAAGAAAACTGTAAAGTAAATCACTAATATTAATTTGGTTTACTTTTTCTAAAACAAGTTAATTTGGATTTTCATCATTGAAGAGGAAGCGGTTCTATTTTCCGTCAAACGAGGAAGTGGTTCTTATTATTCGTTTTACTCAAAAAAAAAAAAAAGAAAAAAATCGTCGGACGGCAGAGAGCTAAAACGGTACCGTTTCAGATGAGGAGACACCAGCACCACCGATGCAACATGAGCTCCGGCAGCGAAACCGGATCCGGTTCCGATTCCGACAACGACACAACGATGCGGTGCATCTCGTGTCGGGAAGAGTACTTCCGTCGCGATGCTGGCACTTGCAAAGAATGCTACGTAGAAGCCGGCGAAACTGAAGAAGAGCTCAAACGCGAGATCGAAGACCTCAAAGCTAAAGTTACCTTTCTTCGTTTCCCGTCTTCTCTTGATCATGGAAGCTCAAGATCCTTCACTGACGTTGTTCTCATAGCCTCTCAAGACGCCGCCGGTGCTCCCCCTATTCCTGCCCATAAAGCCGTTCTGGTTTGTTCTCAACTGAAATTTCTCTTCTCAATTCCAAAATTTGAGTAATTAGGTTCAATGATTGATTAATCATATGAATTTTCCAGAATGACTAGCAAAAACTCTGTGCAGACTTATCTGTTTGAAGTTTCAGATATGAATCAATTCAATCCTAATGCTTGATCATGACTATATGATGCACTTGTGCTTTTTGATGTCCCTCACTAAAACTGTTTAAATATCTTCTTCTATGTCTTCTTGATTTGTTTTATGTCTTCCACATTTCATGCCCTTTTGCTGAAAAGCTTGGAATCTTGGTCTGTGTGTTCCTTTTGGCTTTGATTGTGTGGTGGTTTGTCACATTTATATGTATCATATATACGTTGAGAGCAGTGAAGGTTTAGCAAAACAACACCCTTTAGTGGAGTGGATTTAGGATTTTAAGATTGAATAGAAGTTGCAATTGTATGGTTATTGTGTTTAGTAGTAATGCAAGAACTATGTTTGGAGAAGAACAATCTTTTTCTTTTTCTGTGAAATTCTGCTTTTAAGGATGTGTTGATATGAAATTATCTTCTTGATTTGTTTTATGTCGTCGTCCATGTTTCATGCCCTTTCATTGAAAATGTTGAATCTTGGTCTGTGTATTCCTTGTGGATTTGAATGTGTAATGGTTTTTTACATTTATGTGTATCATATATGATGAGAGCTATGAAGATTTTGCAAAACACCCTTTAGTGGAGTGAACTTAACAATGTAAATAATGTTGCCAGGTGAGTCATTCTCCAGTCTTCAAAGCAATGCTTGAGAACGAGATGGAAGAGAGCCGTAGTGGCACCATCAAGATAAGCGACGTATCTTATGACACACTTAGAACTTTCGTATGTTATCTCTACACAGCTGAAGCAAGTCTTGATGAGCAAATGGCATGTGATCTTTTGATCATGTCAGAGAAATACCAAGTGAAACATCTCAAAAGTTACTGTGAGAAGTTTTTGGTAACTAAACTTAGTTGGGACAACTCTCTCATGACATATGCCTTTGCTCACCAGCACAACGCAAAACTTGTGCTTGATGCTGCATTGTCGCAGATCACAAATAATATGGATAAACTTACAAAAAGAGAGGAATATATGGAGCTTGTAGAAAAAGATCCTCGTCTTATCGTTGAAATCTACGAAGCCTATCTCTCGAAACAAGTTAACACCGCAGCTGGGGGAGCTAGCACGAGTAAAACTAGTTGAAAAAAAAGTCTATTTGTGAGGACAAGAAACTAGCAGGAAGTATATTTCATTTCTTTTTCCCTCAGATTGGTGGGGCTGTGTCTACGTAGTTTTTATCTTTGAGTTGTTGCGTAAATGGAAATGCTGGGTTGTTAAATACATGAACGGGATTTGGTTTGGTGGTTAATGCCTGATATAAAAGATTGTCATTGTTTAGTTCTGTTTAAACATAGGAACGCACGGTGCATTGAAGCAGGGGACCATAGTCCTAACCATTGAAAGTAATCAATTAGTCCTCAGAATCCAAATCTGTAACTAATTGATTGCTCATGTTCCACCACTTGCAGTCTCTGGACAACAGAACTCAATTTTTTTTCTGATTTAAAGGTTTTTTTTTTCTGCGTTTCAAGGTTTAAAGTGTTAGTAAAAATAGTTTGAAGATTTAAAGTATTAGTGTAATGTTTTGGAGGTTAAAGTGTTAGCAAGAGACACTTTCAAGGTTTAAAATGTTATTTTTTCTTTTTTTTTTTGATATTTTTTAAGTTTTATTAATAAATCTTGAAAGATACAAAGATTGGGAAAATTTCGGTGAGATAAGCCAGTGGAAAATAGAAAAATCTCTAGAAACAAAAACCCCCAAAAGGAGTCATATAAAGCAAGTTCCAAAATACAAGATAAAACCCAATAAAACTCGATTCTAGAGATTGAGCCTAAAGAAGAAACTATATCATCGTCTAATGTATTTGAAGAGAGGAGGGATGAGTTATATAACTTATGCAAAACTTATTGAGCCACACATTATCAAACCCGAAAGACAACTAAGGGGGCAATGGCGAGATAGATTTTTTAAAGACTTTAAAGAATTTGGATTTAATTTAAAGTTTTAAAAGCAAAAAAATTACCAATCAGAGTTTTATAACTTTATTAATTTTAAAAGTTTTAAAGTCTAATTACTCACTTTTCCTTAAGTCAGGTACAATTTTCTAAAGTTACATATATGAGACTTTGTGAAATGTAAGAAATAAATAGAAAAAAAAAAATCTGATATTTTTTTCTCTCTTTTTCCCCACAATAATTGTAAAAAAAATTCTCATTGTATGTGTAATTTATCACAAATATATTTTGATAATTAAAAATAATATTTTATTTCTATTTTTCATAAAAATATTTGCATCAATGACCATCATAAGTTTTCATCAATTGTGTCGGAGTAATATTTCTTAAATCCAAAAAGCGAACAAGATCTTTATATGGATTAAATATTTTTTTTATTTGTCACTATATAGCCACCTGGATTCATTTTTAACATAATTTTCATTTGTAAAAAATAAATTATATAATAAAATAACAGTCATAATTTCCTCAACTTTTTGTTTCCAATCATACTTTAATAATAACCAAAGTTTTTACAGTCTTGATAGTTAAAGTTTCTACCGCAAAAATTTGTATAGTCAAAAGCCTAAAGTAACTGTCTATTTTAAAAGTCCTTACCAATCAGCCCAAGAATTTATTGTATTGCTACAAAATAACTTAAGCCACAAGCTACTAAATCCGACAAACCAACTAAGGGACAATATCTATTTTTTTTTCAGAACCATAACATGAATCCATTAGATTGATTATTTTGATTATGTTTTGGTTTAATTAGTTTGAGTTTTGTTTGCGAAATTCTTTTTTTTTCATCTAGTGGGGTGTGATCTGCACATATAGTTGAATTATATGTTTTAAATGTGCAAAACTTTTCCACTAGACTAACTTAAAGTTTCTCATAGTTCCCACTTGTCGTAGTCCTGGAACTAGCAAATAGCAAGGGATGACTTTAAGTTCTATGCAAGTCCACGAGACCCAAAAACAAAAGAAAATATAATTCAATAAGAGATGCATATAGTATGGGTGGAACGAAGTTAAAAAGAAATTGGCAAAACCGTATGCTGATGTTTTTTTAAAATATACTTTTATGTAACTAAACCAGATTCATTTGAATAGTAAAATAAGTTTTTTAATTAAGTTATAATTTAAATAGTAAATTCTGTTTTTAGTTAATTTACAGTTTTAATTAATGATCTAGTTATCATTTTTTGTGTATTTTGGTGTGATCATGTTAGAAGTATATGTATTTAAATTTGGGTAAGTAGTGGTAGTTAATTAATGTATTTAAAAACATTGAAGTATAACTAATAAAATATTATTTTATGATTGTTCTAAATTATAAAAAAATATTTAAAATAATTCGTGATTACAAAAACTAATCATTCGAACTTTATAGAGTTTTTCTTATTATATTTTACAAAATACATTTGAAATAGCACATTATATTATTATTGATATTATTAAGCAAAATTAAAATAATTCATTACTATTAAATTAAACTGTGATTATTAAAATAGTCTATTATTTTATTAAAATAACTGGTGATATCATCTTCAAGAATCAAAATCATCAATATATAGTAACATAAACATGGTTTTTGTGGTTTTAGAGCACGACAAAATTTAGTCAAATATTGAATAAATAAATAAACAAAAACAAAATTGATTAACCCATATTAAAATGTTGAGTCTTTGTTTCCGTATTAGTGATATTTTAATATGGTTTTTCTTTTCACATATCAAAAAAAAAAAATTAAAAACTTTTCAAATATTTTGTATTTTTTTTTCGTATTATGTAAAGTTAATTACAAATAATCCACAAATTGAGAAATGACATTCAGAATAAGCCACTCTCCTCTTTGCCACTCGAAAATTGCCACTCAGAATAATCGCGTTAGATGACTGATTTGTTGTTCAACTTGTCAACTATTTAGAATCAATCTAAATCGCGCAAACTTTTCATTCTAAAATATTTTATTATGCAGCTTTTAATTCTACAATTTTTTATTCTGCAATTATGCTATTAAGCAGTTATGCATATTACCAATTAGAACTTTTGTATTCTGCTCCTGCATTTAGATTTTCGACAAAACTTAATTTGTGATTGGATTCGCAACCAGAAAGTTATCTTTATAAATATACATGCAATACAAAATAAGAAAATTAGGAAATATGCCACAACTCTCCTTTCTTTGAAAAATAATGTCATTATCAATAATTTTCTCGAACCATGCCGATTATTAGAGACAAAAATATCAAGATACCCTCCTCATTGAGAATCTCTTCTTCTTCCTTCTCTCTTTTTATTTCTTCTCTCTACCTCTCTCTAGAATCACTTCTTCTTCCTTCCTTCCTCTGTTACACTTTTTTTTATTCAATTTGTTGTTTCCAGTTTTTTTTAGCCAGATTTTGTGCTTATTTTTTTTCCCACAAAAATATTTATGGATTTCTGAGTTTTTTTAACTGGATTTTTAGTTTATGGATTTATGAATTTTTGGTGTTTTCAGTTTATAGATTTATGAGTTTTGTATTCATAATTTGTTTTATGGATTTTTTGGTTTTCAAAAACATCTAAGCAACAAGCGTACACATTTTTTCCATCGCAGAAGAATGTTGTCCATCTCAAACATAAGTGTATTTGTTTGGTAGACATTTTTTTCATTTGTTTTTTTTTGTCCACAACAATGTTTATGGATTTCTTGGTTTTCTTAATCTGGCTTATCAGTTTATGAATTTATAGATTTTTAGCGTTTTCAGTTTATAGATTTATGGCTTTTGTATCCATAATTTGTTTATGGATTTTATGGGTTTTCAAGAACATCTAAGGAACAGTCACACATGTTTTGTCCATCGCAGCAGAATGTTGTCCATCTCGAACAGAAATGTGTTTGTTTGGTTATAATTCTTGTCCATCAATACTTAATTGCACATTTGATCTTTTTTTGTTTTTATTTTTTTTAAGAAATTGGTTTGTATGAACATATGATCTTAGTTTTTTATGCATATTTGATCAAATATGCTTTTGGTTTTTATGTATAATTAATTTGCATATTATCTTATTTTGTTGTGGACAAGTCGGATTGTTTGTCTACATTATCAAATCTCATTGGACAAAAACTCTGCACATAAAACATCCAACTGCAGGATATTCTAATTTTTTATTGGGTCCAATATCACAAAAATGGATATTTTTAAAAGGATATATACGTTATGACATTATTTTTTTTAAAGTCAAGAGTTGTGACATATTTTCTAATATTCTTTACAAAGTACATAGGAAAATCTTAAACTAAATTTTCGGTAGGGAAGTCTTTTGAAGGAAGACAGATCGACTGGATTGGATTCAGAGAATTTGTTGCCGGTCCTGGATTTGACTTTGAAAAAAATATTAACCCATTTCTGCAAAAGTAAGTGGAAGCTGGAGCCCATCCCCGGTCACAACTCACAATAATACTTTGTTAACCGAAACAAAAAGAAAGTTTAGTACAGGCTTACAGCCGTATCCATATGTACAATTTTCAAGTGGTCAATTTTTTAAATATTTGCCCTTCTTATACGGTATATTTAAATATAATGCTTCTAGATGTGAAGTGCTATGTGGGAACGTACGTGGAATGTGAATATGATGACCAAACCCCTTCTATTAGTAATACCTATCAAAAGTCTTCACTGAATTTATTTTTATAAACTTTGATTTCTCGGAAAATTGGGTAAAAAACCACCCTAACTTAAAAAAAAAAAACATTTAAAAAATTTTCAACTTTTTTTGTGGATTTTTAAACCATCACTTTGTAATAAATAATAAAATAAATTCTAGGTAATATAAAAAAAAAGTATATCATTATTATATTAAACTAAAGATAAATAAATAAAATTTGGTCTATGATTTTTTTTTACAAGAGTTTGGTTTTTTTACCTATTTTTCTTAATTTCTCGTAAAAAACTTTACATTTTCTTCTACATCAAAAATTAAAAAGCTTTTTCATAAATAAGCCGCCGAGCAAGAACAGATCCTAGCCTTCTAGTCAAAAGTGAGAAAATGGGTATTGGTTGATTTTCTCATCTCAACTCACCTTTAATATAACGAAGCTCTTAACTCCCAGATTATAATTCTAAGAATAACGTAGTACAACAAGAAAAGAAAAAAAAAACAAAAAATGCGAAAATGTCCAACTTTGTTGATCTTCTATGCTTCTTCTCTTCTTGTACTTCAAACCCTCAACGTCGTAAACGCCGTTACATGTGTCGGAAGCTTCTACAACGGTAGCAGCAGCTACGGCGTTAATCAAAAAAATCTCTTTTCTACTCTTGCTTCTAATGTCATCACCAACGGTGGATTCTACAACGCTTCACTCGGCAAAAGTCCCAACAAAGTTACGTTCTTGTCCTCTGTATAAGAGCCTACAAACCAAAAGCTTGTATCAGTTGTGTCGAAAAAGTGACTCAGGAGATACAAGCGGATTGTCCAAATCGCATGGAGTCGTTCAAGTGGGACAATGACGATGGAGACAATGTTTCTTGTCTTGTACGTTCCTCAAACCACTCAACATTCAAGAACCTCACGCTTGAACCAGCTGTTCTATTCCCTAGTCCACTAACTATCGAACCATCCAAGAACATGACCCTTTTCAAACAAGAGTGGGATGCAACGGTTAATCGAACCCTCGAAGCTGCCACAAAAGCTGAGAATTCCTCGGTACTTAAGTACTATAGCGCGGTATATGCTGAATTCACCGAGTTTCCAAATGTTTACATGATGATGCAATGCACGCCCGACATAACTTCGCGAGATTGCAAGAGATGTTTGGGAGATTGTGTGTCGTATTTTAACAAACAATATTGGGGAAGACAAGGAGGCGAGAGTAGTCGGCCGAGCTGTGTTTTTAGGTGGGATTTATATGCTTTTCATGGTGCTTTTGATAATGTAACAAGAGTTCCTGCGCCTCCTCAACCTAAGGCTCAGGCTCAGGCACCAAATGGGAGCTCTATAAGAGACAAGAAAGGTACAACAACTGAGTTAGAGCATTATTACAAATAGTTTAAATGATATAGATCAGGTTCTCAAACTAATTTAAAAGGATTAACAATTTGCAGGAATAAGCATTAGTTATGGTGGAATTATTGCGATAATTGTTGTTCCTTCTTTCATAAATATTTTGGTGTTTATTTTTCTGATCAAATTCTATGCTCGGAGGAGAAGATTAAACAACGGAACCAATGGTATGTGTACATTTTTTTCTTGCTTCAATGATTAAACCTTATTTTCCCTTTTTATGACATCCATAAACTTTTAATATTGGTATATTTTTGTTAAAGACCCCAATAATTTTTTTTTTTTTTTTTTTTTTGTAATTTGACCCTTTGCAAATAATTTGTTTTTTAGCTCCGCCATTCGTTGGAAGTGCTGAGTACTCTGATTCAGATGGTCAATTTATGTTACGGTTTGATCTTGGTATGATTTTAATGGCAACCAATGACTTCTCGTCTGAAAGTATACTTGGCCAAGGTGGATTTGGTTCGGTCTATAAGGTATTGATAATATTTTTCCTAAATAATGAGTTCTTGATAGATCTTGGTCATGGATAAATAACAGTTCTTGAGACCTGGTTTCAGGGGACATTAGTAAATGGGCAAGAGATAGCCGTGAAGAGATTAACAAGAGGTTCAGGACAAGGAGATTTGGAGTTTAAGAATGAGGTTTCACTCTTAACAAGACTCCAACATAGGAATCTTGTTAAGCTTCTTGGGTTTTGTAGTGAAGGAGATGAAGAGATTCTTGTTTATGAGTTTGTCCCCAACTCAAGTCTTGATCACTTTATCTTTGGTGAGCCTCCGAAAGATTGTTGCATTTTGGATAGTTTAAAAACATTTTTAGCAAAATTTGTTTTTTTAAATATATAGATGAAGACAAGCGCTCGCTTCTTACATGGGAGGTGAGGTACAAGATTATAGAAGGCATTGCTCGAGGTCTTGTCTATCTCCATGAAGATTCTCAGCTAAAGATTATTCATAGAGACTTGAAGGCAAGCAACATCCTCTTAGATGCTGAGATGAACCCTAAAGTTGCCGACTTTGGGACCGCGAGGTTGTTCAATACTGATGAGACTCGAGCTGAAACAAGACGAATCGCTGGAACCCGGTAAGAACATATTGTTAGGAATCATCCCACTTAAGATGGGATTAAATTTTAAATATAATATACAAGGAAACTAACCCACTTACTGCCAATTGTTTTTGTGCTGAAACTCAGAAAACTTAACATGATATTAAAGTCTAGTGAGTTTAAACATAAAAAAAACCTTCAGATTGGTTCGAGATAAATGACCTAAAAAGAGTTGTCAAAACTTGAGGAGGCATGTTTAGAATTTTATAACTGAGATAAGATGATAACTAAAATAATACTCCCTCCATTTCAAATTAGTTGTCGTTTAAGATTGTTTCACACATATTAAAAAAATATTTAATTTTTTTTGTTTTACCCCTAATTAATGTTTATTTAATTTTATTTCATTGGGCAAGACATTAAAACATGAGGGACAAAGTTAGAAATTTTATCAAACATATGCATTTAAAACGTAAAACGATAACTAATATGAAACGAGTTTTAAGGTCCAAATGACAACTAATATGAAACGGAGGGAGTATATGGTATAGAGGTTGATTTCTTTAGAGAAAATTCTTAAAAAATGATTTTTTTCAATTTTATTGTTAAAAATGACTTCTTATTTTCTAATTTCACACCCTAGGGATTTATTTATTGTGAAAGGATACATATCAAAAATTGCCTATTTTATTTATTACCAATTGATTTTGAGTTGGAAGGTCAAAAGATTTGACGTTAGACACATAAAGATAGTCTATTTTTTCTTAAACTGTCTTTTATACATTCTTGGATCAAACAATCATCAATTCATGTTACTTGTTGCTTATACGCAGTGGATATATGGCTCCCGAATACCTAAATCACGGGCAAATCTCAGCTAAATCGGATGTTTATAGCTTCGGTGTTATGCTTTTAGAGATGATAAGTGGTGCAAGAAACAATAGCTTCGTAGGAGAAGGGATTGCAGCTTTTGTAAGCTTTTTGACACCGAAGTCTTTGATCCGTTCTTTTATCTTCTTAACCTCTCTAGATAAAGTAAGAACATAATTTTTTGTGTGTTTTAGGCATGGAAGAGATGGGTTGAAAGAAAGCCTGAGATTATAATCGATCATTTCTTGATAGACAATTCTAGAAACGAGATCACGAAGTTGATCCAGATTGGTTTGTTGTGTGTTCAAGAACATGCAGCAAAAAGACCAACCATGAGCTCTGTAATAGTTTGGCTTGGAAGTGAGACTACCACCATTCCTTTACCTAAGGCTCCTGCTTTCACTAGGAGTCTATCACAGTCTGATAATGGTACATCGACATCAGGGATCGGCGTTTTCACAGAATTGAGTTGTCGTTGAGTTAGAAATCAGATAATTAAATTGTTGTTGTGAGGAAACTATAAAGTTGTATGTGTCATTTTAAAGTAAATCAAAGATTTTTATAAGAGTACAAACTGTTATCCAATGATAATTGTGTTCCAACTCTTGGTAATCAATTGTTTTATAAATGAATTTAAAAATGTGTTAGTCATTATTGAAACCACTTGGTTTAGTGGTTAAAGGTTAAATACCTTTTCACTAAGTATGAAGTTTGATTTTTGCATATCAATGGATACAAGATTAGGTGAAGAGTTTAAAGACTTATACACTTGATCTAGTACATATTTTTACAGATTAATGGATACAAGGCTCAAAACCAGCCTTGGAAATTCATGGACCATCACCATAATATATGTTTTATGAGTCTATTAATTAGTGAACCAAAAACTATTTATTTGTGAAATGAAAGAAGAAAGTTTTGATTCTGCTATTCTTTAATGCCCTATAATAAGGAACAAGTGCTTATAAATTAAATCCTATTACTGTGTTGATCTTTCAAAGTCGTTTGTACTTCGTCTAATTAATTGTTTTTGTCCAATCTTGTTCCCTTTTCTTTCATCTAATCCAATTATTTAAAAAAAAAAATTGGAGGAGCTAAAAAAGCTAAAGAAAGAAACCACTGGTAGATATTTTCAAATGAAAGCAAAGTACCCAAAGCATATGAAACGTTTCAACTCTTTAATGAAAATAAAAGGCCGAGGGAACACTCTTACTCAAATCTTCCAAACCTGAAACCCTAAACCGCTATAACTAAAAAATTCATCACCTGTTTTGTTCCCACTTGCCGCTCCCCTCCACAACGCTTATCTTGGTCGTAAAGCTTAGAATCATCCCCGCTTTCCAAACATCAAATCATCAATCTTGCGTTTGCCGCCTTCTGCTCACACCTCTGCTTCGACCCAACTGGTTCATCATGAAAATACTTCTAAGTCCCCGGCTTGTGATGGCTGCAACCGGACGGGGAGGAAGACGGCTCATCTCAAATGCTCCCAGATTGAATACATCTTCCAAAGAATCATCTGAATCACTATCATCGTCTTCATAGTTATTGTACGGCTCGATCACATAGTCTCCAAATACCACAGCCCCAGGTGTTGACGACATGACTGTACTGATTACATCACTCCTCTCCCTCTCAACTTCAAGCTTCTTCCATTTCTCCTCTAGCACAGGGTCTATAGCTCTTGGCTTGGCTCTCGGATGAACCTCCTTAACATGCTTCTTGAGCTGTCTATAGCTTCCGAAAAACAAACAGTTCTCTTTCATACATGCCCTTTTCTTAGAATTCAGATATTTCCGCGCATCTTCCACAACAGTCCAACCTTTTACCTGACCCCTACAAAGCGGGCACAATAGCTCTGCCGGTTTCTCATCCTTTGCATAGGCCTTTTTGTACTGCTCCAGACAATTTGAGAAACGGTTGCCCGTGGCACACATGTAAGGACGGCATCCTTTGTGGTAAGATGAACAAAGGAGAATGACGGAATTGTGAGGAATCTCAAGACATACAGGACATGTCACACCCTTCCAAGCTTTTCCTTTGAGAGCCTTACCATGTCCCTTTTCCTTGTTTCCTTTCTTAATAGCCTTTTTAATGTTATTTAGAGCTACCGGAGTTCTTGAAGACGGATAATGTGCTCCCTGTGAATTAACTCTCCTCATCTGATGATTAGATCCACAATATAAATAATGATCAGATATACAAGAATACACTTCACAAGACTCATTTTGAGCAATCAACAATTCCATATTAAATAACAACTGAAAAACATAGAACACACATCAACTAATCCAAGAAATATCATAAAAACTGGTGAAGCCAGAGGGCATCAAGCAGAAACACCATATTTCTCACACCCTGAGCTACGCAGACAGTATTAACAGCAAGAAAACAACCTAAGAGTTTTTCATCTTTGATTATGATCCAACAATTACCTTTTGGGAGGTTTAAACGTCAGACTATAATACTAATACCTCAGTAAGAAGAACCTAATCCAAGTCAGTATCACGTAATTATAGAAGGGTAAGAATGCTCCCAGTCCAAAAATCAAAATAGAGACCTTTATCCACGTAGATGGGATAAGACCAAGAAAGCACATTTGGACCCCATAGAAGGAACACGTTTCTAAAACGATTCTTTTGTAAGTGAAGCATCCTTACCTTGCCCTACTACACACCATCCTACCCAAACCCCAACCCATCTTGCCAGCAACTTCATCAACGGGAAAAATAAACCCACGAACTTTTGAGGTTCACGCCGACAGCATTGGCTCAAACTCTACAGGATTGTCCTGCCGAGGAACTTCAAACATAATAAATTTTTCGATAACACAGACATACCACCATAAATAAGAAACCGAAAACTAGTTTGACGATAGGCAGTAGCAGAAAAGATAACCACTAGCTACTACTTCTTGGTACAAACATAATCCCTAAACAAAACTTTAGCTTATACGATGGACAATGCTTCATCGTCTCATTGCTGAACTCTTTATATAATCCTAAACTGTACCCTTTAACAAAAAAATTTGATCTTTCGAATAGAAAATAATTACAATTTCAACAGTTTGTATTCTCAATCCTTCATGGTTTAAAAACAACAATCAAATGTGATACTAACGCTAAGAAACATAATGACATCACTACGGAAACTATTATTAGCTGATCCAAAGTTCTATACTTAGACAACAACAAAAAAATTGAACCTTTAGGATCGATAATATTATCAATTTCAACATAAATCAAAGCACGAAAGAGACCAAACTGCTACAACATTTGAAAAATTTTCAGAAAAGTATCAGAATAATGAAACAGAGAATTTTTTTTAGATCTTTATGGTTCCTATAAAATTAAGTTACCCTAATACTCATTTCGTGAGGAATCATATAACCCTAACCCTTATAAAATTAAAATCTGAGAAAGAGGATCGAGACAAAGCAAAAAGATTTAAATTGAGTAGAAACAGATCGAGATCAGAGGAGATTGAAAAGGTTTGAAATTGAGTGTACCTTGTGAATCGGAAAGTGGTGATGAGGGATTGTTTGGTTACAGGGATAACGGAGGAGACGGCCTTAAGCGGCGGTCTCAGCGGTGGCGATAGGTGTAACCCTGACGGCGCGAGTTTTTATATTAAGGCCTAAACTTTTTGACGCTTTACAAAGTTTGAGATCTCATTTTTCTATGTTGTTTGGAATGTTATAGGCCCATTTGTAATTGTTTAGGGCCCATGGGTTCATGAGAAATTAATATTTTTCACTTAACCTAAAGTTATGACATTAAAATTGACTATCGGATGCGAGAAACAGTTTACAAAATGTATGAGAAAATCAAACATTTCTATCATTGAAATGGTATAAAGGGTGAAATTGCATAGTTTGTATCCAAGTGTTTGGTATGTTAACATGTGAAGAGAATTGAGCATAAGAATCCTAATGGTAAACTTTAGTCAATTAATATTCTAGAGTAGAAGTGTGATAAATTTTATATGGATTTTGTCAATGGACTCCCAAAGTCGTAAAAGTAAATGATTCGATTTTAGTAATAGTAGAATGGCTCATTAAATTAATCCACTTTGTGTATGTTAAGAAGGTATTCCATTCATCATGACTTTCAGAGATCAATGTTGAAGCAATTGTAGGGTTGCATGTTCTCTGACAACATTGTGTTAGATCGTGATTTCAAACTTTACTTCCCACTTTTAGTTTAGCTTACATAATTGTTCTTTATTACAGTAAGGGAGGAGAGTTATCAATATACCTGAGTTCTAATGTCATAAATAAAAATCAATTCATCATGCTATCGTCTTTTATATTAGAATTTTCAACTTTAATATGAGTTTAATTCTTACATTAAACCGAGAGAGACATATGTCACATAAAATATTCTTACAACAGAGTAACACAAAATATTGTTATAAGTTAAAATAAAAATACTGGATAGTATCAACACTAGCAAACAATGATGAAGATCTGAGACCAGCATTAGCTACACATCCTGATATTGCCTAAGGTATCTAGAGACTTCTCAGAGATGTCCATTGGGGAAGAGGGTGATCCCCAGATGGCTTGCATTGATCTAAAGTCGTTTTATATTCCGTTGGAATCTTTTTCGTTTGGCCTTTCTTATTTATCTGCTTTTTATTCGTTTCAAATCCTCAAAAATTTGAAGTATTGCTAAGGAAAAATAAAATTTTCCTTTTTCAAAAACACTAGTTTTAAATTTAATACCACAGATAAGGATACAAAGTAATTTTAAATAAAAAAAAAAACACAAAACTATTTTAACAAGGTTCTGCGACTTAAATATATTTTGGAAAGTCCATTATTATACATTACTAGATTTATATTTCTGTGCGTTACACGTATTTTAATTTTAAACTATTAACAAAATGAATAGTTGAATTATAGCAAGTGATATACAACATATATTTTTGTAACATCTCCTTTTTTGGTATATGGTGGTGCATGAAAAAGGCTAAAATATTTTATTTGACTACTAATCTCACCAAAGTGTACTTTCTGTCATGTTACTCGTCGTGAGAGAACTCTATAATTAAACTTGCTTGAAATGGAGTAGCATTACAATGAGTGACCTATCGTAAAGTTTTCTGCGGTACCATATGAGTAAGGCAAAAACACGGAGAAAGATCATGTGGTAATTTGGAGGAACATTAACAAGTCTTACGAACCTCCCGAAGTAGCTCACCGGCCGTCAGACAAGGGTGGGGCCCACAGCTTGAGAGAGGGTGTATGGGCTCACGGACGGTGGCGGTCAGGGTTGGGTGTTACAATTTGGTATCAGAGTTGAACCCAAATGAGTGTGGAGATATGTGACTCACACCATCGGGGGTAATGGGTTTTGCTTTGTTACTGGGGGTGATTGTAACACCCGATTTCTAGTATATGGTGGTGCATGAGGAGCGCTTAAAAAATTTGATTTGGAAATCTATGTCACCAAATTGCAGTAATCTATTCTGTCACTTGTTTAGAGAGAACACCATAGTAAGTGAGTTTGAGCTAGAGTAGTACTAGGATGGTTGACCTATCGGGTATTTCCGGTATCGTATTAGTAAGACCAGGACACGGAAAAGATCATGTGATGATTTGTAGGAACGGTAACAAGTCTTTTAAGCCTCCCGGAATAACGCACCGACCGTCGGATGAGGGTGGGGCCTACTGACTTAAAGAGGTGTGGGGACTCATGAACGGTGGCGTTCGGGGCATTACAATTGTCGAGATAATATTTTTTTTGGGAGAAAATAACTGTAATAATAAGTCTGCAAACACTAAAAGATTAGTCTAGAATGTGGTAACAGGAATTGAATAAGTCTATCACAATTAATGTTTGTTTTTCTGGAAAAAATTGCAATAACTTGAAATACATATGTTGTAACTATGTGATTAATCTAGCAATTAACTTTTTGTAATTAAATCTACAATCAATGGTAGGTGAAACAAAACTGTTCCACAACATAAATTTAAATCTGCAAAACAAACTTACGGAACAAATCTGCCATGAATTACAATATATGTCACCAGTAAGACATGTAAATCTGCAAAATAAATTTGTGGTAAAACATTAAATTTGCCATACAAAAATATCTGCCGCAATATAGAGCCGGAAATTTATTTTGCAATTTTTTTTTCAGCAGTGACAAAGTCGTAATATTTTTTTTCCTCAAATAAAAGAAAATTAATCTCACTCTTGTAATTAATTTTTTCTGAAAAAGAATTTAAGGGGAATTTTGTGATTAAAATAACTCAACTAACCCATATTTTTCTACGGAAAATAGCAATTAAAACACTTTTATGAGTTATTCTAGTAATCCTCTCCCTATAATTAATTTCAAATGGTTCAAAAATCCAAACCGGTGCTAAAATGCTTATGTAAGAAATTTCATGGGATATTATATGGCACTACGTCCTAGTACATCCACTTTTGAATTTAGATTGCATGAATGTAAGAAAGAGAGATAAAAGAAAATAACTCCTTTATCCTCACAAATTCCTCCAAGTGTGTTGAGAACGCATACCATTATGAGCATGTTGATCAATTATGAGCATGTTATTGCTTAATTCATTGATGTCAGCTGGTTTGAAATCATGCAAAGGATGTTTTAGATATGCGCCTCCAATTTTGTTTGTAGTGGGAAGAAACTTCTAAACATGTTTCTAGCCCCGATAAAAAATCTTCTTCATCTTTCTGAAAGCGTAACTGTTGGTGGTATATAGCAACAAGGGGGTAATTCGGTAATATAAGTAGCGATTCATACACTTTTGTAATAAAACAAGGCTCGGGAATGACAATTTCTCAGAATAAACAGTTAAAAATGAGTGTTGAAGCTTGATTGTCGTGAGTGAACGAGATCTGATCAAAATTTCAGGTATTAGATCGGTTGGAGGTCAGAGCAAGCCGAGGTTGGCGGTTCGACCGAGGTTCAGATACCAAGGTTGAGTTTTCCACTAACCTTTGATCTTCTGGATGTCATAGAGAAGTCGGGTTGCTTGGTCGGAATTAAATGCTCTGCTCGATTCTCTCTCTAATTTTCGATTAGATTGATATGACAATGATCCTCCTTATTTATAAGGGAAAATACCATAACAACCTTCTACTTTACAACTTTTTCTAACTAAAACCTCTAACTATTTGTGTTTCCAAAACAAACCTTTAAGTTGATAAAATTTTACAACAAAAACCTCAAACTATTTTTGTTTCCAAAACAAACCTATAAGTATAAACTTTTGCTTATTTAAACCCTCAAATTTCCAATATTGAGCGCCACTGAGGGTTTACTATTGGTCAACGATAACTTCCGTTAACTATTTGTTTTAGTTGGAAAAAGTTGTAAAGTTGAAGGTTTTTTTATGGTAATTTTCCTATTTATAAAGGTAACTTCCACCTAATCATCACCTAATCCCACTCAATAAGTATGTACCTCGGGACTCGAGGTTTGAAGGGCCCAAGATTCTTTGTCTGAGGGCCAAAGATTATTCTTTAGCGGCCCACCTCCAACAACAACCAACCAAAGCATGAGAAAAATTCAATCTCTTTCCAGGATCCATCAATGTAATAATGATATACTATAAATCTAGGGGTTATAGAAGGTGTTGTAGACACATTATGATTAAACCATGCTTCTTTAACCTGAGATGATTCCAAGCTAGAGCTTCGCAATCCGTTATTTTAACAATATTGGCTAGATCAAAACTCTTAAATTTTGTATCATTACATGCTTTCCATAAGTACTAGATAAAACCCAAAGTAAACATGTAATCCACATTGATTTGTAAAATGTAGGACAAAATCCCATTACCAAAATGTAGGGCAAAATCCCATTCCCGAGGTTATTTCAGAGAGTACCCAGCTTTGTAAAACAACATAGTATTCAAAACAAAAAAAATTTGAAGAAGACTCCAAAAAAGTCTGGTATAGCCTTCTAAGTTATAATCATTAATAGGTTCAAAATATAGGTCCAAATTTCATTTTGCACCGAACCGGATCAAGTTCAAATATTACAGGTTTTATGAGTTTTAGGCCGGGTCAAACCGGTCTGACTGACATGCCTAGCAAAGTCTCTTTGTTTCATGAATATCTGTTTTATGAGTTTTGCACCGAACCGGATCCAATTCAATAAGTGTTACATTCAACAAAAAAAAATGTTACTTGATAAAAATTAGAGGTGTCACACTACAAGAAAACAGCAATTTGGCGACTACAGCAATAGTCGCCAAATAGTCGCTAAAACCCAGATAGCGACTAAATAGCGACTAAACCATGTAATCGTTAATCCTTAGTCGCTAAAGTATGTAGTCGTAAAAATAGTCTCCAAATGACGACTACTTTACGACTACACCACATGAATAGCATAATAGTCGTAAAGTAGTCGTAAAATTTAGTTACTATTTACCGACTATTCTATGACTAATTTACCGACTAATTTAAAAAGAAAATTAAAAAATATATATTTTATTTGTTAAAATAATTAATTACAAAAAATGAAAATAAACAAAAAATGAAAAAAATGACAAAAAAAAAAATTAACCGAAGACCTTCTTCTCCGCCATTCACCGCTGATCTGCTCCACTGACCCTCCGAGTGCATCCCGAACTCAGCCTGACTCGCGACCACCGACTAACCTCCTCCTAGCTCTTGCCGTCGCCATTCACCACGAACCTGCATCCCGATCTGCTCCTCCTCGTGAGCTCCTCCGTCTGGCATATGAGCGAAACGTCGTAATGCTGTAATCATCATCAAATCCACAATTTTCTGGAAAGTACAAATCCACTAATATCAATCTAACCATATTAGAATGCCCCTGAATACAAAACGAAAACCATAGGAGAAGGTTTTAAAAATCAAAATTTCAAAGGTACAAGTAACACATCCAACGACTTCATCACAGTAAGCCTAGGAATGAGTTAAGAGAACAAACGTTTGGACATTAACAAGCTGAACATGGTCATAATATACAGCAAAACTAACCCCAAGCACAAGCACAAAAGCTAAAAATACTAATAAATAGTTGTTAACAATACCCTTTCACGCTCTTGAGGACTTGGTCCTTATCTGAAAGAGCTCCTCTTTTAGCTGACCATGGGACCTCTGCTTTCACCAACACAGGGGGAGGAGCAGACTGTTTCAACAGATGGTCATGTAAAGCAAGAAGCAAAAACTAGTAATAGTATGCCACAAATAACAAGTAATGTATACTTACCCCTTGGTTAGACCCGATATTCGTTGTATTTTTAGCCTCTCTACCTTCATCCCTTGACCATTCTTTGTCGAGAAAACCGCAAACGCTGAAGCAACTGTTGTTGAGAAAACCGCAAACGTTCACCACCGTTTCCTTTGAGAGCTCAATATTCAATCACACAAGAAGGAAAAAAACAGGTTGAAACATCAATAAGACAAAACAGAACATATCTGTAGGTTCTTCATGAGCTTCCAAAGCTAATAGAATGCTCACCATCAAAGCTATTAATTATCTCAACTATATGGGTTTCTTAATCAAAGCACACAAGACTTGTCAAAGTTTTCGTTTAAGAAGATCTCTATATGAAACAATATAACATCCAGATTTTGCGTTTAAATCCTACATCTAATCTAAATCAATTCGAGTGTGAAGGCTTTACCTTTTTCGACAGTTGCCTGGAAGAAGAGAATACCTTTTCAGCAAAAACGAGAGCTCTTCTCTTGTTGCTACTTCAGCTTCGAAGAATCGATTTTTTAAGGAGAGAGTTAGTGAGTGTGGGAGACGAAGAGTGGCACATTTGATCTCAATCGATTTTAGAAGCTGGGAAATCAGTCAATTGAGCTGGAAATGCCGCGAGCTGCTACGGGTAAAACGGAGTGACATGAGCCTGAAACATGGCTCGGTCGCCGAGGTCCTTGGCAACGGAAGGGTCAGAGCCAATGCATCCGAAGTAGGAGAAACTGAGAGCCGCCTGTTGCTGAAAGATATTGACGGAGGCTTTGAACTATTTGTAAATCAATTGGAGCTCCGTTTCGTAACCCTCTCGGTCACGCTTGATTTTACCTTGAAGGATAGGAAGGCTGAGCTCGCAAGATCTTTCGGCCACTGAGCAGAACAATCAGCGGTGAGGGAAGAAACAAGGCGGGGCAGATGGACAACATGGCGGCAACGGCGACGGAGAGAAGAAGGAAGAAGAATATCGAGAGAGAGAAAGATGAGAAGGTTTTGGAGAAGGGAAAAATATCTAGAGAGAAAGAAATGCATAGTAATTAATTAAACAGTCGCAAATCAGTCGCAAACAAAAAATATGAGAGGCAAAAAATTGCCGCCTGATATTTCACAAAAATCCTTGAATATTTTTTTAAAAATTTTAGATTATGTTTTGATGTTTTCTAAGTAGATTTAATCTAACATCAAATTTAGTCGCATATTAGTTGCTAAATTAGCGACTATTTGGTAACTACTTGACGATTTATATTTAATATCAAATTTAGTCACAAATTAGTCGCTAAATTAGTGACTACTTGGCGGTTTATATTTAATTTAATCTAATATCAACTTTAGTCGCATATTAGTCGCAATCTTAGCGACTATTTGGCGACTAATGTCTCCCGTATGCGTTATAGTCATAAATTAGTCGCTAATTTACGACTATTTTACCGACTACAACCATTGGTTGCGTAAAAACGACTGATTTATGACTAAATATTTTTAGTCGCAAAACAGTCGCTGTTTACTAGCTAATTAGTCGCAAAATTTAGCGAGTAAATATATAGTCGCCAGATGTAGTCGCTAAGATGCTGTTTTTTTGTAGTGTCAAAATGGGTTTTCCACATCTATTATTGTCCATTTTGATTGTTGACAAAATATTATCCGTGTCCATTAACGCCCGTGTCCATTAACGACCAAGTCCATTAACGCTTGTGTTAAATGGGCTGTCCGGGCTGTCTATAGGCCAATATACAGCCCATAATTTATTACATGGGTTCATTGGAAAATAATGCGATGACTCAATTCCTCAAGTCTTGCTCTAAGGTCCTACAAGGAAGATACTGGAGCCGGAATTGTAAAAAATGAAGAGTTATTTAAAAAAAATTTGGGTTTTTTTTTTTTTTTTTTATTTTTTTTTTTTTAATTTTTTTTTTTTTTTTTTTTTTTTTTTAATTTTTTATTTAATAATAAAAAAATTTTTTTAATATTTTATGTATGTACATTGATCATATACACTGATTCATGTACAAATAAAACATTAAAAAAACTTAAAAATAAATTTTAAATTTTCTTAGATCTATTGAGAGTGTGGGATATAGAATCAATGTACAAGCAGTATACAAAGTCGGTGTACAAGGTAAGTCGGTGTACGAGACAAGTCGATGTACAATATGAGTCGATGTACGAGAGGAGTCGGTATACAAAATAAATAAGTGTACAAGATGAATCAGTGTACAAGCAGTATACAAACTTGGTGTACAAGCAGTATACATAATTGGTGTACAAGATAAATAAGTGTACAAGATGAGTCGGTGTATAAACAGTATACAAAGTTAGTGTACAAGTAGTATACATAGTCGGTGTACAAAGTGAATTGGTGTATAAGATGAGTTGGGTGCAGAGTCAGTGTATAGAGAACGTATGCAGATTCAGTGTACGAAGATGGTGTACATGAGAATTGTTGATTATACATTAATATAAAATGAGTCTGATTAGATTCACAAAATGATTTTAGAAAATAAAATTTTGTTTTTCAAAATTTTTTAACATTTTATTTGTAAGATAATGATGAAAAAAAAAAGGAAGGAGAAACATCAAAAGAATAACAAAAAAAAAAGACAAAAAAAAAAAAAGAAAGGAAGAGAGAGGAGAGTGAGTGAGTGAAAAAAAAAAAGAAAACTGTGAGAGAGTGAGAGTGAGAAAAAAAAGAGAGAGAGACGAAGATGAGTGAGAGAGAAAAAGACAATGTCTCATTTTGCCAATTATGAATGTGTTTGATCCTCTCTACTAATTAAGTTTTAAAAACATAACCGTCTCCAATACATCCAAAAATGAATTATGGGCTCTGCATGTGTTTTCTTCATGAAAACATATCACCGACGGGGCAATTTTGTAAGAAACAAGTTGAAATGTTGAACCATAGACCAATAAAAGTAGCTTTGGCAAAAATCTAAGAAAATATTTTAGTTTGACGAAACTTTTGAATAGATTATTAGAGTAGCAGAGTTCTTTGGCGTAAGATTTAAAGACACTTGCAATATAGATAAGAGATAAAAGTGAGGTAAGTATAAGATAAAACCCATCGGGAACACGAGATGTGTACGCAGTTACAACAAGCAATAACTATATAAATTTTACATTACATTACATTTAGGATACATACATACACTATAATTTTACAAAAAAAAAACAAAACCTATACAACCAAAAACCCAAGGTCGACACTCTGAATTTTGGCTCTTCAGTTTTAAAAATTAAGCCTAACACACAACTTACACCAAATAACCAAAGAATAGAGACCGAAACAACCTGAGGATGTATATATATATATATATATATATCTTCAGGCGGTTTAGCTCTTGCTGAGCAACCCAACCGCACATGTGTGTGTCGAAGAATCATATCTCGAGTCTCCAGAATAGTTTCTATGGGGTCTAATCTCTCACAAATCTTCTGCTTACGCCTGCTCTCATACAATTAGGACACTAATGTTAGAATATACAGCTTTTGATTGTAATATATTCTCATGAAATCAAAACCACGACCTTCACCTGTAGAGGAATCTACTAAAATTAGACTCATCTAAGGAGACGCGGAGATGCTGATCCCGAGCCTCCTGAGCCCAAGGATGTTAAGGGTCTCCTCACAAATGGATGGTTCAGCAGCTCAGCTGCAGTTGGCCGCTCTTCTGGGTTCACTTTGAGACACTTAAGTATGAAATGCCGAGCGTCTAGTGATAAAGTCTCAGGTACTTCCAGAAGCTTACCCCTTCCAATCCTAAACAGGGCTTGAACCTGCGTATTTGAACTCTTATTTAATTGGGAAAATCACATTAAAATAAAATAAATATTTTGCTGAAAGTGAATATTTAACTGAGCCAAGTGTTTTCTTTTTAGAAATCCAAAAAGTTTGTCTATTTCAGATAAATAGTTGATGATTTTTATGGGAATTTCCCTAATTTATACAAAGAAAGTTTAAGAATCTTGAAGACTTACGGGTTCTAGGTTCCCGTACGGAATCTGACTAGTCAACATCTCCAACACAGTGCAGCCAAGGCTCCATATATCAGCAGCTGGAGTTCCATACCCATCATTACCCTCGCGGATAATAACCTGATCAAATCATTATGTCACATTTAGAAACAACATATCTCCTACATATGATTACTACTTAAAGGAAACATAACAGGGAGTTTTTGAGGATATCAAGCCCAGATCACAACATACGCGGCAACAGATTTAAACAACAGTTCAATATCCATCGTATTCTATGTTTGTCTATCATTGTATTACACAATCAAATCAGTGTTTAATTACCTCTGGAGCCATCCAAAATGGAGTTCCGTGGCAGGACTTAATGTCGTTTAGCTTTGACACCTAAATAACAAAATGACATAAGTATCAAGTAAGGGGGATTAGAGATGTACTAGGTTATTAATTTAGATCAAACACTATAAACATCTATTAATGGAAAATAACCTTTGCCAATCCAAAATCTGCAAGTTTGACGACTCCATTAGCGTTAACCAATATATTTGCACATTTTATATCCCTTTGTCACATCAGATGAGAAAAGTAAGTGACCCATGATATCAGGGAATCAGAAGCTTCGGAAATAGAGGGACAGCTATGACAAAAGAGTTTACTAGTCTAACCTGTGAATAAAACTATTATCGTGGAGATATTTCAAACCATCAAGAATCTGTCTTGTGTACCCGGAGACAACAGAGTTCTGAAGCCGTTGGTATCTTTGGTAGAGTTTTAGAAGGGACCCTTGGGTTACGAGCTCAAGAAAAATGTACAAATTCGACTCGTCCTATAAACAACGCAACATGTTATATTATGAGTAATTTATGGTGAAAATGAGAACAGGAAAGCAATAACAGGATCATACCCTTGCTGTGCCGCGATATTGCACGATATTCTGATGCTGAAGCTCACTAAGTAGTACAATCTCCTGAAAAACAGAATATCAAAGTTCAGATAGCAAGACAGTGTAGAAAATGAAAAATATGGCAATGAGACAATGCTAAAACAATAGTGAAATATGTTGCGGATCATAGACCAGGTATATATATCTTACCGCTTCAAGTTGTTGTATACATTCTTGTGCCTGACAACCCTGATCAAGTAGTGAAACTTCCTTGACAGCAAAGAAGTCCCCATCTCTACATTTAACATAAACAACCATAAAAAATATCTTGGTTGATAAAAGCAAAAAGCAATAATGAAAACTCGCTTTGCACCTTATTCGTCAACTCAGTACCTTAACATCCCTCATTCAAAATCTCATCGTACCTAATAGGAATGATGCCTTCATACTCACATCTTTCTAACTAAAGTTTATTCCCAACTAAGAATCTAATTAAACAGACGATACCAACCAGTAAGACTTACCCTGAAATGCCTTCATACACAGAGGCAAATGATCCGCTTCCCAGAAGTTGACCCTTCTTCCAAGAAGTGATAATAGATCCTCCAGAGGCGTATATAGGCGAAGAAGGGGAACTCAACCGCTTATAAGTTTCACTTCTTTTGGGAGCGAAATGCGCAAGAAAATCCCAAGATGATCCCTGAAAATCAATAGGAGGTCGTTTCATCGAAGGAGGAGGCTTAAGGACCGGTAGTCTTACCCTCTCAATACCACCACCAACAGCCACATCATCATTCGGAACAAGATACCCTTTACACTTCACTAAAATGGTCGGTGTTCGCTCGATACCACTCTTATTCTCTACATTACCATCATCAACTACATCCCTATCCACCTGAGTACTAACATTCCCAAACTCACTAGACTCGGAATGCGTCAACTCAGTTAAATTCCCAATCTCGCTCGTCTTAGAACGGGTAAACTCAGTAATGTCATCAAGGTCAAAAGACTTAACTCTATCAATAACATCAGATGAAGAACGCATCTTAGATGCTTCCCAAGCATCATAAGAAATCGCCAAATCGTCAGGACCTGAAACACCAACGGACTGATAAATCCGATCCATCTCTCTGTCACCTCCGCCGACTCGTAAGCTATTCAGCTCAAGGAACTCCAAAGAGCGAGTCATCAAAGGCTTCGATTCAGAATTGTCAACAACAGTACAACTAGGACCTGCTTCACTCAAATCGTCGGGAATCTGATCCGTTTCACCTTCGTTTTCTCTGTAGATTCGGAAACTGATGCGATCTGGGAATTCCCGAGAGTGCGTCATGAAAGAAGAATCACAGTCGGAAAAAAATTCAGCGGAGGAACTAGAAGAAGATGCTGCGTCATAGTTGATGGCGCGTCTCCGCCGCTGTAGCCACCAGAAAGGCGTTTTATTTCCCTTCCGAGCAAACGATTTCTTCATCCAATCTTCTAAAGACGAAGACCCTGCGTCATAGTTGATTTGCTCTGAGGCTTCTCTCCGGAGAGCTAGCTGCCGCACCGGCGTTTTAGCTCCCCTCAGATCCGAGGATTTCTTCATCCGAGTGATTGGTGAAATTGCTAAGAGTTGAAGATATGGCATCTTCACCAATTTGAACATGGCACTATTTTATCTAGTCAGGTTTGGAAAATTATGCGACGACTCAATTCCTCAAGTCTTGCTCTAAGGTCCTACAAGGAAGATACTGGAGCCGGAATTGTAAAAAATGAGTTATTTGGGTTAATGGGACATCCAAACATAATTTTTGATAAAAATGATTACGGTACAGATTTCTTCGAAGTAACAATTGATATATAAACAAAAATTCTTCAGTATATCATGTTTGTACATTGATCATATACACTGATTCATGTACAAATAAAACATTAAAAAAATTATATGCGGCAACATATTTAAACAACAGTTCAATATCCATCGTATCATATGTTTGTCTCTCATTGTATTACTCAATCAAATCAGTGTTTAATTACCTCTGGAGCCATCCAAAATGGAGTTCCCTTGCAGGACTTAATGTCGTTTAGCTTTGACACCTAAATAACAAAATGACATAAGTATCAAGTAAGGGGGATTAGAGATTTACTAGGTTATTAATTTAGATCAAACACTATAAACATCTATTAACGGAAAATAACATGTGCCTCTCACGCGCCGATCGAAAACTCTTCCAGTCATGTTTATCGAGACACCGCGCATCTCGACAACATTTGAAGTAGGAGCGCGGTGGCTCCTCTGCTTTCGACTCTCCCCCCCCCCCTTCTGTTTATCGAGCGCCAATCGAAAACTCTTCCAGTCATGTTTATCGAGACACCGCGCATCTCGACAACATTTGAAGTCGGAGCGCGGTGGCTCCTCTGCTTTCGACTCCCCCCCCCCCCTTCTGTTTGTTTGATGCTTCTTCTTTGTCTCTGGTGTGGTTTGTCTCGGCGAACCCGTTCCGATAATGGACTTATCTATAAACAAGTCATAATGTATTGGACATGAATAGATTATTGCTCAGCCCCGTCCATTTTGACACTCCTGATCAAAATATATCCATCGATTGCAATAAAAGTGGAGTAGAATCATAGACTTCAATAAAAGTGGGTTTGACCAAAATCTAAAAAAACATTTTTCAATACTTTTGAATAGATGATTGGAGTATCAGATTTCTTCATCGCGAGATTCAAAGACTTCACAATAATTAAGATAAAGTAAATGTGAGGCAAATAAAAGATAAAACCCATCGGGAACACAAGATGTGTACACTACACAGTTACAACAAACAAGAACTATAATTATACATTACATTACATTTACATAAAGGATACACATACATATACTACAATATAATAAAACTAAACAAAACCTATACACACAGTTTGAACCAAACAAAAAAAAAAGACTACACCCAAAAACCCCAAATAGGGCTCTTCAGTTTTACAAAATAACCAAAGGAAAAAAAAAAAATCTGAGGATATATATAAAAAAAAATAACAATGAGACCGAAACAATCTGAGGATATATAGATGCGCAACCCCAACAGCACATGTGTGTTGAAGAATTATATCTCCAGTCTCCCCAACTGTTTCGATGCGGTCTATTCTCTCACAAATATTTGGGTTTCGCCTGCTCTGATACATTAGGACATAAATGTTAGAATATACAGCTTGTGATTCTAATATACTATCATGAAAATGAAACCACAAGATTCACCTAAAGAAGCAATCTTCTAAAATTAGACTCATCTACGGGGAAGCGGAGATGCTGATCCCGATCCTAAACCCGAGCCTGAGCCTGAGCCTGAGCCCGAGCCTGAGCCCGAGCCCGAGCCCAAGGATGGTAAGGGCCTTCTAACAAATGGATGATTCAATAGCTCAGCTGCCGTTGGACGCTCTATTGGGTTCACTTTGAGACACTCCAGTATGAAATTCCGAGCGTCTTGTGATAGAGTTTCAGGTATTTCTGGAAGCGTACCCGTTCCAATCCAAAACATGGCTTGAACCTGTCCGTTTGCTTAAATTAGAACTTTCAACTCTTATTTTACCGGAAAAATCACGTAAAAATAAAATAAATGTCCAAACTCCAATCATGTTAACATCTACTAAATTGAAAGTCCAAATTTGTGTTTTTTTTTTATAGAGACCCAAGAAGTTTATTTCATGTATATTTCAGATATAGCTAGCTACATATTTTATATGAAGAAATTTTAAGAATCTTGAAGACTTACGGGTAGTAGGTTCCCGTAGGGGATCTGCCTAGTCAACATCTCCAACACAGTGCAGCCAAGGCTCCATATATCAGCTGGAGTTCCATACCCATCATTACCCTTGGGGTCAATAACCTGATCAAATTATTATGTTAACTTTACAAGTACAGCCTAAAGTGCAATGAATCCACATATCTATTACAGAAATAAACACCACAAACTGATAATGTATTATATGTTTGTCTATCATTGTATTACCTCTGGAGCCATCCAAAATGGAGTTCCCTTGCAGGACTTAATGTCGTTTAACCTTGACACCTAATTAAAAAATAAAAATGACAAAGGTATCAAAAGTAAGGGGGATAAGCAATGAACCAGGTTATTACTATAAACATCTGTGAAGAAACTAACCTTTGCTAATCCAAAATCTGCAAGTTTGACGGTTCTATTTCCGCCCACCAATATATTTGCACATTTGATGTCCCTTTTTCACATGAGATAAGAAACGTAAGCAACCCAGGATATGCAGCTAATCAGATTCTTTGGAAATACAGGGACAGCTATATAACAAGAGAGATTACTACTCTAACCTGTGAATAAAACCACTATCATGGAGATATTTCAAACCATCAAGAATCTGTTTTGTGTACAAGGAGACTAAAGAGTCCGAAAGCTTGTATCTTTGGTAGAGCTCTAAAAGTGACCCTTGGGTCACAAGCTCAAGAAAGATGTATAAATTCGAGCCGTCCTACAAGCAACAAAATGTGTTTTATTTTATGAGACAGCTGTAACTCAGAAGAGGAAAGCCAGAACAGGATGATACCTTGGCCATGCCGCGATATCGCACAATATTCTGATGTTGAAGCTGACTAAGTAGTGCAATCTCCTGTAAAAAAAAATGTGGCAATGAGACAATGCTGCAATGGTAGTGAAATATGTTACGAATCATAGACCAGGTATATCTCACCCCCTCGAGTTGTTGAATGCATTCTTGTGCGTGACTTCCTTGATCAAGTAGTGAAACTTCCTTGAAAGCAAAGAATTCTCCATCTCTACATTTAACATAATCATCCTTTAAAAAAGCATCAGCCAAATGAATTAAGGAAAACACACTCTGACCTTTCTAAGAATCAGATTTCAAGTTGAACAGACATTAGGCTTACCCTGAAATGGCTTCATACACAGAACCAAATGATCCTCGTCCCAGAAGCTGACCCTTCTGCCAAGAAGTGATAATAGATCCTCCCGAGGCATAGATGGGCGAAGTATTGCTTGAGGAGTCACCTTCATTTGTAGTGAATGAGCATGCCTCGTCAGACGTATCACCAAACTGGAGAAACTTCACTCCCATCTCTTCCATTTCCACTTCCTCCTCTTCTCCAGCTTCATCTTCTTCATCATACCTATTGTCAGAAGAAGAAGAGGTACTCGGCCGCTTATCACTTTCATTTCTTTTAGGAGCGAAATGCGTAAGAAAATCCCAAGATGATCCCTGAAGATCAATAGGAGGCCGTTTCATCGACGGAGGAGGCTTAAGTAACGGTGGTCTTACCCCCTTTATACCACCACCAACAGCCACATCATCATTCAGAACAAGATTCTCTTTAGACTTCACCAAACTCGTCGATGTTTGCTCGATACAAGGCTTATTCTCAACCATACCAGCACTAACTAGTTCCATATCCATTTGAGTACTAAACTCAGTATCATCATCAACAACAACGCCACTAGGACCTGCTTCACTAAAATCCAGATACTTAACCTTATGATCATCAAACTCAAAAGACTTAACTCTCTCAATTATGTCAGATGAAGAACGCGTCATATGAGCTTTCCAAGTATCATCAGAAATGGCAAAATCGTGAGGACCTGAAACACCAAGGTACCGATAAGCCCGAGCCATATCTCCGTCACCTCCGCTGATTCGCAAACTAGGACCAGCTTCATTCAAATCGTCGTCGGGAATCTGATCCTTTTTTTTTACCGATTTCTTCATCCAAGTAGCGACTGAGAGTGATTGATAAAATTGCTTAAGAGTTAACTTAAAACGCTTCAATTCAAAATTGTCAACAACAGTACCACTAGGACTTGCTTCACTCAAATCATCGGGAATCTGATTTATTTCGCATTCGTTTTCTCCGATGTTTCGGAAACTAATGCGATCTGGGAATTCCAGAGAAGGCGTCATGAAAGAAGAAGTAGAGTCAGATAAATCTTCTGATGACGAAGACGAAGACGAAGACGCTGCGTCATACTTGATTTGCTCTGCGGCTTCTCTCCGCAGAGCTAGCTGCCGCACCGGCGTTTTAGCTCCCCTTGGATCTGATGATTTCTTCATCCGAGTGATTGCTGAAATTGCTTAAGAGTTGTAGATATCGCATCTTCGTCAATTTGAAGACGGCACTATTTTATCTACTCAGGTTTGGAATATTATGCGACGACTCAAGTCTTGCTCTAAAGGTCCTACAAGGAAGATACTTCGCAAATCAATAAGAACGAACACGCCAAAACGAAAACGATATATATATATATATCGTTTCAAAATACCACCATAAGTTTTAATTTTTCAAAAATACCACAAATACAAGTTAATTTTTGGGTTTCGGTTATCTATTTTAAACTTTGGGAACAGTTTTTAGAGAGTAGAGTTTAGTTTGAAGGTTGAAAGTTTAATTTCAGTTTTGTGGTATTTTTGGAAAACCAAAAATTAAGTGGTATGTTTGGAACATATGGTATTTCATGGAACAAAGCTTTAAAATGTGGTATTTTTCAGAATTGGCATTTTTTTGTTAAATAAAAGAATAGTGAAACATGTTCTCCGAAATTGTAACGAGTCGGAACTTATTTGTCTCTCTCTCCGTGTGTTTTTAATAAAAAATAATGTGTTTAGGGTTTAGGGTTCAGTTCAAATAGAATTTCAATCCAAATGGAGAAATTTCAAGGATATTCAGAGTTCGATAGGGAATCATAGACCAATGAAAGTGGATTTGACTAAAATCTAAGAAAATATTTTATTTTTGAGATTGACGAATAGATGATTAGAGTGCGGATTTCTTCGAAGTAGGATTAAAAACTTACGATAACTAGTAGAAGATAGAACCCGATCGGGACGTGTACACAGTTACATCAAGCAATAACTATATAAATTATACATTACATTACATATAGGATTACATACATACACTATAATTTTCCAAAACTAAACAAAACCTATACACCCACCCAAGGTCGACGACACTCTAAATTGGCTCTTCAGTTTTAAAAATTAAGCCCAACACACAACTTACAACAAATAACCAAAGAATAGAGACCGAAACAACCTGAGGATATATATATCTCGTCAGGCGGTTTAGCTCTTGCTGAGCAACCCAACCGCACGTGTGTCGAAGAATCATATCTCGAGTCTCCAGAATAGTTTCTATGGGGTCTAATCTCTCACAAATCTTCTGCTTACGCCTGCTCTCATACAATTAGGACACTAATGTTAGAATATACAGCTTTTGATTGTAATATATTCTCATGAAATCAAAACCACGACCTTCACCTGTAGAGGAATCTACTAAAATTAGACTCATCTAAGGAGACGCGGAGATGCTGATCCCGAGCCTCCTGAGCCCAAGGATGTTAAGGGTCTCCTCACAAATGGATGGTTCAGCAGCTCAGCTGCAGTTGGCCGCTCTTCTGGGTTCACTTTGAGACACTTAAGTATAAAATGCCGAGCGTCTAGTGATAAAGTCTCAGGTACTTCCGGAAGCTTACCCCTTCCAATCCTAAACAGGGCTTGAACCTGCGTATTTGAACTCTTATTTAATTGAGAAAATCCCATACAAATAAAATAAATGTCCAAATTCTAATTATGTTAACATCTACTAAACTAAAGGTGAAATTTTTTTTTTTTTTTGACAAATGCTTCGTTCGTGTTTTCTTTTTAGAAACAAACGTTCGTGTATGTTTCAGATAAATAGTTGATGATTTTTATGGGTGTTTCCCTAATCTATATAAAGAAAGTTTAAGAATCTTGAAAACTTACGGGTTCTAGGTTCCCGTAGGGGATCTGACTAGTCAACATCTCCAACACAGTGCAGCCAAGGCTCCAAATATCAGCTGGAGTTCCATACCCATCATTACCCTTGCGGTTAATAACCTGATCAAATCATTATGTTACATTTAGGAACAACATATCTGCTAAATATGATTACTACTTACAGTTATAAACACCATAAACTGAAATAATGAAATTTAAGACTAGTTCCCGCCTACTCAAATACTTGAAGGAAACATAACCGGGGTTTTTTGAGGTTATCAAGCCCAGATTATATGCGGCAACATGTTTAAACAACAGTTCAATATCCATCGTACTATATGTTTGTCTATCATTGTATTACACAATCAAATTAGTGTTTAATTACCTCTGGAGCCATCCAAAATGGAGTTCCTTTGCAGGACTTAATGTCGTTTAGCTTTGACACCTAAATAACAAAATGACACAAGTATCAAGTAGGATCAGAGGTGTACTAGATTATTAATTTAGATCAAACACTATAAACATCTATAATGGAAAATAACCTTTGCCAATCCAAAATCTGCAAGTTTGACCGCTCCATTAGCGTCAACCAATATATTTGCACATTTTATATCCCTATGTCACATCAGATGAGAAAAGTAAGCGATCCAGGATATGCAGGGAATCAGAAGCTTTGGAAATATAGAGACAGCTATGACAAAAGAGTCTACTAGTCTAACCTGTGAATAAAACTATTATCGTGGAGATATTTCAAACCGTCATGAATCTGTCTAGTGTACCCGGAGACTACAGAGTTCTGAAGCCGTTGGTATCTTTGGTAGAGTTTTAGAAGGGACCCTTGGGTTACGAGCTCAAGAAAGATGTACAAATTCGACTCGTCCTACAAACAACAGAACATGTTATATTATGAGTAATTGATGGTGAAAATGAAAACAGGAAAGTAAAAACAGGATCATACCCTGGCTGTGCCGCGATATCGCACGATATTTTGATGCTGAAGCTTACTAAGTAGTGCAATCTCCTGAAAAACAGAATCTAAAAGTTCAGATAGAAAGACAGTGGAGAAATTGAAAAATATGGCAATGAGACAATGGTACAACGCTAATCAAATATGTTGCAGATCATAGACCAGGTATATCTTACCCCTTCGAGTTGTTGTATACATTCTTGTGCCTGACTATCCTGATCAAGTAGTGAAACTTCCTTGACAGCAAAGAAGTCTCCATCTCTACATTTAACATTAACATCCATCAAAAAATATCTTGGTTGATATCAGCTAAAAGCAATCAGGAAAACTTGCTTTGTACTGTATTCATCAACTCACTACCTTAACATCCCTCATTCAAAATCTCATCCTACCAAATAAGAATGATGCCTTCATTCTTTATTATCTAACTAAAGTCTATTCCCAACTAAGAATCTAATTAAACAGACAATAGCAACCAGTAAGACTTACCCTGAAATGCCTTCATACACAGAGCCAAATGATCCTCGTCCCAGAAGTTGACCTTTCTGCCAAGAAGTGATAATAGATCCTCCCGAGGCAAAAATCGGCGAAGTATTGGATACTGTGCTTGAGGAGTCACCCTCATTTGTAGTAAATGAGCACGCCTCATCAGCCGTATCCCCCAACTGGATAAACATAGCTCCAGCATCTTCCCTAGCTTCCTCTTCATCTTCTCTAGCTTCTTCTTCATCGCCATTGTCAGAAGAAGAAGAGGAACTCGGCCGCTTATCTGTTTCACTTTTGGGAGCGAAATGGGTAAGAAAATCCCAAGATGATCCCTGAAGATCAATAGGAGGTCGTTTCATTGACGGAGGAGGCTTAAGTACTGGTGGTCTTAAGCCCTTAATGCCACCACCAACAGCCACAGCATCATTCGGAACAAGATACCCTTTAGACTTCACCAAAATCGTCGGTGTTCGTTCAATACTACGCTTATTCTCAACCATACCAGCACCAACAACCACAGGATCATTCGGAACAAGATACCCTTTTGACTTCACTAAAATCGTCGGTGCTCGCTCAAAACCACGCTTATTCTCTACAATACCACCATCAACTACATCCTTATCCACCGGAGTAGTAAAATTCCCAATCTCACTCGACTTAGAACGCGTCAACTCAGTTGAATTCCCAATTAAACGAGTCAAGTGAGTATCATCTTCATCAACAACAGCACCACTAGGACCTGCTTCACTCAAATCCAGATCCTTAACCTTATGATCATCAAGGTCAAAAGATTTAACCCTATCAATAATATCAGACGCCGAACGCTTCTTAGAAGCTTCCCAAGCATCAGAAGAAATAGCTAAATCGTCAGGACCTGAAACACCAATAGAACGATATATCCGATCCATCTCTCCGTCACCTCCACCGATTCGAAAACTAGTCGGATCGGGAAACTCCAAAGAGCGAGTCATCAAAGAAGCAGTAGAAACGGAAAGATCTTCAATAGATGAACTAGTAGAAGAAGAAGCTGCGTCATAGTTAATATTCCTCGCCGCGTCACGACGCTCTAACCTCCGTACTGGAGTTCCATCTCCTCTTCTACCTGACGATTTCTTCATACGAGCGATGATTCTATCCATAATTAACTAAATCCATACGCTACTTACAGAAGTTCTAAGTAAGAAGTAAAATCGAACCTCTTACTTTGACCAAAATCGGTTTGTTTCAATCGGAGGTTTTGGAAATTTTCCCGAGAAAATCTAGGAGGTGAGAAAATCTAGAGAATGGAGACCGAGAATTGGGTAAACCCTGGCGGCGAAGAGAGAGAGAAGAAGAAATGTAAAATCATAAACGCGGTGTTTCGTTGAACAATCGAGACGGGCCTTGTTTTTGCGTTTTGATTTCTCCCATTTTGTTTGGGGGTTCTTCTGTGGGTCCCATCTGGAGTCAAGATTTTTTCTTTTTTTTAACGCGTTCATTCTATGGGCTTTTTTGATGGGCTCACTAATCATTTTATTGGGCTATTGTCGCTCTTTGGTTTGAGTTGGATAATTTATTATTTATTGTGTCTCACGGTTTTGGTTGTTATTTAAAAGGAGAGTATATTGCACTCTAACACCCTTTTTTAATTCTCCGAAGCACTTTAATACTTTTCTGTCATTATTTATTATTAGTGATATTACATCAGGTAAAGTGAGTGGAGTAGAATTCAGAGAAGATGAAACTCAGAGATCAACTGAGATGTTGAAAGTAGAAACGCAGAGACTCACACAAAACTTGGAAGGCGGTGGAGATCTTAAGTTGAATATTTTTTTTTTTGTGTTTTCTCTTTGTTGAAAGATGGATATTCTTTTAATTCCATTCTCTGGTATAACCGTGACTGGGTTTTAGTTGATTTTTACGGTGTTTCTAGAATTGTTTACATGAAAATGATATGAAATTAGGTTTTTGTCGAATTCTCTAGGTAGCATATTCTTTGTTACGCAAGTCACGGATTGATTCACTTTGGTTTGTCTAAAATAATAGTGTAAAGCCTGGTTTGGTAGGTTTTTCAGAGGGAAATGTATAATTTTGTAAATCCGTCAAGCTTTTAGGAAAACACAACAAGAAGATTTGGATTTTCAGAACAACAAAAACGCTGACAACTATGGAACACTAATGTATGTGTTGTATTGTTTAGATTATGTTGTTTTCTTGTATTTACTTATCTTTTTTTATCATTTATAATTTTTGTAGGATGGGGGGAAAGAGGCAATGTTCTAAGCTAATGAAACTTTCGAATGAAGGTTATATTTTATGTTTTACATAAAGATGTTTGAGATGTTAAGTTGTTAAGTCATATTGTTTAGCTGGATAATTAGTGAATATTTGACTTGTGTTGTTGCATTAGATCAAGTGAGTTGTGACAAATCTATAGAAGAAGAAATGTAGAGACCGACTTGTGATTTTCCAAAAGATGAAATGAGTGGAGATGAATTTGTAGAAGAAGAAACACATAGACCAACTTGTGATATTACATCAGGTCAAGTGAGTGAAGCAGAATTTAGAGAAGATGAAACTCAGAGATCAACTAAGACGTAGAAAGTAGAAACACATAGACCCACACAAAAATTGGAAGGCGGTGGAGATCTTAGGTTGAATATGAATCATTAATTAAAATTTTAATCATTTCAAAAGTAATTCACTATATAAATATTTAAATATAAATTTTATTTTATTTTATTCAAAACAATAACATAGATATCATTATATCAAAATAAATTGATATGTCATTAAGAGAAGTGATGATGTGTCAAACTCTTAAAGAGTGCCCTTATCCATTATATAGAGGATGATTTGGACACTAAACTATTAATCATATACTATGAATTGTTTTTTTAAAATAATGCACATAATCTACACTTAAGTATTTTTATCCATTTCATTTTGAAATTGATTGCTCCACTTCTTCAATTTTCTCTTTTTAGAGTAAGAAATACATGATTACTTTGGATGACTATGCTTTTAAAATGAAACATGATCGAAGAAAATTTATTACATTCCTTCAGATTTTATTTTAATTATTAAGAGTTCTTCTTTATTCAAAATAGTTTTGAAGAAAGATGTTGTAGTAAATGATGTTCCCTACTCCTACTTTCATTGAAGTAAAAAAACTTGTAAATTTTTTTAATTTTTAAGTCAATTTTTATATTATTAGTTGATAATGAGTGATATACGGAGTCTTAAGTAGGAATTTATCAGGGTGGATCAAAATTTATAATTTTAAACATAGTTTAGGTTAATATTTATTATTAATAATAAACTATTTTATTGTCTATTATTTATTCTTATTAATACTTTTAAATTTCTTAAGAATATTTTTTAACTTATTTTTTATCTTATTAAACTCTTATTTATTTATTTATTTTAATTTATTTTATTATTTTCTATCTAAGTAATGTTTATTAACTATTATATTTAAGTAATATTCATTATAAAAAAATTTCTCTAATTAAGCTGATGATGTAGACGCCCTAGATGGAGAGAGAATTCTCCCATTATATATATGATTTTTCAATTTTTAGATATTTTTTTTACTACTCTACCTTCTAACTAAATGCAATATTATCATTTCCTTGTAATTACTAAGTCACCTTACACTTTAGTCTCCCACAAATTGGGGTCTATTATACAATTTACCATTTCTCAACGCGTTATAATCCTAACAATTACTCTACCACGAACTCTCAACCAATTCAAATTTCTTTCAATTCTCGACAAATTATCTGCCAATTTTCTACAATTTTTTTCGATTTCCGTTTAGCCCGTCGACAGCAACCACTTCCAGCGAGCATCCTTCACCCCTTTCCACACTCAAAATGCCAGGTAACCGCAGGATGACAAATTTTTACAGGCCAACACAGTTTAACCCATCTGACGAATCCCATCTCATCGCAGGGACTTCTTCGTCTCAACATTCAACCCATTTCGACAGCGAGCTTCCCTTGAGGCTATTCGCGACAAACAGATATCGTGACGCTCGGCTAAACATCGATTCAAAATCCAACATTTTTGTTGGATTAGGAGGTATCTTAACGGAACCCCTGAGTTCCAGAAGATCCTTGATTCCTGTTTTGGTTCTCTATTTGAGATCCCTGTGCATAGGAGCCTGATTAGTTGCAAGTTGATTCATACGTTACTCTGTAGGCAGTTAATTAACCAAAAAGAAGTATGAATTGTGGTCAGTTTTCGGTGGACAACCCCTAAAGTTTGCTCTTTCCGGTTTTGGGCTAGTCACTGGTGTCCCTTACCAAGAGTTCCTAGAAGGCTACAAGTATGAAGAACAGCCAGACCCTGCAATTGACAAATGCTATTTCTTTGACGATTTTGTTGGCAAAGGAACTTTCACTTTTCCCTCACCACAACATAGTGAAAAAAGGGGGTTCCTTACTTTTGACTGTTTGTTAATACGTTCATGATACCACATAATAGCTCCACAATACTGACATTCGTAAATTGGATCACCATGATCAAGATATTGTGTGGTTTTTTTTGGTGCTGCATAATTTAATATAAATTAGACAAAACGATAGTGATTGTGATACTAATTGAAATGATTAGAAAAAGTAATATTTTACTTACATGTTTTCTTGTTCTTAGTTACTGGTTTTGATGAACTTACATCTGCAAAAAACATTTGAAAGTTTAATTTTATTGTGTTTCAAATAGTCCATCTTCTTCTGCACTTCTGTTAAAACTACTGAATCATCAATTAGATCTTCTGAATTTCCATCAAAATCCTCTTAAGCGCTAGAACAATCAAATATATGTTCATCTCTGTCTTCTGCAAATAATATATAGATATGGCTTAAATCAACTAATAATACTCCAAATGAATATATTACTTTCTAAAATTATGTGTTACCATCTCATGAATCATGAGTATAACAATTCTTTGTTCTTTCTGCAGAGTGCAACAGATCATGAACAGAGAGGCCACTTAGCCAATTGGTTGATAAAGAGAACGACTTTGATGTAGCTTCGGGAATAGGTAAGTCCTTATTGTTATTTGAGGACTTAATGATTGCTGTACTAGTTTCCACAATGTTTTCAAGTTGTGTGAAAGATAGTGGAGTTGGATTCTGTTTAGAACATGAACCTAACATAAAAGATCATATGTTAGTATTTGAATGAATAAAATGTGAGACACATTATGTTAATAGAAATTTTATTGTTAGATAATTTAGATTTTAGATGAAACAGAAGAAAATCTGACTTGTTTGATTAAAGTGATATATAATGTTTACCTCTAAGTAATTTCTTGTTGTTTACAGAGGTAGAAGAAATAGTGTTCATAGGAGTTTGAGACAATCCTCTTCAACAGCCTGGTATGTTTGTAATATCCTGTAAAATTCTACCAAAAACTTGTTTATTGGGTACAGAACTCTGGATATTGATAGCTGATGGTTGGGGTATTTGATTTTCAAAATTAGTTATAGGCATAGCCCGTTTATGCTTTATGTTTTTTCCTTGTTTACGCGCTTCTAAAGGCTCTGGTTCTATTCTCTTCTTCATCCTACAATAGAATTTGAAAGTATATTAGTTATGAAAGAGCAGAGGCAGGATATGAATTGATAGGATCTAAATTGCTGAGTTCATTATGTGTCCATAGTACTTACTAATAATTTCAATTCAGATCGCTAGAAATAAATGTGTAGGATGTAATGGTTCAGAATCCCCACCGATGATTATATGAATAAAGAGAAGATTTATTGATGATAAAATAAGAAAATGAGAAACAAAACAATTGAAAACCTAAACTACTTTAACCATAAATAAAATAATTTACTCTGGTTATACATAACTACAGTAGAACCTCTATAAATTAATACTCGATAAATTAATAATCTCTCTAAATTAATAAAATATTTCGGTCTCGAGTTGGGCAAGTGTAATAATTGACACATTTCGATAAGATAATAAGATAATAATTTTTTTAAAACCTCTATGTAAATATATGGTCCCATTAATAACATAAATTAATAATCATATAACCATAAAAATATAAGTATATATATAACTAAGACAATTTAGTGAAATATGACTTCAATGTTGTTTGTTTATTCATAAACTTGCATTCTTGTTGGAGCTCATCTCTGATCTTTCTAACTGCATCAAAAACTTCTGATGTTGACTTCTCGAACTGCATCCAAAACTTGTGTAGAGTTCTAGATGCGAGAATTGCTTCTTTATATGTAACTACTTCTAAAAGTCCAGCATTATCGTCTTCAACTTCATCATCAGTAAGGATAGAAGAAGCCACAATTTCTTCTAAACTCTGAACTTCTGAGCATGTATCATCCTCACCTGGATAGTCCAGTAGACTATTAGCATCCATTCTGTTGAGATAGCCGAGATTACTAATCACCACATCGAGTTCATGAGCGTCAATTTCACAAGTTGCTCCATCCGAATCTCTTGATGCGAAATCTTCTGAACGAATTTTGCAGTGTCGAAAACAGTTTGCTACTGTGTCCTGCTAAACATTAACTGTCCAAGCTGAGACTGCAAAATTTATTGCATCTAAAATGTTGATTTTACTTAGATCAGATTGTCCCAGCTCGTATCCTTCTAAAATATGACGGTAAAATCTCCTTCGATAGTGCATCTTAAAAGCTCTTATTATTCCAGCATCACAAGGTTGAATTTTTGATGTCATGTTAGGTGACAAGAAGAACAACTCGATATTTTGTAACCTTTCAATATTTTTTGGATGTGCTGGATAATTATCTACCACAAACAAAACTCTCATACCCCGCATCTTCTTATCAAACCAACAGATATATTCTTCAAAAATCACACTTGTCATCCAAGCTTTTTTGTTGGAACGGTACTCACAATTTAAATTAGTCATGTTGACATTCTTGAAACAACGTGGTTTTGCATATTTTCCAATAATCCATAAAAGAATTTTTTCAGAGCCATCCACATTGCAGCAAATAACAACTGTTAGCGTTTCTTTGTCTTGTTTTTTTCCTTCAAGTTGCTTCGTAGCAAGAAAATGATCAGCTTGTAACCTGTAAAACAAACCAGTTTCACCCATATTAAAAACATCTTTCTTGGGGAATTAATCTATTTTTTCCCTTATAAGCTCCAGTTTCTTTTCCATGTCAAGTGTATCAACTGAACCACTCTCTCCAAAACGACGAAAAGACTTGATATCATGTCGTGACTTAAAATTTTCAAGCCAGCCTTGAGAAAATTGATGCTCAGAATCTTCTTGCGGTTATACAAGTTTTATCGTCTCTTTTACCTTCTACAATATTAGATCTCCACTCATGTTCACACGATTTTGGTATTGGAGAAACTACTCAAAAATAACTTTTTCCATATCAGGAAATTTTGCTGGCTTGTGTCGTTTGATTTTTCCCATCTCTAGATTAGCTGAAAGATATTCACTGGAACGTTTAAGTGTGTTTGATATTGTACCTTGACTAATTTTAATTGAAACTTCTTTTCAACCCACAATTGTAAATCTTTTTGAGTGCATGTCGGATGATCTTTCTTGTACTCACATAATTCTTTGCGTATTTGATCCGTCATTGTTGATTTTGGAACACCTTTAAGATGAGAAGCCATTGAATGTGAGTTTTAGACGAACAACAATTTAGGTAAAGAAACCAACTCTTTTTAGTTTAGTCAATTAAAAAGAAGAATATGAAGAGAAAACTTAGGTTACATGAGTTTTTATACTAAGTAAACACCAAAACAAAATGGAAAATTGAAAGAAAAAATATCCTAAGACTATAAGAAAATGGAAAATAAAATAAAATAATATGTAAATTATAAAGTATAAGGAATTTTAGGTAAAATAAATTTAGAAAAATGTAAATTTTGTCTTATTTTAAATATATCTTTATTTAAATTATAAAATTCGAAAAACCTCTCCATAAATTAATAATTATTAATTTATCGATAAATTAATACCCTCTCTAAATTAATAAAATCTTTCGGTCTCAATATTATTAATTTATAGAGGTTCTACTGTAGTCCTTATTAATAACTAAACAAAGTAAACAATAAAGCCCGAACATAGACGTTTTTATTCTCTTTAAAACACTCCAAATCAACCATGAACTTTAGTTTCTTCAGCCGACATTGTGTGAAACTTCCGTTTCATTAGTCTCCACTTGTTTAGAATCCTGAGCCTTAGGTTTCAGCTCTTGAACTTTCTCTAGCTTAATGTTCTTCTTCTCATCGAGTTTCTCTAACTTGATTGCCTTCAAACATATCTTCTTGCTTGTGGAAGATACCTCAATTTCTTCATCTTTGGTTCTTTTGGAAGATGGTGTATTAGCATGAGATCCTGACAGATTACTTGCTTCACTGCTATTAGTGAGCATGTATATCTCCTGCATATGATGGTAATTATATTAATAAGATTAATAAAACTATTAATCCAATATAGTGATAATATTTGAGTTGTATATACGCAAATGTATAATATAACAACCTGACAACCAGAAGTGATTTGAGATGGATTGGTAGTTCCCTCTGAAATATTGGGATCATCAATCTTCTCTACATCGGTTCCAGGCCAAATCTTACCAACTTTATAGGTGTTATTAGCTCCGCTAAATTATCACTTTCCACACATATTAGTAGCTGAAATGTCTTCCCGACCAAGTTCTTAATTGGAAGGGGCAATTTCTCAGGATCTTGCATCTATATTGTTTTAAGAGTATAAATATATGTCATAATTATATAGTTAACTTTGAAAGACTAAATGCAGTTTAGATGTATACTCACATCATCATCATAAACACCACTAAGAAGGAGGTTTGCAGATTGGTCAATAATTTCTGTTGCAATAGTATCAAATAGGATACACTTTGTGTCTCTTGTAGTATCAATGACACGTACATGCAACTTGAACCTGTGGAAAAAATCAGGGGCATAGTGAATAAGTGAAGATATAGAATATATAAAAGAATTGGAAAATGTCAATTCACTGTTGAGTCTAAATGTAACCTTGGAACCACTTGAGTGATATTCAAATTGCATTTAGGACAACCAGAATGTAGGCTTTTTTGTTTTAGCCAGAACAGAAGTTTCCCTCTTGGTGCTTTCAACCTTTTTGCTGCATTTCTTACAGCCAACGTAAAACCAACCCATATATGTGTCAATTGAAAAGATTGTGCACATAATCTTACACTTCCCAACCTGCAAACATACATAACAATTAATAAGCACAAATCTACATATACATAAACATAAAAGCATTACAAAATTTATGAAAAACACCTCTGTAGATTCAAGTAGATCTTCAATTTAGTTTTTAGGATACTGGTTAAAATATTCCTGACTATGCATCACCAGCTCAGATCTTTGCTAGATTCACTAATGGTCACACCAAGACCATCTTTTGGCAAACTATAGAAAAAAACGTGAATCAACTATTTAAATTTGTTGATACATAATAATATGGAGATTATATATTTAACATATATTGATTTGCATTTTACCTTGCCATAAATGCAGTCACTTCTGGATACTCTGGGTTAATAATGACATCAGACACATCAAATCCATTGGTAATTTGATTTTCCCCTGAATGAAATAGAAAATTAAATAAACAAACATATTAAATAGCTCCCAAACTAATAAGTTACAAAAGAAACTAAAGTTTATAAGTGTCTAACATACCTCGGAAAGTATTTATCCTGGCAAACCTTATCAAACAAATGACCATCTGATCACCTGCGTCTTTGCAAGCTTCGAACACTTGCTCAACAAAGTTTCCCCACAAAGTACATGGTAGGCGATCGTTGCTAAAAATCCAAATACAGTACCATAAGAAAATAAGCTACATTATTTGATTGTAAAATGCCAAATTAAACAGTAAAATTTACCTTGTGTTTCCGAGTTAAAACTCAAGTTTTTTTCGTTTTCTTAGTGTCCACATTATCAAGGGTTCCAACGCATATAATTTGGCCAAGTACATCTAACAAATAATAGTATAGAGATTAAAATATAATAGACTTACAAAATTTTAAACATATAAACTTAGAAAAATCGCCATATAATATGTAGAAGGAAGACTTACCAATGAAGAAGAAAGAATTAAGGTCACCTACAATGATGCTTTGAAATGTGGGTAATGTCAAATACACATCAGCAGAGATGTTGTTACATGCAGTAACAGATGTATTGTTCACAAAACCCATCTTGAAAGGATGATTAGTAACCCTGTACTGTCCTTTCGCTTGAGTCAATGAAAAATTTTGAATGACTCCACTCACCTTTTGTGAAGTGGTTTTCAAACTTTTTCACAATTGCCTTCTTAACTGAAGCATGAATTTTGGTTCCCATTATAATTTATCTAAGAAATAGACAACAGAAAAGTTAAATATATTGTTCAAAAAACATAATCATAGTTATCGTAGCAACATGTATTGTTGTTTTAAAAAACTAACCCTCTGATCAGCTAAGACCATGTCAAATGTTTCTCCAGATTGCTTAGTGTACAATTTCCAGGTGTGGAGGATCATGACCCAAACGGTCCAGGCCATTTTGAATGGCTTCACATCAGCAAGGTAAGTGAGAGCCATTGCACCATTCATTTTCGCTATATTTTTTTTTGGTAAAACTGAATGCTTATTGAATGTGAATATTTGTTGATGGTTTTTCGATTGGCACTGAGGAAGATTATATATAAGGCATATCGAGGGTATTAGTTTAGGTTAAGAAGATGCTAAGAAGATGCTTTCGATGATAGAGAATATGTGGATATTAAGGGATATGGGAGGAAGAAATTCTTTACTGGAATTGAACTGAAATTTGACATTCTGTATGTATTATGTTTTCAGAGTGTAGATTCTTAAACAGAGTATTTATATGGTAGTTTAAAAGATTAGGGAAGGTTTAGATCGTGATTTTTAAAAGGTTTTCTGGTTTGATTTTGTACGATATATATGGTGAAGGAATGAAGTAGGTTATTGATATATATCGTGATTTAATTTTGGCAATTTGTAAAAGGTTTTCTGGTTTATTTTCAGGTTTTTAATGGGCCATATATATGGGCCTAATAGATTTACGTGTTTTGGATACATGTTCCGGGTCGGAATCATGATGAAAAGATCGGCATGCTTGTATCAAGTATTTTTGGACATTTATAACCTTCTAGCATTTTGTATAAGTGCTTGTTAATGTCTAAAAATATAATGGCAAACTGTGTAATATGACACGTAAAAGCTGGTTAAACATTTTTTTAACATTGCTCTTTTATTTATATGCAGATGGAAGCTGCTAACATATAATAGTACCATGTAAACGTGTTCTATCACTTGATTTAAAGTCATGCCTCAAATGACATAGTTAACATAAGTTACGTATATAACTATGAAGTCAACAAAGTTTAGGCATTTAAATGATAGTTTTTAGAAAGTTGAGGATTTAAACATCCACAATTTGAATGTTGATAATTTTTAATAAAATTTGAAACGGCGTCGTTTTGATTAAACAAAAGTTGTTATTGGAAGTTTTAATGCCATAAACGTCAATTTAACGACATGTCTTAAATGGTCCAGTCAACGAAACTTTGCTATTTAATTATGAGTCAACGAAAAACTTGAACAGTTAAATGGCATTTTGAAAGTTTAAGTTTTGAACGTTTTTAATTTGAAAGCTCACGCTTCTTTCACATTTTTCCATTTTCCAACTAAAACTTCCAACTTATTTTTTTTTCCACTTCAAACATCCAATTATATTATTTTTCTGAAACAAACCTTAAAGTGTGCGCGATTTTGAGATGCCTAGCAGTCAACGCTACATTCATCTAACACCGTTAACAAAAATGACATTTCCGGTAAAGATTTCGGAGAAACCAACAACAAACGAGACTGAGATTTACCTGGCATGAGATTGGGTTAAGATTCACCAAACTGGTCATTGACAAGTTGAAAGTTGGGCTACAGTTCACAAAGATAAGCATAGGTCAGGCCCATATTGGAATGATGTCAGAGGGGAAGCGAGCCAGCAAGCCTCCGTCAAAATAGTCATCGGAAAAGAGCTCAGATCTGGTAATGCTTGTCGTGGCTGCAGAAAGGGAGGGATTGAAATCATTCCTGTGGCCTAACCATGGTTGCCCTTTTCCCTTTGTACTTTTAACCCATTAGGAAAAGAACCCATAATTTGGAGTTTGGGCGTCTTTGCAAGTTCTAGTTAACGCTGACATAGGGTTTTAACTTCGACCATAGTCGTACGGGAAGGATTGAAATGAAATTTGGAGAAGTTGGTAGAGGAGGAGTAACAAGAAGTGGAGATGGGACCGGCGGAAGTGAGTTGCAGCGAAGATTGTGGTGATGCATCGAGGGAGATAGAGGATCAACGAAAGGGAGGAGGATCTGGAGGAACCTGCAGATAGTGGCTGCAGAAATAAGGTTTCTATTTTAACTTATTTCTTATTTTGCATTACGAAGATGACATTATTATGATTGTCTATATCTCTTACAACCAAAGGTCTAAGCCAATTGGGAGTACAATTTTCAAGCTCAGCATAATGATGCATGAAACTACAAGCATGCTTAGCTATAGCATCGACATAATGAGTTGTCTCTCTGCTAAAGGAGAAATATGGTATGACGAATAACAGGTCCGGTTCGTGGCATAAACCACATAAATCAAGGCTTAGGGCTTAACAATTCTTTGGACTATTATTATTTAATTTTTTTTTCTCCTTCTAACTCTAATTTGGGATATACAAGAAGATTCATATTTTATTATATAAATTTGAGTTGTACTAATGTATCTGATCATCAATTAAAATTCAGAAATAATTAAAACCAACCCGCCAAAAAATCTACCGTAAAGGAAAAAAATCAAAAAAAATGTTAACTTATCTAATTAATAATTAAATTAAGAATTCATAATTTTAAAAAGAAAAAAGAGAACCAAAAGTTTGTTAATTTATCTAATCAATTAAAATTAAGAAATAAAGTTAACACAAATACAAAAAAGGAAAATAAAACTATATATAAATATAGACCCTCATAGTCTTGTAAGGAGGTCAATTTTTTTTCATTCTAATAATAATATCAGTTTACACATTTCTCTTTGAGCAATTTTTTTACTTTACATTCTATTTTTGGTAGCAAATTCCATTTTAATTTACAAATTTAGCATTATATTTAGGGTGTTGGATCTTGTATCCAAAAAATGGAAGATTATTTGTAATTTTTCTAAATATGGTATATTCATTTGTAAAAAGCGTGATAACGACTACAATGAGACTATATAAATTTATTAGAATTTTAAAATTAGTTTCGATGAGGATTTTGCTGAAGAAAGAGTCATATAGAGATTAGCAACACATATTCTGAAACTGAGCAATGTAACATGGAAAAAACGGAAATAACTGACAGAAAAGTGTTTCCGCATTTTTGGCGAAAAATATGATTCCGTGTTTTTGGCGAAAAATTTGATTCCGCATTTTGGCGAAAAAGATTCTTCTGCATTTTGGCGGAAAAAAGTGCTTCCGCGTTTTAGTGGAAAACGATGAAATATTGTTTAATTTAAGTATATTTTAGACTTTTGGATTTTGAGATGAATATGCAGCATTGAGAAGCTCATTTTTTAGCATCCAAAATATCCGGATATTTTAGGTTTGCATCTCATTTAAGCATCCGAATGCAAAATTAAATAGATCAAAATGAACAACATCTAACATATGCATCCAGATGTTGCATCCGAATGAAAGAAAGAACATGACCTTAATATAGCAATTAGCAATGCCCCATTAACTAATATTTTCAGTTTTGTATTTAAATTTATAAAAATTGCATGTTAAAAATTAAAAAATAATACAACAATGTTAAATTTAATATAGTTTATGATAATATGTAAAAAAAAATATTTCTAAAATTTGTGTTTTTTATATTTTCTACTGTTAAAACATTTGGTATACACTTTTTTTTTACTATTCAAATTTATGATGAATCACTTTATCTGCACTTATAACTATATTGCATGATTTGCATGATCAACATTTATTTTGTTTGATATGTATGAACTGAAGGATTTACACCGCTTAATCTGTTTTTTTAAATTCGAACATACAGTATACTTTTAAAATTGACCATATACGAATAACAATATGTACAAATTATAGTATACTTTTAAAGTGACTATGTACATATGAAAAAGTAATGTAAATTTATAATAATATAACTTCTATACTAAAATTAGTCAAAAACACATTAATACAAATGACGAAAATAATAAATTTATAATAATATAGTATCTATACTAAAATTTGTAAAATGCATTAATAAATTTTCCCAAAAAATATTTTAATGAATTATTAAGTTATATTCAAAATATATTAATGACTATTAACTTATTTTGGTAATTTATTTATCCCAAAATATATAATTAATATTTGCATATATGACTTGTACTAATTATAGTATACTTTCAAAATTGACTATATAAATAACACATATGTAAAAATTATTGGATAATTGTTTTTTTGAGAAAGGGTTAATTATTGGATACTTTTTAAGTCGTTGTACAAATGACGAAAGTAATAAATTTATGATAAAATAATACATATACTACATTAATACAAATTGTGGAAGTAGTAAATTTATAGTAATATAATTTATATACTAAAATTATTCAAAATGTTTTAATAATTTTTTTCCAAAAAATATATTAATAAATTATTAACTTATGTTGGCAATATATGAATGACTATTAACTTATTTTTGTAGTTTATATATAAAAATATTTTAATCATGAATCTCTGTATATATGACTTATACTAATTGTAGTATACTTTTGAAAGTAACCATATAGTAACACATATTTATAAATTATAGTATATAGACTTTTAAAAGGGACTGTAGAAATGAAAAATATATTAAAATAATAATAATATAATATCTATACTAAAATTAGTCAAAATGCATTAATAAGTTTTCAAAAATATATTAATAAAGTATTATTTTGCTAATATATTTATGACTATTAACTTATTTTGGTAATTTTATTTATCAAAATTTTTTATGATTATTATATATATATATGGTTTTTACTAATTATCATATACTTTTAAAATTGACCATATAGATAACACATGTAGTATACTTTTAGAAGTGATTATACAAATGAAAAAGTAATAAATATAAATTTGTACTAAAATTAGTAAAAGATATATTAATACAAATTACAAAAGTAATAAAATTGATTGTAATATGCAATCTATACTAAAATTAGTGAAAACGTAATAATAAGCTTTTCTTGAAAGAAAAAGAAGATACATTAGTACAATATATCTACTATATATATATAACCCGTGGGAAGTAGTTTTGTATAGCTACTTCAAACTTGATATTAAATACTGTTCCGAAGGTATACAAATGCAGGTAAAATTTTGTCCATTTGTAAATATTGGTAAATCTCTTCTCATTTGTAAATATTGGTAAATCTCTTCTCATTTGTAAATATGGATAAATCATTTTTGGCGCGTAATAACATTTAAACTCTTTTCGTCCGTAAATTCAATGAAATCTTCTTTTTCACGTAAATATATATAAATCTCTTCCGGCTTCATAAATGCAAGTAAATTTTTGTTTGTTCGTAAATATTTCTAAATCTTATTCTGTAAGTAAATAAAATTAAGTACTAAAGTTTTTTTGTATGTAGAACCATTGAATTTGTTTTCTCCACATTAATACATATATAATTTAATAATAAATTTGAACCTATTTATATTCGTAAATACAATTAAATCTTGTTCGCTACGTAAATGCTGTTATATTTTATTCCCACATAAATATAATCAGTTTTTTTTTCTACATACAAACCCATGTAAAAAAAATTTCCGTTCGTAAATATTGGTAAATTTCTTTCCGTTCGTAAATATGATTAAATCATTTATGGCGCGTAATAACAGTTAAACTCTTTTCGTGCGTAGATACAATGAATGTTCTTCTTCACGTAAATATATAAAAATCCGTCGTAAATATTTCTAAATCTTATTCCGTAAGTAAATATAATTAAGTACTTAAGTTTTTCGTGCGTAAAATCATTGAATTTGTTTTCTCCGCATATATACATATATAATTTAATAATAAATTTGCTATACTCCAATTAAATCTTTTGAACAGATAAAGTTGTTCTAATTATGAAGAAAAAAAATCAAACAATTTTGGAACTTTTTCTTTTACCATTCTCGGCTCTAAAAAAATCTTAAACTTATTATAAATGGTAAAACCTAGTATTACAAATATTAAAACTTATAAATATTATAAAACAAAACAAATAAATAAAACTTGAGAGACCTCTCTCTCTCTCGGAAGAAAGAGGCTGTTGTTTGTTCATGCGTTTCGTTCCTCAAACAAAGTTTTTTCACAGAGCACAAAAAATATTTCGCCTCCTTCTTCTTCTTCAACCAGTCTTCTTCTTCGTTTCTATCAATCGCACAAAAACCCTAATTTCCATTCGATTTTTCCTCTTTTTAACAAACCCTAATTCATTTCCTCCACTCCATCGCTTTCTCCGTTTTTTTTGTTCTCTCTCGGTTTTGTGAAACCTTTTGTGGAGGAAGAAGCCATTGTTTTTGCTTAAGCGATTGAATCTATAAAACCTCTTTGCTTCTTGTGTTTGAAACGATTAATCTTCGTTTGGGTTTGGGTTTTGGGCTGTTCTTCGCTCTTTTCTCGAACCTTCCGTTTCAATTTTCTTGTTCTAGGATAATCTCTGGATGATGCGTTAAGCGAAATTTTGACTCTGTGGTTGAATTCTAGGGATTAGGTTGATTAATATTGCCTAGTTGTTTAGGGTTTTTTGGTTAGTGCCATCACTGTGTTGGTGTGGGTTTATGATGATGATGATGATGATGCTGCTGATGATGATCTTCTAGGTTTTGGGAATCTCTAAAAACCATCTGTGGGAGAGATGGATGTGTTAGAGGGTTCTTCTCGTTATTGATTTTGTGACTATTGTTGTTCTGAAAGATTCAATTTTGAGATTGGGAGATTGAGATTGGATTTTTCTTCTTCCTTGCTCTTATTGTGGTTGGTAGAGGAGTGATTGAAGAAGATAGAGGAGCTTCAACATTTTTGTTTATATTGTTCTTGAAAGGAATCAGAGAATTTGGAAAATTGATTCTTTTGTCTGATGAAGTGTAGCTTTCCTAATGGAGAAACGTGAACCATCTTTGATACCGGAATGGTTGAGAAGTTCAGGACATGGTTCTGGTTTTGGGAGTTCAAATCAGCTTTCTTCTCATTCAGGTATGCTTTAGTTTGGTTTCCATAGCCTCTCTATTGATTTATCTGAATTGCATGGTAACTCTATTTCCTTTTTGTTTTGGTATAGATTCATTTAATAGCAAGAATAGGAATTCTAGGAGCAGGAGTGATGTTGATTCAGTTAGGTCTCCTTTTCTCGAGAGGTCTTCTTCCACCAATTCAAGAAGGGGATCTAGTAATGGGTCTACAAGACATGCATATAGTAGTTTCAATGTCAGTAGGAGCAACAGAGATAAAGGTTTGAGCAGGGAGAGAGATAGGGTTAGCTACAGTGATCCATGGGACAATGATACTTATTTTCCTCCCGGGAACTTATTGATTGGTAAGGGTCAGGAGCAACTTAGACGATCAAATTCAATGACAACAAGGAAACAGGGCAATAATCTGGCTCAAGGAAATGCAGTTGGAGTAAAAAATGGTGGAAGAATTAATGGTTACAACGGAGATGATAAACTTTCTGGACCTGGCACTCTAAAGAGCTACAGAAGAATCGGATTCGATAAGGATTTTCCTTCGCTTGGAGCCGAAGAGAGAAATGGAGGCCCAGATGTTGTGGGAATCTCATCTCCTGGTCTAAGTCCTGTTCGGAGCTTGTCAGTTGGTAACTCAGCCTTAAATGTTGGGGAAGGTTGGACATCGGCTCTGGCTGAGGTTCCCAATGTTATTGAGAAGAGTGGTACTCGGTCCCATGCTAATGCTAGTAGTTTGGCTACTTCAACTGGACCGACTTGTCGTAATATGGCTGAAGCATTGGTGCAGGCTCCAAGAACTGTTACTCCACCTCAGGTATAATTTGCATCTTTGTGTTGCTTAAAGAATACTACCTTTTCTGTTTGTCTAATATATTATTTTTGTATCAGGGATATGCAAAGGCACAAAGACTTGAAGACCGAGCTAGGCAGTTGATACCAGTTGTGCCTTCAGCACCAAAGAGCTCAGTAAGCGTGTTTTCCGTAGTCAAATCTTATTTTCCTTATGTTACCGTGTGCTATATTCAGTATATGTGGGTTGATTTATCAGGTTCTTAACTCTTCTGATAAATTCAAGACCAGACCAGTGTTTCGCAGTGGTGAAGCTGGTCTTGCTTCTTTGAGAAATACTCAACAGCAGTCCTCTTTTGTGTTCGGTAGTTTTCAGTCTAATCCTCTTAGTCAGATGAAGCCTGATTCTATTACGAAGCTGGTGGTTCTCAAACCTGTTAGGGAAAATGGAGTAAGTGCTGTTAAAGAATCTGGAAGTCCGAGTGTCCAAGCTGCTACTAGCCAGCCGCCCGCTGCTTCATCCACACAACCTACTACTTCTGTGAGAAAAGCTTCTGCTAACATGACAGCTGCAAAAACTGCTGAAAAGAAACTTTACTTGGCTCAAACTCAGAGCAGGAATGCATTTTTCAGTGCGTTGAAGCAGAATACATCGTCAAACATCTCTTCTTCTCCAACTGCAAACAGCTCGAAGGATCTTGTAGCTAGTGACCCTTCAAATGCACAAGCTGCAGAAAGAGATGGAATCATGGTCGAGAAAGTGTCTGAAGTTGCAGAAAAGCATAGTAGATTCGAATCAGTAGCCCGTCCAGATGAAAAAGAGGCTGAGTTTCTTAAATCCCTTGGGTGGGATGAAAACGATAGCGAGGAGGACGAAGCCCTCACAGAAGAGGAGATCAAAGCTTTCAATGAACAGGTAAAGAACACAACAACACTCTTCCTCGATTGCTTTAGATTTATCTCATCATTGTTAACTCACTATACTTTCTGTCTTTTTAAAACAGTACAAGAAGTTCAAGCCATCACTAGTGCAGAAGCTTCCTATCATTGAAGAGGCAACCAAGAAGATAACTCCCTGACTCAGTGATCCGATTTTGGTTTCGTTTCCAAATGGAAGATAGTTTCTCATTTTCGTTCCTTCTCTTTGGGTTTTTCTTTTGGTTAATTCGGTGGACAAGAAGCTGGTGGGAGGATATAGCTGCAATAGGAGTGTTGTTCTGCTTCTTCAGAGGTGCAACAAGATAAAAAAAAAGCTAACTATTTGTGTACATCTTTGGTCTGAAGGGTTTGTTTTGGCTTAGCTTCTTTTAGGTTTTCTAATGTTTCTATGATGAATGGTGAGGGAAAGAGAAATTTGCCGATGGGGCTTAAATAGAAGAAAATTTAAATATTTTGTTTTCGTATCTTTTATGGAATTTATCTTTCACCCTTCTTCTTTTTCTCCCTTATATGTATATTGATTCCTCATCAATTATATTTTATGTTTGACAAAGAAAAAAAAAGCAATGGTAGTCATACATAATTTGTGGGTGAATAAGTTTAATAATAAGTTTGACATCGAAGTATAAAAAGTGGCATGCAAAATTCTATAACTTCAAGCAGCCCCCGGCCAAACAAAGATCAGGGCCCTAGGGTATAACTATGGTTTTGGTCTTTTTAATAAAGGTTCAAAGAGATATTAAGCGATGAATAATCAAACAATTAGTTATCTACTCTTGGAGAACTAATTCCCACTTACACAAATCCTAAATGGTAAATTAGTTTTTATTAATCACCAACTAGTTATATGACCTAGTCGTTAACTCTACATTGAAGATAACAAGAAGAGAACAAGCATTTAATATATGTACTTGAGAGAGAAGGGAAAACAAAACCCGTTAAACACAGTCAATATGCATTTTCTAATTTGAAACCGTAACCACGTTAGTACATATTACCATGTAATGGTGATACTTGTTGGGATATTAGCAAGTAATAAAATAGTTAACAAAGGAGTGGTCTTTACTACGATAATAAAGGCACAAAATCTAGTCGCACAAGTAAGTAACTAAGATGAATAGATATATTAGTTAATAAGTATGTAAAACTACAAAACAGTTCCTTTTTAATATTTTAATTCCAAAACGTAACCAAAATACTAAGGTAACTCTCATCTTAGCGAGATAATGAATACTAGAGATCCATGTGTCATGTAAACAAACATATAGATTATGACGAAATAATTTAGTTATGGTGATTATGCTTTTATTTGATAATTATATTGTTACATTAGTAAAATATTCAAACAATTGACATGTCAACTCTAAAATTTCTAAAATTGACTTTATCATGGTAACAGTAGGATTATCACGTAAGTATTATCAAAGCTATGTATGTAATTTTTAATTATTAACATTTGAAAAAGTTAGTATGTCCTTATTACAAAGTAATGGTGAAACTAATATTGTCCAATAAGTAAAATATGTAACAGAGTAGTAAAATAGTTATCCAACTCCGATATCCCATTTTTGTCCCAATAAATATTCTAACAGTGAAACAATATGTCAACTCCAATTTTTTTTTAAAGTTAACATTTTTTTTGCACCGCAAGTCTGTAACGGTATATGTACATTGAGAGTTTGTTACTATAAAAGTATTATCAATATACGTATGTAATTTTAATTAGTAACATTTTAAAAGTTAATTTGCATGCAACAATGTTATTGTATGATGAGAGATATTACATCAGAATCGAAGAGAAGATATGCACCTTGACACATCCCTAGAACCTACAAAAATAGAGTATGAGTTATTCTTCCCACCGGATGGATGTGGATCTGTGAACATAGGTTGGAGAGGAAATCTTATCCAAATTTGGATGTTTTGAGTTATTGGAAGGATAACCAACATGGATTTGGTGATTTAGCACCAATGTTTTGTGATATCTTGAGCATCCCAATCACTTTAGTAGCTCCAAAATCTAGCTTTTGTATTGAAGCTCGAGTGTTAACTCCATGTAGAAACCGTCTACTTCCAGGTTCAATAGTTGTGACTTTCCAGGAAATCAAGATGAATCACTCATCTTCAGAGATCAAGTACTCCAGGGTGTCTCTTAAAATCTATCTGTCTACATTATTTTATTTCTTTCTTGATTTGAAGCAACTTATTTTGTTTTATTAATTCGACTATGGTTTAGTAACTTATTTGAAGCAACTATAACATAAGTTTTCAGTAAGCATTATTAGTAATATTCTTCATTTTTCAAATTTTTTTGTTCAATTTGGAAATGTGACAAAATTGATAATTACCGTTAATAATATATAGAGAAAATTGGATAAACTATCACTTTCTCATAGAACCCTTAGTTATTTAATTGACATTTTTTTCCAGTATTTGCGCAATATCACTTTTGTGCGCAAAATACAATTTGGCCCCTCGCGCTTGTACCACATTTGCTTAAGGAGACGTGCTTTTGCTTTTAATTTCTTTGCGCAGAATGGAGAAAGAATCTCATATATTTTAATTGATTTAATTTTAAAAATAATTTCTTATACCTTTACTTATTGTTTTTCTTTAATTTATAGTTCTAGCTTACCAAATTGTTTTTTACTAATATTAATGTTAGTTTGTTTATATCTTTTGATATCCATATTACTATATAAATTTTAGTATTCTATCTTATATGAATTAAATTATTATTTTATATACGTATGTATGTATGTACAATGTGTGTAGAAGTGATTTTGCAATTTAGAGGTATGGGTTTGCATGCTAAAATATTTAGAGATATTGGATATGTACACGTTCATATTAACCTATACACTGTATTTCAGTGTATACACTCTTATAGCACTTTTATAACAAAATATATTTAAACATTCATGTTTTTATTTGTTATAACATTTTTATTTGCTGAACTAATTAAAATTAACATCATATGTTAAGAAAATATAATACATGTTAACAATGTAACGAGGTCATTACAATGATTCATCGTTACGGTCGTTTGTAAATTTGTTATTATGTTTAAAAACGAATTTATAACGATTCGTCGTAAATTTACAATGAATTAGGGATGAGAGCTAAATCTATATATATGCAGGATACTTTCCCTCTCTGCTCATTCTTCACATCCTCGCTCTCTCTCTCTACGTTTTTTCTATTCCTTCTCTCTAGATTACACACCTTCTTCCACTATGCATACATAACGACTTCAACTCCAATTCTCATATTGAGGTCCGAAACCATGCCTTTGGGAGTCGTACATGAGGAGTTCGCAAGTCCTATGCGAATGTCTGAAGGTTGGAGATGCTTCAAACCAATCTTCCCCGCAGCTCTTGATGACATAAGGTTTATACATGAACCAAAATCACACAGTGCATCATCAAACTTCACTCCTCTTATAGTGCAAGAGATTATGAACCTCTCGGGGCTGTCGACTTTGTGTAGTCTCCTCGGGGGTCTTGGGTAGTGTAAGGCTTGTTCATAAAGCTCCCTCATCTCTGCTCTTGTTTCAGAACTCTCCAAGAAGAATCGATCAATATGGTATACAGAACAAGCTCTCACAAAAGATGTACCACTCGGTAGCTGTCTAACGGCTCGGTTGAAGTCTTCAAGATCTCTCAGACATATGGTATGAGGCTACTATCGGTTTTTAAGCAGGCTCAGACCATAGAGGTTGCGTGTGAGTCTTGTTCTCCTAAGATCCTCATCTTCTTCTCGAAAGATTTCACCCTCTTTGAGCTCTTGCAAAGGTGTTGCCTCTTCGTGAGTGGTAACCATGTTGCAATCAATGTAAGGCAATGATTTATTGTCTTCCTCATCTTTGACTTCTTCTTGTAGTCTAGAGGTGTACTCCAAGGTTAGTCCTCTGTCTTCATTTTTCCATTCAAGCCTGGTGATTCGGCTAGCCAGTCCCCAAATGCTCCCTTCAATCATATCAATCCTCTCGTTGAATTTTCTACATACTCTCAAATCTCTCTTCTAGACTCCTTTTTTGTGCATAGGCAGTGGCGTGATCCTCAGAAGGTTGGTGTGGAAGGTGATGTGAAGAGTTATTCTGCTGAAACCAGTTTTGGAAATCCTCAGGTCTCCTCATGTAAGGGTATCGAAAATGACTTAGGTGGCGACCTGGGGGTGGTCTCTAATCCTTATAATGGTGGCAAGGCATTGGAGGTGGTCTGAAGTTACCTCTATAGCCGGATTCTCCATGACTTCGAGATTGGTGAAAAATGCGGTTTTTGGGAATTTTTTCGTAGTGGTTCCGAGTAGTCATGCAACAGTAGATTTCTCCTAAGTCTTCTTCTTCATGAGTAAGGTCAGATGAGACAGGCGTCTCTCCTTGTTGAGATTCAAAATCTTCATGAATTATATCACCATTGTCAAGATCATCAAGCTTTTGTTACGAAGCTCCTATTTTTCCTTCAAGGCGCTCTTTAGTGAGACAAATTGAGAACATTGCATCAAGGATCTTTTCACCCTGCTCCTGAGAGTATTCATCATGTTTCAGTAGCTCTTGATTGATACCATGCATCTGATCTTCAATATGATGAACTTGATCGGTGAGGGTAGAGACTTTTGAACCGAATTCAGCTTCCATCTTAGAGAACTTGGCATCAAGTTCTTCATGGTACTTCTTCTGTTCTGAGGAAAATGTTGCATAAGCTTCATCATCTTTTCAATAAAAGAATCTGAGGATGGTGCTTCATAGTCTCCATATGCATCAATCCTCATAACTTCTCTTGAATCAAAGTTCTGATACATAGAGTAATAGTATTGGTCTGAGGAGTATGAACTAAATGAATGGGCTGCTCCATTGCAATGTGAATGAGCTGGTCTCATTGGGTGACCTCCAGAGGATCGAGAGTGTGATGGACATTCAGAGTGCCTCATCAAAGGTGTACCATGAGATGGCTGAGAATAGCTGTGGTAAGCTCCAAAAAGTGAGCTAGATAATGGTCCAGAGGTGTCTCCGTCCATGGTGTTGTGGTGCGCCAACAGTTGTGCAAGAGTAAGCTTGTGAAACTTCTCCGGGAGAGCGTCGAGGTCCATCCTCAAGGTCTCCTAAAACAGTGAAAATCACAAAGAAAAATCAAAAGCAAAATGTTCTTGACGTTAGTCTAGTTCGTAAACTTGTAAATAAGCAATCTCTCCCCAGCAACGGCGCCAAAAACTTAAAGTGGAGGCAGGTTTAGTTGTCTCCAGAGTTTTCTTTTGGACACACAATCAACAAGCTGCAAGTGCACAGCAATCAATTGCAGTACTTAAAGTATATTGATCCCACAAAGAGAGAAGTTGTTTTGCAAATCAAGAGGAACAAGTAAGGCTAGAACTCAATAATAAAAAGGTTAATTTGTTGTGTCACGCAACAAATATGAAAAGAAATTGGTTTCAAACAATAAAAGAAAGATGTTGGATGTTCAAGGGTTCGCCAAGTTCTGTGATCAAACAATTCAAGATAAATTCATGTAATATATGTCTACTCATAAGACTCGGACTACGAAGCACGAAAAATCGATCAACCTATTACCATATAAAAAATTGGCTAAAATCTATATGTCCTGAGACTCAATTTTCGCAAGCAACAACACATATATCAAAGCATTAAAATCAGGTTCAATCCTAGTCCATAAAACTCCATAACTAAGTGGTATGTGCTTGTTATGATGCGATACTCATCCAATTTAGGTTCAAACAAACTAAGCAAGCAGATAGCATTACCTAGATGACAAAGATCAATAACTAGTTCGTGACGCTAACTATATGCATTAAAAAAGAGATCACACCGAAAGAACAGTATAGACGATGATGCAACTACAATAAACTCACCACTTAAACTAAACAGATCACATCCCTCCTTTGATTAAACCCTCAAAACCTAACAAGAAAATCACTCAAGTATGCTTTAAGAAATCATCAAAGCAAGGTGAAAGTGATTCATAGATATAGAAAAAGGTTTAGAGATTACAAAGTATTCAAAGATTGTAGAGAAACGAGATGGTGGATCTTCAGGAGCTTCTACGAGCAAGAGAAGCTTGGTGCGGCTCCTCTGGTCCAATCTAGGGTTCCTGGTGGTAGTCTTGAGGCGTGGTGTAGTTACTCTATGAAGGCATACGAAACCCTAAGGTTTAGATCAGTATTTATAGGTCTTGGTACACAAGAAGTCGGTTTTAGGATTTCAGAGGCTAAATTCGTCATTTTGGTAAGTGGGAAGGCAGAGGGCCAGCCCTCAGTCATGGGTAGGAGTGACCGAGGTGCTCAAGAGGCCAGGCCTTGGTCACGAGGCTTTGTGACCGAGGTGATGGAGCTTTTGGCTTCAGTCGACATGCCTTCACTCTTTGGGATCCATCTTCCAAACGGCAGAATGGATTGCTTTGATTCTTATCCCAGGTGAATCTTGACTCTTCCAGCTTCCCAATGATATGGAAAACTCAAATTTAGGTCCATGGGAAGGTCTTCAAGTGTTGTCAAACTTTTGGTGCTCTGAAACTGCATTAAAACGGGTTTTGCTCCTCTTTTTGTCTATTTTTCCATAAAATCTGTAAAACCTCTTTGACACTAACAAGACTCGATAATAGCTTATTTAGTCTTGAAATCACACCACTCTCATAAAACGGGTTTTCCTGCTAATCTATGCTCAAATTGAGGGAATGTGAATCAAAATTTTTGATTTTTCAAGCTAATTTTCTCGGAATTAATGGTTTAGTCTGCTGATCTTCTCTTGATTTTTGTGTCAGTTTTGATTCTGGGATGATTAATCAAATGAGAATTATGTTTTTTTCTATATAGTTTCCTCTGAATTTTCATTTAAGTTTTTGTTCAATTAGTTGCTTAAATCTGCTGATTTTACGCCTGGTGTTGTTTCAATTTTGATTCTGTGATTATTGAGGGAATGTGAATTATGTTTTTTAAATCTAATTATCTATGATTTTCATTCTAATTTTGTTAAATTAGTTGCTTAAATCTGTTGACTCTATGTTTGATTTTGTTTCCCATCGTTAGTTGTGAAAGTTTCATACTGTACTTAGATTATCGTCTCAAACAACAGACTTTAACCCTTTAAAATATGATGCTCATAACTGTTATATAACAATTACCATATTTGCAGAAGATTTGGGTGTACCCTTACGGCTTGATGTGTGAAGAACGTTATTAAAGTTGACTCCTTCTGGGTTTAACTAAACATCAAGGTGAAAATAGGACCATTCCAAACATGTAAATGTATAAGTAAATCAAGTTCTTAGTTTCTGGTTTTTTCATTTTATGCACCAGATCATGACTAAGCATTAAATTCATGTGTTTAATTTCACACATACCATCCCCATAGTCTCCTCCTCTTTCTGTAGGAGCAGCGGTTGGCAAAGGCTTTGTTGCTTAGCCTAGTCTCAACAATCTGCTAAACGTTAGATACATATAATTATTCTTCAATCATATTTCATATACTCCAGCCTTCTATCCTGTTTATTTACATGTTTAAAAATGCTCTATATCTCTGTATCACTTCAATCCCAGATCTCTCAAAAGGTCTTCCAAATGTTTCCTACGATAGTATGTCTCGTTCCCAATTACCACAGTGTTTTATCTTCTGGTGCATAGTCGTTGAGTGTAAGCTTAAGAGTTTCTTTATTAGCATTTAGGTGGATCGTGATCCTCACTTTTACTTATTGGGTGGACAAGTTTTCCATCAGGAGTATCTATCTTACCCCAGTATCCTCTTACTGCTGCTAATTTTGTATCTTTTGTAGGTTCAGGAAGCATTACAACTTACAATCAGACAGATATTAATTTCATGTCAATTATATGCTGAAAAAATACAATCTTCTGCCAGTTTTCAATTTTTCATGAAGTTTTTGTTTAATTTTCCGGGATTCTTTAAACAGGAAATGAGAAAGCAGATAAAGAAAGCTAACAATCAGAAGAGGGCAAGGAATTGAAGAACGAGTTTACGCGCAAATGTTCAAATTATGAAGCATCAACAAAGGAGCAGCAATACTAACAGAACACAACAGGAGAGAACGAGAAGTTGCAAAACGAAGGGACATGGCCTACCTTATCTCCAAAAAATGTATGTCCTCAAGTCTTTTACCTGAAAATCCCATGTTTGGGTTGAACATAACAGATTTGAGTTTATATTTGCCAACGTCTTGTAGCTGAGTATGTTTCTTGAAGGTGGGAACAGATTATTTAATGCTCCTTCCAGCTAGACACAAACACCGACTCCAAGCGAAAGAAGGAGAAGTATGTTCATAGAGCGATTCAAAACCTGAAATAGGTGTGTTTTGTTTACCATGTTTCACTAAAATGTTGCTATGCAGACCCAACATAGAATTCAACTTCATATTAAACTTTTGGTGGGGTTCTAATCAGGATTAGCATAAGAGTCGAGGACGCAGAGAACTATACTCGTCTCTTAATATGGGAACTGTAAACAACAAAGGAGGAGAGGGCAGAAGAAAGAAGTAAGTTATGCTTCTCCATTAACTTTCTTCCTATGTTTTTACGTAAGATATGCATACAATTGTTAAGTTTAGCAAGTTAAATATTAAAACTTGGGAATTTGTGTTATGAAAGCTTTTGGTGTTCCGGTTTTTTTAATTATATATTTTTAAAAAATTTTGAAAATTTAATGATTAGTTTCTTCTAAATCTTCCTTTTTTGTTGTACTTTGGAATTTAGGATGAGAGAGTCTGAGGAAATGGAAAGAATAGCTTCTGGGAAGTATCAATGTCACCACCATTGGAATACAATTTTAATATTTTGGAATATGAAACTACAAAAACAAAAGGTGGTAAATCGTAAGATAAAATGATGCATACTCGTCTAATTTTAATTGTTTTCTTTTGTAACATATATAACAAACTGCAAAATCTATATATATAACCCGCGCGTAATATGATGCATAGAAAGAAATTTAAAGATGTTTGAGGACATCAAGGAAGACAAAGAGGTTTGGTATCCCCAATCATTGAGTGGAACATGGTAGGAAATTTGACATTCCTATGCTTTCAAAGCCATAAAACTTATGGTAATATCTTATAGATGACAATCAAAGTGGCTTATGGTTATAGAAATATGATGCAGAGAAAGAAATTTAAAGGTTTTTGAGGACATCAAGGAGGACAAAGAGGTTTGGTATCCCCATCATTAAGTGGAACATGGTAAGAAATTTGATATTCCTATTCTTTCAAAGCCATAAAACATATGGTAGTATTGGTATAGATCACAATCAAAGTGGTTTATGGTTAGAAAAATATATAGCTGCTCATAACGAAATATGGCTTTTTATTTCAGCTACATTATGAGGGACATCTGAAGTCGAAGAATAAGAATCTTGGAGGTAGAAGCTGGTTTAAAACGTGTTAAATGTATCCCACTCCCCGTCATTGATGGTTAATATTTACAAAAACATTTATTGGATTTTTGAGAGTAGTCGTTAGGTAAAAGCAAGAAGATTTGTTAGTGTAACATAATGGATATGCAAGAATGTGGGTAAAAAAAAATTCACTTAAATTGATATGCAAGAGTGATGTTCTTAAGGATATTTCTACAAAAAGTGCTTGACAACGGGTTAAAGTGGAGAAAGTATGGGAATAAGATGGTTAAGAACATCACAAATTGATGGTAAGGAACAACAATTTCTCAATTCTTACATTTTAAAAAATTTAACCCTTCATAGTGCATCTTCCCATGATTCTAAAATTACATCTCATCTAACTTCCCATGATTCTAAAATTACATCTCATCCAAAAAATCAAATACACCAAAAGTAATAATGGTTATATGTGATCTCCATTTAATTTGCAGAAACTACTACAAATGTTTAGTTGATGGATGTTTTTTAGCCGTAGGCTCAAATCAAAAGATTAGGGTTTAAGAGAAGTAGATGTTTATTGATGATTAATGAACAAGTAACCAGAGACTTAGGGTTTTTGAGCAAGAAGACAAAAGCGATATGAAATCTAGAACTTAGGTCTTCTTAGAGATTGTTAAATGCCTCTCAATGTATCGAGACTTCTTATTTTATAGTGCATATAGGACAGCTTAAATCGGTTCTTGGGCCTTGATTGGGATTTTTCTTATTTCTTCACTCTTTCTTTTTTCGATTAGGATTACCTTTTCTCTCAGATCGGCGCCATTTGTTCAAGTCGGCGCACTGATTTCAATGGGTCAAAATTGATTGGGTTTAAAAATAAATGGATTTTTATTTGGGTCGGGTTTATAGTAGGGTGCTGAACCCGGTACCAATAGATGTTCCCGTGAAGAAAATGGTTAAAAGAGATAGAGATGATTTGAGCTTTGTGATAATAACTTATGTGGGCTTTCACAATCACTCAAGAATGAACCAAGGCTCAAGGCAAGAAAACATTGCCTTAGAAAAGATAGTGAAAAGGTATCCAGTTTGGGAGAAATTTATCGATAGTTATTTTATTTCCACCAAAACTAAAGTATATATAGAATATAATTAAATTTTCACATAAGTTGTGTTAATGAAAACCCGCACATCGCGCGGGTCTCACCTAGTATGAGATAAAAGAAAATTTTAGGAGAAAAAAGTGTAATAATATCTGATTATACTGAAATATAGTTGTTATATCCGTCTAAAATGAAAATTTTAATAAATTGTAAGATATTGGCAATTTAACATATGTTTACATCTTCTATGTTTTTGTTTTTTTTGTGAAAATGTTTATTTTCATTAACTAAATGTTCAATACAAACAATTGTTGGGTCATATTTGCTAGTGAAACAATGTGTATGATTGGCCTCTATAGATACAAAACAAAAAGTAATTCATCTAAATGAGATGATAAACTAAGGAGTAAGGATATTGTGGAACTCCTGCGATTGAGTCTCCCAAATTTTCTTTTCATTCATAGATGTCAATATGAAGCGCTAAACTTTTTTATTAAACCCGAGTCTTTAGTTTGCTAGGTCATTAGGAAGACTGCCATGCCTTCTACCGTCAAATGTTCTGACATTTGATGTCATTGATTAGTTGTTGTAGAATCAATCAAATCCCTCAACTCTTTTAATAGCTCCTTCTCACTACATGCATCAACATTAGCCAAAACCAAACAGTAAGGAGAAGTGAAAGATCTCTTTATAAATGATGAATTTGATAGCAAGTAACACTTAATAAAAAATAAATTTGATGTAATGATCTCTCCGTAAAGGAGGAATTTGATGGAAAGTAATAATCCATAAAGAGGAATTTAATGATAAGGATCTCTCCATAGTGGATGAATTTGATTCTAAAGATCTCTTTACAAAAGAAGAATTTGATTTAAAAAAAAAAGATAATACTCCATAAAAGAGAAGTTTGAATGTAAAAAGATCTCCATAAAAGAGAAGTAGTGACCATTCTTAACAAAATCGGAGTCCACATAACCAGAAATAAATAAATAAAATCCTTTGAGCATTTTGCGATTTACCTAAGCAGAGAAGGCAGAGAACGAGAAGTGAATCTGGTCACGAAGAACAAAGAATTGGGGCCATTAATAGGCAAACTGCTCTGACCAACAAATGAAGAACTCGAGCATATTGGAACAACAACTCTAATAAAACTTGCTTAGAATTCGACAGATAGGGAAGCGACAACATGCACTACTGAACTAATCAAAGACGAAACAAAAAGGAAAATAGTGAAAATGGAAGTGAATTCTCTTAGCTAGATCTGGAAACGACCTAACATACACCAAAAATCACAGATCTAGATCTGAGAAAACTTGAAATTACCTTAATAGTGATCGAAAGTTGGGAGGATAAAGATGGATAGAAAGTTGCGCCCTTTCATCTTCCGGGTAAGAATGCTCCATCAGTGAGCTATTATGCACTCTTTCAAGGGTGAGTGTTTCTAGGTAAACATGGGTATCTCTGCACGTATGACTGCTTGGAGGCTGAGATTTAGCTGAAAGGGCATTGCAGTGGCTTTTCTAAAAAGAGAACATAGGGCAAACAATTTTTCTTAGATAAAATTTCATCAGTCAAATAATTTTTAATTAGTGAATTAATAAATTGAAATTGGATTTTAACATTTTAAGACAGAGTATTAACTTTTAATAATTTCAAAATTTATTATAAAAATAATGACAATTGATGTAAATAGATGAATTTTTATCATTTTCTAAAATGTACCCCGTTATAGGGAGAATATCTTCACAACTACTCTCGTTTGTGTAAATTTCGAAATAACAAATCAGATCTTCGCGTTTTCTTCAACGGTTCCCATCGGCGCAAGCACTCATCTTCAGCTCTGAAGCCATCTCAAAGGTAAGTTTTCTTCAAATCGTCTTCTCCTTTTGACTACTGCTTTTTCATTCCAGGCTAGACTCTTACGCTCTATGTTCTGATTTCACCGGATCAATGAAGTATCCATTGAAATTTCTAGAGATCTGGATCAAAATTTGTATCCGTTCACAGCTTTGATGAATACGATTTGGTAGATTTTGTTTATATCAGATAGGTTGCGATTTTGCGATTATGATCTATCATTTTCTTCGTAGATCTTGCTGTAACGATGATACTCGTTACATAGCTTAGTAGCGATCTGATCGTAATTTTTTGGATTCGGAATCGAAATTTAGTGTCTTAGAGTCGATTTGGTTACAGTAGTGTAGATCTTGTTTCTGAGATTAAAGTGATTAGTTATTTTATTTTTTGGTGTAAAGAAAAGTTGATTAGTTGATTTAGTTTCCAAGATATTAGTGGTTATAACATTTAACTTGTGACTATTTCAGGTAAATCTTTGTTCAACAACGATGTCAGGGACTAATGTAAGTTTATCTCTTAGCTTATTGAATTCTGTTTTATGTCAGATTAGTATATATTTGTTTGCTTGCATTGGCAGTCTCTGCTGGGATCATAGTCATACTCAGCAAATAGTTTTGAGATGCTTTATGGTTTGTTACATTATGCAAATCTTTGTACTGGTGATGTCATGAAACTTTTGATAGTTTTCTTGAGTTGAGAAGGTATCATTTATGTTTCTTGGTGATTAAACCCTTTGTTTGTCTATGAATTGTTATCTTATGATTGCTCTTTTCTTTTTTCTTTTGTTTAGTGGGTAAGAATTTTTTTGTAAATGAGATTCCTGCCGCCATCATCAAAGATAGTTAGCATCTTCCAATTTGGAAGCATGATTAGGCTTTATTACAGTCTTAGGAACTTAGGTTCTGGTAGATTGAGAAAGTTTCAATTGCTTATGGATCTACTTTTTGTGAAATTAATCTTTTTATCATTTGTTTGTTGATCTACTGCTGTTGCCATTTGTCTGGTGTGTCATGTTATTGCATGTTCTTCTTTTGTTCAGGTTGAATTTTATTAAAGATTTTATCAGTTTTTGTCCCAAGTGTTCTTAACAAATTTATATCTATTAGCACGAAATGTTTTAATGGCACATTTGGTAAAGCCATAGATAATGAGTAGCTGATATAACTTATTTATTTGATTGGCCTCTCATGGAACTTAGGCTTTGAACCATGTAATTTTACCATAGATTGGAGATGTTTTTCTGCCTTGATGTTAACTTGCATGTACTTTTTGCTTCTCTCGTAATATTTACATGCTTATTGTCCAATTTACAATGAACAGGACTCTTGTCCTTTGATAAAGAACATTCTTCTCCTCGACTCTGAAGGAAAGCGTGTGGCTGTCAAGTATTACTCAGATGATTGGACCACTAATGCTGCCAAGTTAGCTTTTGAAAAATATGTCTTCTCAAAGACCTCCAAGACAAATGCTCGTACAGAAGGTAAGACCAAACTGAAACTTATGAGTGCATATTCTCTGTTTCAAAACACTTTCTGGTGTGTATAAATTTTTTTTTCAATGTTACTTTTTCAGCGGAGATCACACTGTTGGAGAATAATATTGTTGTCTACAAGTTTGCCCAGGACCTGCATTTCTTTGTTACGGGAGGTGAAAATGAAAACGAGCTCATCTTATCATCCATTCTTCAAGGCTTTTTTGATGCTGTTGCATTACTCCTGAGGTATTTAGCTTGCCGTAACAAATGCCTATATACCTTTTCTTGATTACCGGTATACAAAATTAACGTTGAGCATCCTTTCTCCTTACAGGAACAATGTTGAAAAGATGGAAGCCCTTGAAAACTTGGATCTCATCTTTTTGTGCCTTGATGAGATGGTTGATCAGGGGTACGCATCATATGCTTTCAGATTCTATTCAACAATTTTCTTATTGTTTATTTCTGAAATCTAACATCTTACCCTTGCACAATAGTTATATGCAAGTCTTAAAACATTGGTCGGTACAGATAAAAACATTACTGATGTCAGCTCGCCGTATAGATATCTTACCATTTCCCTAATATGCTGGTAGAGTTGAGTTAAATACTGACATAGTGGCATCTGGTATTTAGAGACTATGAGAACTTATTGTTTGATTATGGGTGAACAACTTCAGGCTGTAAGGTAAGGCGTTCTTGTTGAGTCTAGGGCAGCAGTATTGTAACCAGCCTAGGTGTGCAGGGAAATGTACTTTTCCAGCTTAGCAACTGACCTTATGTCGTTTTTTTGAGATCTGACGGTTTAAAAGACACTTAAGAGAATTCGTTGGGGGTTACTAGCCTTGTTGAAGGATTTGATTGAGAGTTTAGAGACTTCTCTTGTTAATGAAGTGTAATTCTTTGGTTAACTGAATAAATGAGTTTAGTGGTTTGATTCCCTATCATGGTGTGATATTCATGTTTATGCTGTCATATGAAACATGTTCAGGATGGTACTCGAAACAGACGCCAATGTTATTGCGGGAAAAGTAGCAATGCAGAGTGCAGAAGCAAGTGGTTCACTCTCTGAACAGGTTTGTTGCAATAGGACTACTACTATACTAACTTTGAGCAAAGCGATAGTCTTCATATCGAATATGCATTTGACCAATTTGTGCATTTTGAAATTGTAGACACTAACCCAAGCATTGACAACAGCTCGGGAGCACCTTGCAAGAAGTCTTCTTACATAATTTTCATCGCGGGAGCGAAATGGTATATGCTTTATTCATGAGTCTTAGTAACCATATCTGAAATGGTATGATTGCCATTTGTTAGAAACCAATCCTTATTGACAAGTATCTTATGACTTTGTTTCGTTTACGAGTCTTTTTTTGTGTGGAATTTAGATATATTATTCCCCTACTTGTTGGCTATCAATGCCACCATATGATACTGTTCTTGCCGAACTATCTTTAAAGTTTAAGATCAACATATGCACTAGTAAGTAGTGATTGCCGAGTTATGTGTTCGTCAATTGAACACATTAATTGCGTGTGAAAAATCTATTAAAAGAATGTTTAAGTAGACTGCAAAATGCGGAATCCAATTATAGACGATCAGGTAAATTGTAAGTAAATGGGGCGACTTTTACCTGCTAAAAACAAAATTTCTACCAAGGTTCTAAAAGTGAATGATTGGAGATGCTAGTTAAGTAGATATGGATGTTAATCTTGGTATTTTTATCCAACAAAGTCCATATGAATAGCCCACCAAAATCCTAGCCCATTAAAAGCCTGAAATTATTATTATGGGTTATAAAACCAAAAGGCAAATTTGTTTGTTGGGCTCATTTTTGACAAAATAAATTGTCTTTCTTTGCAAAACAACTCTCCGAGTCGTTACTTTTTGCAGCCGTACCCTCCAACTCTAGAAAATACAAGTCAATCCCACAAACTAAAAAGTAACATGCAATATAACTTCGAACGTGTATAGATTTTGAAATTCATATGTTGTCGTGTATAATTTATCAAAACTACGTCAATTTGGATATTAAAAATGACAAAACTTATGCAAAATGAAGACATTAGCTCGTGACCATAAATTCTAAGGTTTAAGCTCATTACCATAATAATTAATGTTACTATTTTTTTTACTGATAAATATATGGAACACACTATATGTAAGTTTAGGAAATATGTTAGAATACATATATACCCTTGTGTAAAACCCTAGATACGTTTGTAAGCTATATATACTCAATGTGAAAAATAGAGAGAGCCAAAAAGGCAAGGAGATGTCGTAAACTTACATGGTATCGGAGTCTTCGCTCCATTGACCTAATTTTCTATCTTTTCTTCTTCTCCATGCTGCCTTCTTCCTCTCTGTGTGGCGCCTCTGTTTCTCTTTCTCTTCAATCCAACAAAATCTTATAATCTCCCATGGCTGCCCTTGGAACTCCAACATAAGCCAAATTAAAGCCTATGTCCCAATCAATCTTGACATGGCTAAACTCAACTACGATACGTGGCATGAACTCTTCAAGACTCATTGTAGCTGCTTCGGTGTACTTGGTCATCTCAACGGCACCTCATCTCCCTCTTCTCCCACCGACAACTCTTGGAAAGAACACAACGATTTGGTGAAGAAGTGGATCTACGAAATCATATCCAAATCCATTCTCAAAACTGTTCTTAAACCCAAAATTTCTGCTCGATATCTATGGCTGGCTATTGAAAATCTTTTCATAGATAAAAAAGAGGTATGTGCAATGCAACTTGAGAACGACCTCTGCACCACTGTCAATATCTATAAACCCCATACACAAAAACAAGGCAAAAACAAGGCAATATCTATAAACAATTCTTGCATATATATATCTAGATATAACGTTATCCAAAATGTCCTGTTTGGAATTATTACAGACCCAAGCCTCAGAAGGCTGATAAATCAAGTTCAGAAGAAAGTGACATAGGTCTATAACAAACAGAGCTTGATAATGGAGCTCCTCCCACTCCCCCTTAAGATTCACCACAAAGTGGTAGATAATCCCCTTCACTCTCTTCGACAACTTATATAGATAAAGACTAGAGATATAACCTAGTACATACAACATAGTCAACATCTTTGGCAAAGATGAATCATATTATCGCAGTCATGAAGTCACTATAAACAAATAACCAAGTCTCATTTCGGACACAAGAATTATCTTTGTCATATTTCTCTTTTACTTGTGTCCCAAGATAAGGTTTTGGTTCCAAATGTTCCTTGAATAATCCTAAAATGTTTTCAATGATTTCTAGATATATTAAACTCATACTCACAGCCCTTTTTGTGTTCCTTGTTCCTTGTTGTGTTCGGATTACCTGAATAAGTTCCTTGTTGTGTTCGGATTTCATAAGTATCACAGTAAATGGGAATGGTGTTGGATTCGAGGGTTCTTCTTGGATCAGTATGAAGCAACTGACACCTTGGTGTTTATCCTGGTCTTGATTAGGTGTCTTGAATCGTTTTTCTTCCTCTCTCTTTTCAGTTCTTCTTGTACGCTCAAGACTGCTCTAAAACCTATGTTTGGCTCTTGTGACAAAGACAAGTGAATTATATCTGCGTGATCAGGGATAAAAAGATTCTTGAGAACAATTAAAGATACTTACCTTGGTGAGTTCAAGTTTCTTGTCTCTTGCTCGTATTATGATTGCTGGTGTCCGTCTATGGTGTGGAGTTTGTTCTAGATCATTGGGAACTCTTCTGAACTGATGTTTTCTTAGTTGAATCTCTTCTTTGTTTTCCCCATAACCTGTATAAAAAAAACTATACCAAGATTCTGGTGGTAGGTTTAAAGGCTTACATTTCTGGTGATTATAGTTTGGTCTGAGCATAAGCAATGTGTCTGGTGGTTCATCTTTGAACTTCAGAGAAACTTTGACTGCATTCCCATGTTCTCTGTTTCTTACAAAGTCCTTAAATGAGTTTCTATTCTTCAATTCAAACATCTTTTTCTTGTAAGCCTTAGGATCTCTTGCTTTTATCCTATCAAGACAAAAAGAAACTTTCATGTTAGTAATTAAGAAATCATCAATAAGACCAGGTTGTAGTATCATCAAAGTTAAGCGTTTTAAAATAGTTTGAAGCTTGAATGAAGTCCTTGATTCTTCAGAACACTCATGGCGTGAACTTGTATGGATTATTTGGACTCCTTGTTAGGAAAAACTGCATAAGTGAACAGTTTCTTCTCGCCAACATAAGCAAAGTATATGGCACCCAAATCAGCTTGGTGATTCTCGAGAGCTTTGTTATTCATCTGTCCTCCGTTTTCCTTGAATTTAACATGAATCTTATCATCATAGAGCAGGATCAAATCATAATGGTGGAAGTTATTGATATGCTCAAATTTACCCTTAGTGCTACTTTCTCAAATTAAGAGAATACTTAGGGATCGAATCCACAAGTTCTCACGTTCACAAAATATATTTTTAGTTATGATTTAAGCTAAACAAGAGAATTTGTAATTAAAAGAAAACAACAAAGCAATTAAAATCGAGATAAAATCAGATGGAAAAAAGAGCTAGGCTAAGGAAAATTCTCAGATAATTCAGAATTTCAGGTTAAATAAATTATCAGGATTGTTATTAAGATTCGTTCTCAAACTTGAAACACAATGGTAAAATCAATCAAATCTTACTGCATAGATTATCTATGTCTAAATTTAGAATTCCAAATCTCTTTGCCAAATTCTTCAATTCAAACAAGCATTAATTTCAGCTTCGATTGTTCACAAAAACCCTAAACCAAATCTCTTTGCGAATAGTAATTTTGCTCATCTAAGATAATTCAGACAATCAATTATACTCTCGTATCAACTAATTAACCTAAAATCAGATTCTAGGTCATGAATCTAGAATCAGCAATAAGCACAATCTACATGAAGAACTCTATTTATTCAATCTTAAATAACCACCAATCTAACAATTCATCTTCTACCTTTGAAAACATAAATCATAGTTTGAATAGATTGCATAAAATAAATCAAGAGAAAAAATAAGAGTTTAGAAATCTTCTCTAAAAATCTCTGAAAAGTGGTTGAAGCGTAGGTATAAACAATGACCTAAAAATCCTATTTATTACTAAAAACACGAAGAGGACTAAATTGCAAATAAGAAAAACTCTGGGATAGTTTTAAAAATGCAAAACTTTTTCTGCAACCAGTGTCGAGCGACACCAGTGGGTGGTGTTAGTCGAAAAAATAGTCTCTGAGTTGCTCTTCTCAGCTACAAAACTCCATGTGCTCCAAATATGCTCCAAAGTGTTCCAACGCAGTCCAGCTCGTATTTGAGCCTAATGAGACTCGATAAATACCGAAAAGACTCTAAAAATAATACTTATATCATGGTTAAAAACCGTAAAAACCATGATATATCAACTCCCCCAGACTTAGTTTTTGCTTGCCCTCAAGCAAACAGAAAACCAAACACAAGGAAAAAACTTGAAAACATAAAACTCACAACGTCATCAGAGCACCACACTCGCATTCACCTTAGTAGTCCACTAAAAATTTCTTACATGGCAAGATCCATACTACCATGTAATTCATCGCTAGCACTCGTAATTTTCCTGATTAATACCAACAATTTCACAACATAATCCCCTGTAAGTCATTCATAACTGGGTCTTATCTCTGCTTTCAATGCCAAGAACCTTCTAGACTCATTGTCCTACAATACCAAACAAGACAACTATACAACACTTGGTACAGTTTGATTTATAAAAATGAAAATGACATTCTTATGAATATTATGATTCAGTTTGGTTTATTTTTATTTTGGCAAAAAAAATTAAGGTTATTCTAAATAGCTCATTTCTAAAGAGTTACTCTAACAAATTTTTTAAAAGTTTGAGGTTACTATAGTATAATAACACTTTCTTAGGTAAAATCTTTTTTTTACCATTTGCTGAATTAATTCAATAAAACATCAAACGCAGTTCATAATTTTTATCTTATTTTGGTACGTGAGCCGTTTGAGTAAATTAATTCAATAGGCAAAATGGGAAGTGGGTCGATAAATCTATACATACTACAAAAAAAGATAATAATAAACATACTATTAAAAATATTTATATAATAATAATACTAGAAAACAAAATACAGTAGATAAATGGGATAGTAAACAAATAATAAAAGAGTTGAACAGTAAAGGACAGTCCTTGGGACTAGACTAAGTGGGAGTGATGAAGGGTCTGAGAAGAGGAGGCAGTCTCTAAAAGCTCTTTTCTTTTCCTTCGTCTGGTAACTTTCAGATCCCAGTTTGTTAGTATCTCTGTCGTCACTTAATAATTGACCCTTCATCTTTTTCGTCTCCTTAAATCTAACCCCATTCTATAATTTACTTCCATGTCTTATGCTGTGTCGTTGCTCTTGATTACCACTTATAGAAGTAATCAAAACATGAGTTTCTATTTATTTATTTTCTTTCTACCCTTTTAGTTTAAGTCCACCTTCATTAAATTATATAAGCCATTCTAAATCCCCATTTTAAACACAACACAGTTTTGACCGTTGAATGCGTTTGCTCTATAAAATGCTCTCGTCTTTATCTGTCGGCCAAAAGATATTTAGATGCTTTTGGCTAAAGATATTACTCTATGATTAGTGATTAGTAATTAATAAGTGCATGTCAATAAAATAAAAATAAATAAATAAATAAATTACTAGTGCATGTCTTACTATAACTTTTTCTATTTACATAACCATAAATTGTCATTATCTTCTATACATTGGCAAATGTAACATTTTAGAGACTATAAACGAACTTTAATTGATTGTAACTTTGTAAGTGATAAAAAGAATGGAAAACATTTCACTTAAAAATTCTAGCTAGTATAAAACCTTTTGTATGTTTCATATTTGTTTTATTAATTAGTATAAAATTATTTTAATCTATTTTAATTTATATATCTTTTTCTTTAACCCTTTCTATGTAGTTTAAAAGAACACAAAATACGAATAGACAGTATTAATTTATAATATAATATGCGTATACATAGCATACGCATTGAAGCTGCTATATAAAGTATCTCAAAAGGATTTTTGTAATTTGTTTGGTTCGTTGAGAAAATGTTATATGTTACTCTCTTTTCTTTTCTTTTTTGGTTTTGAACCTTAAGAATTTGGATCAAAACAAATACCGAATTGAAATAGATAATTTTCTTAGAACATATGCAAGAAAAAGGGTGAATAGCTATATTTAGGTAAAAGCAAAGAAAAAAAGAGTTGGTTTAGCTTCTCTTTCACATCAATAAAATAAAATGCTTAGCAGCTGTATGGATCGAAATCATGGACTAATAAAAGAAAAGATAAGCAAAATATGTGAATGATATGTTTCCACGAGATTCTATATTACATATATTGCATCACAAGACAAACAGCATCATGGCTTTGTCGTCATGTCGGTTTATAGTTGCTCCATCTTTTCTAATGTTATAAATTATGATCTCATTTCATTTACTAAGTAGTAACAATATTCGCAGTTCATCTTTTTTTTTTTCTCATCCATTGTTAAGTGGTAACAATCTATCACATATAGTTTATCTTGACCTTTTTCAAAGAAAATTTATTACATTGTTCAATATCAATACTTGTCTAACAGAGTATATATATATATTCATATGTGGCCTCCGTTTAGTTCTACTTAAGTCCTAAAGCAACGCTTCTAATATACAAAGTTGTTTCCTTGAGGGTTGGAATTTAAATTCTGTATATACATTAGATATTGCATGTCTTCTTTAGTAGATGATGTATAGAATAATGCATGATGCAATAGTTCAGATTATGAAATTAGTAAACTATGTAACGGTGTAAGAAAGAAGCATTTTACCAAAGTTCTTTAGATTTTTGAAAAACTTTCATGAAATATATTCATAAAGTAAGTCTGTTTAACAACACAAGCAACATCTTTTAGAGCCGCCTTAGCTAACTGTTGTACTTAAACTTGGGTTCGGAAGACAAAGATGTAGTCAATTAAACTATATGACATATAGGTGATATTTTTTAAGAAACAGTATAATCAGTTGAAATGAAGGGTTAAATGGAATCATATTGGTGTTCGTTGAAGGAAGAAAAAAAGGAGGGGTGGAGGCAAAAGTAAAAAGAGGAAAGGTATCGAGTGACAGAGCCAAGAACATAATTTCTTGGACTCCTATATACATTCCACATGTATATATGTATATATGCATATATATATATATATATATATATTGATATAAACATAAATAGAGATGTCAACTCCATTTATAACCAAAACAAGAGCAAGAGCATCCATCGAAGTCTAGCTCCAAGGCAATGCAACTTCTTCAAATAGTGTGCGAAAAAAGACCACCCACCAAAAAGGTCTTGGATTCCCATTTGTTTTATAAATAATTATAATTGAATATTTTTATAAAAATGTAATAAATGATGATGAATTGATGATGATGTGAATAGAGTTCTGACAGAAGATGGGGTCCGTCTATAAATGTCCCATCTCTCCTTTTGTAGCGCGCATCTCTCGGGGGACTTGTATTTTCTGTCTGGCCCAATGCTCCCTCTCTCTCTCTCTTTCTTCTTCTCTCTCACATGCAAATCAGCAATGACAACAGTCTAAAGTTTTTCCTTTACTTTTTTTTTTTGTCAACAAGTGAAAATGATAAACCAACGTCTTTTGTTCTAATATGTTTTTTTTTGGGTTTAATTAGAGGTTCTTTTTTGATAAATGATTACATATTTTTTTTGGTGCTAAAAATAAATGATTAGTGATCTTTCGACGGTAAGAAGTCTATCTTTTGTATTTTCCTATAAATCGGGTAGAAAAACATATCAAAGAGTTGAAAAAGGGGTGAGGAATAGTATAATAAAAGAGAAAACAAAAAGATTAGAAAAATGTTGAAGTGTTGTTTACAATTAAAAAGAAGAAAAAAAAAAGATCATTGTAACATAGAAAACAAGAAATATTCCTAAATTTATTATATTTTTCTAAATGTTAAAAAATATTTTAGAAAGTTAAGTTTTTCTAAACTTTTGGAAAGGGTTTGCATATGCAAATCCTACAATCTAGAACATTTAATAGGATAAAATTATGGTACTTTAAAAATAAAGGTTTTTGATGATATTTAAGAGTACTTTAAGTGGTAAAGGTGATTTTTATTTTAAAGGTTCTTTTTAAAGGTTTTGTTTTACATTTCTTTCAGGTGTTTACTACTATGTTTTTTTTTTTTTTTTTAACTTGTTTACTATTATGTTACTGTACTGTCATTTGTTATCTGTGGTTATTTCTTGTTGTCTTTGAAGTAATCGTCTTTTCTTTACCACCAAAAAATAGTTATTGCCAACCCACTAAAATTTGATGATCACCAATAAAGTTGACTTGTCTTTCAGTTTGTTATCCGTTTCGTCGATCTAATTCATATATACATGGCATCGTATTTGTAAGATATAGAGTGACTTCAAATACCTTAGTTTTTTAGGAATTTCCCTTTAAGATATAAGTTTGGTGGATCTATCAATATATTTAGGTACCAAATCATTTGTTCACTGCGAAATAATTATTGGTATGAAACCTACTAAGTGATAACATTTCAATTAAGAGAAAACCTGGAATTAACAATGGCCAATCCTGAGCGATAGTAACTTAAAACCTAGAATACATATTTAATACCCGAAATATTTTTAGAACATATTAATATTCTCTTTAAAAAAAATTTCTTTATCGTTTTTTCTCTGTTTTTAAATTCAAAGCCGATTATTTAGGTAGACTGCTAGAATATTTTTTAGATTGTCTTTGTAAACTTTTTCCGATTGGGAACACAACATTTAAATTAATCTAAGTAGTTGAAACATTAAAAACAAATAATTTAAGAAAAAATGTAGTGTATGTAGCAACATAAATTGTAATGTAGTTATGCATGTAGACCGTGTCTATTGTAACAAATTTACATAAAACTCCGGAACATAAAACCTAAACACACAGATAATGATTATTTGTAGATAGACACATGAACGCACGTGGGACGAAGCAGGAGGAACAGTAATAGTCTGAGTCAGTCATTTTTATCTCTTCAATTCACTGCCAAATTGGTTTATCACTGTTAATCGTTGAAAAAGATATCCAACGCATAAGTCATTCCCTACTCTCACTTCCACTGCCACTCCTTTGTTTGTTTGCTTTTCATTTTGTTTCCACTCATTAACCATGACTTACTTAAGGTATTTATTATGGGAAATATTTTAACGTCCCGACTGCTACCGTTTATAAGTCCCACATTATTTTTTATATATGTATTCTAGCTGATTTTATTTCATAGTCAGTGCGTTATTACGAGATGATAAAAAATATTTCTATATAATCTTTTTAGATACTTTAGCCTCACTCATCTCATATCAAAAATTATATTCCGGTAAATTACACATTTTTAAATTTCTCGAGTTCAAACAAACTTAATTTTAGAACTCTCTTTAGAAAAATGTAAGAAAAATAAGTATACAATAGTGATACAAATAGTCAAATCAATTTTTTACGAGCTTTTCATGCACCACCGTAGTTTCTAAAATCAGATTATTTCAATCATCTCTACTAACTGAGTGCAACAGCCTCGTTGCATATCAAGACCATCACATTTGATTGTGTGAGTCCACATGTCTCTACACTCATCTGGGTTTGGCACTGATACCATTTGTAACATTCCAATCGTCACTGCTCGTGGGATCGACACCCTCTCTCGGTCCGTTGGCCTCACCTTTGTCTGATGGCTGATATAATATTTTAGTCGACTTGAAAGACTTGTTACAATTCCAAAAAATGACACAATAATATTTTTTTGTGTCTTATCTCACTTGTATGGTACTAATAATCACTTTCTGTTAAGTTACCATATTTAAATTGCTCCGGGTCAAGCACGCTTTACTCTAGCATTCTTATTGGAAAAGTGACAAACAATATATGCATTTTGTGGATATAGGTAAGCAAATCAAATTTTTTAAGTTTTCCTCATGTACCACTATTATTTCTTAAATCGGTGTATTACAATCACCCCATCTAATAGAACGCAACGTCTTCATTGCATACCAATACTGTCACTATTTATAGTGTGAGTTCACATATTTCCACACTCATCTGGATTCAGATCTGATACAACTTATAAAGTTGTGACCACCACCATCTGTGAGCCCTCACATCCTTTCTCTTGAGTCCCTTCTTGTTTGACTGTCGGTACATTATTCCACAAAACTCGAAAGATTTGTTATTATCCCTCAAATCACCAATTAATATTTCCTCGTGTTTTGATCTTATTCACACAGTACCAATAATCACTTTTCGGTAAGTTAGTCTTCTTAATTTGCTTCAAGTCAAACACTTTGGACAAGTGATAAAAAATATAATTGTACTTTAATGACATAGTCAAATCAAATTTCTTAAACAGTTCTCATGCAACACTATGTTTTTTTCTGAAATTGGGGTATTACCAGTTCTTTCAATCTGACCAATTGATAATGTGGCTCATTTCTAGATTTGACTAGGATTTTATTTCACCTTTGACAAGTTGATATAAAATATTTTATAAATAGATATGTTCCACTTAGAGATTGACTCCATCTTAACTTAATCTTGTTGATGAAGTTGCTAATGTATATCTTGAGTGCTTAGATAACCTCATATAAGTCATCCATACGTTAAAAGCTTGACTAGTAATAATAGACTAAACCATCCAAAACATATATATATATATATAGTAATAGGATGAAAGAAATAAGGTAGAGTAACAAGCATAAGAGTAACAAAATCACAAGTTAAGCTCCTTTTTATTGTTGTTAAGATATGTGATTCAAACAGCTATTCACACCATATGGTGGAAAATGAATGGTAGAAGACATGGCAAACCTTCCATCCAACTTTCTCAGCTTGCAAGATTCATCAACCAAAACATCCGTAACAGATTGTCATCAATTCAGAACATGGATGGCACACAATACGACAAAGAGCTGAAGCGATAGTTTGCTATCCAGTGATTTTCGTTTAAAATAACATTGTCAAACTTTTAAATTACTTTCAGCAAATTTCAAGTATTGAAGCATTCGATGTAAAAACAGTTTTTTTGTTTGAATATAATATACCATTTATTTAAATATTAATAATAATAATAAAGTAGAGTAATTAATTTTACTCTTATGCCAAATGGAAGACAATTTTATTCTATTTTTACTATAATTGGGTGGAAAGAGAAACTAGAATATATATTTATCTTGATTGGTTTAAATTAAGCTGAAATGAGAATAAAAGCGTTTCAAAATATTTAATTTATTCCGGTGATGCCAAGTGATTAGAGTTAGATCCAAAATACTTTTGGAAAAGAAGTAAGAGAACTAAATTTACATCACAATCTATATTATAATGTGTAATATATATATATATATATAATAAATGTTTATTTTATTATTATATTTGGCTTTCTAACCTAAACAAAATATAATTATATGATACATTTTTTGAAAAAAAATTCATTTTAATAGAAAATTCTATGAAATTAGTTCCATATCGAGGATATTATCATCTTTTCTATGACCATTCTTAATTATCATTTTAATGGAAAATTCTATGAAATTAGTTCCATATTGAGGATATTATCATCTTTTTCTATGACCATTCTTAATTATAGTTTGGTTTAAAATTATTTCACTTCTGTTCTCAAAAAATTATGGTAATTACTTTTTGTTACATATTATCGTAATGACCAAGTTTTGTCGAAAATAAATTATTATGTTAATGACTTAAAAGATCTAATCTTAATGAATGCTCATTTTTGGTGAATGTTTAAAAAACAAAACAATCTGTGTAAGAAACAAAAAACATAATAATTTCGTATGCAAGTGGTATTAGCTTTTTAGGTTTATCAATTAAACATATCGTGCATAGCACTCTAAGATCAATCCACTAGAAAACTAGCAATTGATACAAAAGGAATACAAGTATTCAAAACAATATGGGGGGGTGATTTGAGTTTAATGAATTTTTAGAGTATTTTGTCAAATTAGGAAATTTTTTTTGTTGAATTAGGAAATTTGTCATTAAATTTTCAGAATTCTCACCTAAAACCATGAGATTTTAATTTTTATATTTTTAACTAAATAATTCCATGAACTCTCACCTAATTTTTTTAATACAATTATTAAAACAATTCCAATAACAGTTGATTTGATTGTATATTTTAAAATTTTTACCTCAATAACAGTTGATATAAGAAGATATTTAAAAATTCATGTTTGAATAACACATGATTTTTTATTTTAATACAAATCATCCTACATCCGTAGTTGAATACACCCCCTAAGTGAAATCAAAGACTTTTTGATTTTAAAATGAAATATAAAAGTAAATAAAAACGGTAAATAAAGAAAGAGGTCATTCTTAATTTGAGCCCTTTTGAAATTTTATTTTCAAATGGTGACCTCTTGTGAGTTTTTTTTTAACACTAGGAGGTCCCTAATTAAAATTAAAACTTCAAAAAAAAAAACTATTTTTGATAGTTTTACCATAAAGAAAATCGGGTTTAAAACCAAAATAAAAGAAATTGAATGGTTCACCCGCAACCATCGGTAAACGTTGTGGTTGCGAACGGCTGCGGTTCCAAGCGTTTTATGCCAATCATGTAAATCAAAACATACTGCTCCGAACCGCTTGAAATACCTCTATTTCAAAAGCACCTTCCAGCTATCGTTTGCGGCTGCGTGTGGTTGCAGTTGGCTAAAAATAATTATTTTTTAATTTTTTAATTTATAAAACTAATAAAATTTTACAAAAAAAAAACTAAAAACAAATTTTTTCGAAAAATAAAAATTTATTATAATAAATTCTTAAATTCTTTATATATCTACTAACTAAACTAAAATATAGTTATAAATATAAAAATAATTTCTAAATAAAAAAATGTTTTAAACCTCTTAAAATAAATAATTTTAATTAGATATTATAAAATTTGTATAAAACTTCACTTTTATATTTTATTATGGAAACACAATGTTTTTCTTATTAAAATTATATATTTTAAATATGTTAAACTGTATCCGCAACCACTGTCAATCAGTCGGTAATTTTTTACAAATGCACTCGTTTCTATTTATTAAACCAGTCATACAAACCGCTTAATAACGTTTATAACCGTAACTACCTGCTTCCGCAAACACAACCGCCGCGTTTAAACTAGTCAAGCTCTTAATACAACTAATTTTAACTAATCTATTTCCATGGCATGATCTCTTCACTAATCATCCAATAATCAATAATTTTTATTACCTATCAAATGATCAGTGAACATTAGTTATAAACCTAAATAACCACTTAAAAGCTAATCAACTATTTCTATAAGCTATGGATGTAAAGCACTTGATGTTTTGGTTCAAACATTTCATTGAACACCTCCCGGACATAAAATTGTCTAAGTCCTAAACTAGCATTTTCAAGACTAATCTTGCATTTTCAAGGCTAATCTATCATTAATACCATATATCAAGCAAGGATCTATGTTGCTAAAAGCCTAAAGTCCACTATTCTACTTCTAGTTATCCTGGATCTATTATTTCTAAAAGCTGTAAAAAGACTACTCACTAATATTTAATATAACACAAAACAACAAGATTGATCTTTGGCTAATCATGATATTTTAAGAGAATAGTTGAAAGATATAAGAAAAAATAGATTTTATAACTTAAAATAAAAGAATTCATAAAAGTTCTCTAAAGCTTCACAAGAGGCAAATATAATTCTAAAAATCTAACTTAGAACATCAAAATAGGGTTTAACAGGTATAAATAGTAAATAGATGACTGATGGTTTGATTCGGAACAAACCGGGTTGGATCCAAGCAAAGAACTTCCGGAATCATGCATTGCAGTCAGCTTTGGGCCTTTGGCGGTTAGTTTGCCACCAAGATTTACACCTGTTGGCTTCTGAACTCAAATGAAAATTGAAACTTCACATTGATAGTGTAACGGTCTTCATTAAATTGGTCATATCTCCTCAACCGCTGATCCAAATTACACAAGACCATTGCCACTGGAAAACTAACTCAATTTTCTATGTTGTGTCCAAAAATTGGCAAAATTCGAGTATGGGAAGATATCCCACTGACATGATCTTTAAGAAATTCCATATTGTCTGCATGATTATATTCTTTGTTTGCATCTTGCTTAAACTCTAGAGCTTTTTCTCTGTTTTTTTTAATCTTAAATATTCTCTAGATATTCCATAAAACACCATAGTTTCATGTATTTCAAAAACCTAATAGACACAATTATAAATGCAAATACACCTAAACATGCCTAAATGTTAATATATATGGTCTAAATAAACAAGAAACAGGTTCTAAAACTATCAAAATCATGAGATATCAGCTAAGTTCAACCTTTAATATTTCGCCCGAATTTTCGGTGGAACTAGTGGCTACGCATGCATAATTTTGAAAACATTCTTTACATTTGTTTTGATTTTTGTATAAAAACTCTCACTACGGATGTAGTTAAAAAATAGTTTGGAGGAGGAAATGTTTTCATCTAGAGCCCTAGGATTTTCGTAATAGTTCATGAATCACGAAATAGAGTAATATATAAAATGAAATTAATAAATATAAAATTGAATGTTGACCGTGGAACAGAACAAATGTTGAAAGAAGTGTGTAGCTATGGTCTTATCATAGAGCTAAAAGTTGAAATTAATAAAAATTCGTATAATACCCACTAAAGGATATTTGTAATTCCATTTGTTCTTTATTTCCTTGGTTTCGTATGCAATCTTCTATCCGATAACGAACACAGTATAGTCTCTCTCCACCAATATAACACGAATATTTAAACAAAGAAATGAATCCATTTGATGAAATATCACGAACATTTTGTATCGCTGTGGTATAGGGAATATCGCTTAAACAATTAGTAATCACAAAAATAATATTAAAAATGCGTTATCAAAGCAATATTTTTAGTTTTTTCCCCCCATTTTGTCTTACAATTATTTGTATCATTTTTAACTATTCTACTATCAATTACTAATTTTTCTTCTTGCTCAAAAATTCATACCGTTTTGTATCACTTAGTAACGGGCTAGATCAAATATTTTATCCACTACTTGATGCCGATTAATATCGATGATACTAAAAATATATATGTATGGATGATACTATTTGGAGTATTCTTTTAACCCAAAAAAACAAAATATTTATCATCACAAGAAATTACTACAAATTGTATCATTTAACCTAGCAAGAAGCGATGGGCTGATAGCTGAAGTAGCCGCGAAGACCTACTTGCTTAAACAGTGAAGGGACATCTTAATTCTAATTATAATCTAGTAAAATACTTAGTTATTTAATATACTATAAAATAAGCCTATGAGAGGAGAACAGAAGACACAGGAAGAAGAGGAACCCTTTGCCTTATCTCTTGTCCCTTCTCTCTTACCTTTATTTTTAATTTTCAAATATTTCTTTTTGCTCTCAAAGCAAACGACGTCTTGTCAATCCACTCAAGCCACCCAACTTCTTCATTATTGTTAATCTCTCTCTCTTCGTCCCTCTCTCCCACACCTATTTTTTTTCTTAATTTCTTCTCTTCCATGTCACTTCCTTGACGATTTCTATATACCTAGTTCGTTTTTTCTTCCTCAAATATTTCTTTTTGAATTTTTT
>CM051391.1:9307356-9332356 GCA_028015245.1 Cardamine occulta | reverse complement strand
TTTCTTTGGTGCAACTTCACCTCACAATTGTTTTTTTTTTTTTATATTACTTTTTTGGATTTATAGATGAGTCGTCTAGTCATCTGGATTTGATGTGGTTTTAGTCTTACACAGAGACCTTTGATTGAAATAAGAACAAAAGCAAGAATACATAGATCCCCTTCATCTTGCACATATCGCTTTTTATTTTTCTAGGGTTTTAATTTTTTTTTAATCTATTTTTATATATTCTCTCTCTATCAAATTTTACTCATCTGGGTATGGAAGAATATCAGCACAACACCAGCTCTACTCCTCATAGAGTAAGTTTCTTATACTCTCCAATCTCATCTTCCAACAAAAACGATAACTCTAGTGATACCAATAACAATAATAATAATACTAATTATGGTCCTGGTTACAATAATACTAACAACAACAACAATCATCAACATCACCAACACATGTTGTTCCCACATATGAGTTCTCTTCTTCCTGAAACAACCGAGACTTGCTTCCGATCCGATCATGATCAGTCCAACAGCAACCCATCTGTTAAATCTGAAGCAAGCTCCTCAAGAATCAATCACTACTCTATGTTGATGAGAGCCATCCACAATACTCAAGGAGCTAACAACAACAACAATAACAATGATAACGTTAGCGATGTAGAAGCCATGAAGGCCAAGATCATTGCTCATCCTCACTACTCTACACTCTTACAAGCTTACCTGGACTGCCAAAAGGTTTCATTTTAATATCTTATATTATTATTATTATTATAATATATACTTCTCTATGAATATACATGTTCATGGGTTATGGCTTAATACAGATTGGAGCCCCACCTGAAGTGGTTGAAAAAATTACGGTGGCACGGCAACAGTTCGAAGCTCGGCAGCTACCGTCAACACCGTCTGTGACTCCATCATCCAGAGACCCGGAATTGGATCAATTCATGGTTAATTAAATTATTAATCAAAATTAAATTTTAAGGGAGTTGGTCCTTTGTGTATATATATATGTTAATAGTTCTTGATATTTTCTTTTTGTGTGTTATGAATAGGAAGCATATTGTGATATGTTGGTTAAATATCGAGAGGAGCTAACACGGCCCATTCAAGAAGCAATGGAGTTTATACGTCGTATTGAATCTCAGCTTAGCATGTTGTGTCAGGGTCCCATACACATCCTCAACAATCCTGGTACATGTCATCAATCTTACATACATACATACCTACATGCTTATACACACATGTGACAATTGATTGCAGACAACAAAGTGTAGTGGCAAGGTAGGGCTTATAGTGAATTGCTTAACATTTTCCTCTATCTTTGGTGCCGGGGAAATTATTGTAACATTGAGAGAATGTTTTTTATTTTTTTTTATTTTTAATCCTAACATACATAGACCTTTTAATTTTTTGAGATTTTCATAATGTCACTGAGATAAATTATTACTGGAAAATAAGTAAAATGATAATAGGTTTACATATTTGTTCTTGTTTTCCCCATTGTGGAATCAATCCAAAGAAGGTGGGGTTTGTTTTCTTTTCGTTCGGCCCGAAGTACTATCACGAGCACACTTGGTTCTAACTTGTGAAGATTATTAGGGATATATAATTATCTTAACAATTATGAAAAATCATCAATTGCTCTACTCGGAATTAATGATTAAAATGCTCTTAAATGACCAAATGATCAAAATTCATGAAAATATGGAATGTTAAAGCAGATGGGAAGAGTGAGGGAATGGTATCATCAGACGAAGAGCAAGAAAACAACAGCGGAGGGGAAACAGAACTGGCGGAAATCGACCCGAGGGCTGAAGATCGAGAACTCAAGAACCATCTGTTGAAGAAGTACAGTGGATACTTGAGCAGTTTGAAGCAAGAATTGTCTAAGAAAAAAAAGAAAGGCAAACTTCCCAAAGAGGCAAGGCAGAAGCTTCTCACGTGGTGGGAGTTGCATTACAAGTGGCCGTATCCTTCTGTACGTATTAAATTTTACTCTTATCTCTCAATGCTCTATATATATTTAAATATAATACCACTGTTTTTCAAAACGTTCAAAACCAGTCTTTAAGCTATCTAGATATTCCCTATATACGTACATTATTTATAACATATTGTGATTTTTAATGTCAAATTGTGAAATAACTTAGTAAAATTTAATGTGTGATCCCAATAATTTATAAAATATGATTATAACTCAATATTCTTATTTAATCAGCTTCGAAGAAGTTTAACTAAGCTAACCTATTGTAGTGACAGTGAAAAATTTGTTCTATAACATTGATCAATATAAATGCTATGCTATAAAAAAAGATATAATATGAAAGCATATAGTCAATCAATAGTTATATAATATTTATTTATCGTCTAGAATTCTTTATCTTCTTGTGTTCTCTTAAAATATTGATTACTAGAAAAATGATAATGGGTGGTTTATGCTGTGTTGGCAGGAGTCAGAGAAAGTGGCATTAGCAGAATCAACAGGATTAGATCAGAAACAAATCAACAATTGGTTCATAAACCAAAGAAAGCGTCACTGGAAACCTTCTGAAGACATGCAGTTCATGGTGATGGATGGTCTTCAGCACCAGCACCACGCAGCTCTGTACATGGATGGTCATTACATGGGCGATGGACCTTATCGTCTTGGCCCATAGAAGATCTAAAATGTTAGCCATATATCATAATAACCACTTAATATTGCTTTCTTGTTATAATTCATGATTTGAAACTCCCTACATCACTTTGCTACTTATAGCTTTCTTTGTTTTGATTTTAATTTCAGTTTTTTTTTTTGATTTTTTTTTCTGCTAATGTTTTATTTAAGATATATATAACCATTTTCCTAATAAAAACTTAAAACTACCCAATTCTCCTTTAAAAACTTAAAAACTACCCTATTTCCTAAACCACTATATATATAGAAGAGATTGAAAAGACAATGTTAGTGTTAAAATCTCTTAATTTTTCTGTATCCTGAAATGTCTTGCTACACTTCTTCTTTTGTTTTTCTTTTGAATAGAATGGAAGATGTATTCAACTCGAAAATACATTTTGACAACTGAATGATACATAAACTACAAAAAGACTTAATTGACAGCATTTGAAAATATCATGAATTTTGCTACCGATATGAATGATTAATTTGTGAATTTTGTAACATTATCATAGCATTTAATAACCGGTAAGATAGAAAATCAGTAAGCAAGAAGCTAAAATCACTTTTCCCCTTTTTACTCACGAGTTATCGAAACAAATTCCGTAACCTAACCAAACTCTCAGACTCACGAATCTCGTCAAAGCAACCCTTAACTCTCGTCGTAGCCTTCGTCAAAGATAGCCGCAACCATTATCCCTGTTGCCAGCGACAATTTCTTCCTCTGTTGCGGCCACATGTTGGATATTTTAGTATGAGATTTTCTTCTCTTTGAACCTCTGTTTTTATTAAACCTCTTTCTCTCTTTGTGAATCTCTTTCTTTCTTTCTTTTCTGTGTATCTTTAAAACTCTAACACAAGCATCCTATTTATAGAGTTATTAATCTAAACATAAATAGTAAAATTGCTAATTCCTATTGTAATAGTTTCCACTCTTCCTGTTTGCCTTTTCTTCATGATTACTTTTTTGCTCATTCCTCTTTGTTGGTTGATTTCTGTTTTGCTTAATTTCCATTGTAGTTTGATTTCCATTTTGCTTGTTACCAATTTTCTCTTCTTTTGTTTTTCATTGATTGTCCTTTATACTTGATAATCCTTCTTCTTGTACAGAAACCGAATCTATTCCAACACTCCCTCTAGATTTGTTTTCTGTATTTTCCATTTTCTCCCTCTTGAACGAAACATCTTCATCTTCATCCTTTTTTGTCTTTTCCTCTTTGATCTCCATTGTTGTGTAGCAATCTTCTTTCACTGGAAATTTCAGAGTTGACTCTGATCTTGCATCCTTTGTCTTTTGTGGTTTTACCTTCTTTTCTTTTATCTCTCTTGATTTTTCTTCAAGTATCTCCCATCTGATAATGAAATTCTTTTTCTCTTCTTTGACATCTAGTAACTTCTTCCAAGTTTTATCCATGACCGTACAAGTGTTATCATCGAATAGAACTTTATGGCCTATACTCAATAGTTGTGGCACACTCAGCAAGTTTCTATCTAGTCCTGGAATTAGTAGAACATCCTTGATTGTAACTTTTCCTTTGGTTGTCTCCATGCTGATATCTCCTTTTCCTGCACTTTTAAGAATTACTCCACATCCAAATTTGAGCTGAACTTTGTATGTTTTGTCCAATCTTGTGAAGAATATCCCATCTCTAATCATATGACATGTTGCTCCACTGTCAATAAGCCATGCTCCTTTCTCATAAATTTGACTTGCATCATAGGCGGTTGCATTGAAAGACAGTTCTCCAAATCTTTTATCTTTTTCTTCAAGGCTTTGGCAAAATTGCGCTTCATCTTTATATTTGTTTTTGCAATACTTTGCATAATGCCCAGACTTGCCACACACAAAACACTCTCCTTGAAACTGTTTGTTTGCATATTGTTTTATTTCCTTGTTCTTGAAATAGCAAACATCTTCACTGTGATTATTCTTCTTGCAGATTCCACACCATGGTGAGTTTCCTTTTCTGAAATAGCAGTCTTCTTCATTGTGATTTTCCTTTTTGCATGTATTGCACCACTTGTTCTTTATTTGTTGTTGATCTGATCTCTGGCCAAATTGTGTTCCTTTGAATCTTGCATAATATGCTCCTTCGATTGGTTCATCATCTGGAAAGTATTTTGCTTCATGTGAGATTAGTGATCCAACGAGATCTGTAACTGTAATACTCTTTAGATCTTTTGTTTCTTGCATTAAAGCTGCTAACCCGACATAAGACTTTGGCATTGAGTTTAATATCTTCCTGATAACCTGGTGACTTGTTTTCTCTTTTCCTAGTAAACTCATTTGGTTCACTACTTCTTGTATTTTATCTGTATAATCCCGAATCTTTTCTCCTTCTCTCATCTTCAGATCTTCAAACTCTTTGTTTAGAGAATCCAGCCTCACAAGTTTTGCTTTATCATTGCCTTAATATGTTTCTTGTAACTTTTCCCAGATTTCTTTGGATGTAGTAGCAGAAACTACTTTCATGAGAACCAGATCTGTCACAGCCATCTGCAACAGTTGTAGGGCTTTCATATCAAGCATCTCTGTTTCTTTCCATTCCTCTAGTGCATCATCTTTAGGCTTTGGCTTAAGTGGAATTCCTTTGTCGATAACTTCCCTTAGCCCTTGAATCTTCAAAGTAGTTTTTATCCTTGTAGCCCAAAGCTCATAATTTTGTCCATTAAATACTGGAAATGTAAGTGTTCCTTGCATGTCTTTTGTCATCTTCTTTTGATGTTCTGAACTCGGATTTTGCACAAACAAAACTTTTCACGAACTCAGATTTTGCACAGACAGATTTTTCACGAACTCGTGTTTTGCACAGAATGATTTTGCAGCAGAATAAAGTTTCGCACGGATTTTGAACGAAACGATTTTCTACAAACACTCAGGAACTTGGCTCTGATACCATTTGGATATTTTAGTATGAAATTTTCTTCTCTTTGAACCTCTCTTTTCCTAAACGTCTTTCTCTCTTTGTGAATCTCTTTGTTTCTTTCTTTTCTGTGTATCTTTAAAACTCTAACACAAGCATCGTATTTATAGAGTTATGAATCTAAACATAAATAGTAAATTGCTAATTCCTATTGTAATAGTTTCCACTCTTCCTGTTTGCCGTTTCTTCATGATTACCTTTTTGCTCATTCCTCTTTGTTGGTTGATTTCTGTTTTGCTTAATTTCCATTGTAGCTTGATTTCTATTTTGCTTGTTACCATTTTTCTCTTCTTTTGCTTTTCCTTGATTGTCCTTTATTCTTGATAATCCTTTTTCTTGTAGAGAAACTGAATCTATTCCAACACCACATTCTTCATCTCAGTCGACATTAACTTCAAATCAAATGTATATGTGTCTTATTCTTATTTCTCTCTCTCATTTCCTTAGTCTTCCTTTTACCAATCTGATTGAAGCTTAACAAAATTTTTATGTAAGGGTTTATTTTGCATCCGTTTTGTTAAAGTTGTTACCTTTTTGTATTTTCTGTTCTTTGTGGAACAAATTTTGCTTGTTAAGATTTTTGTGATTTGATTAAAATGTAGCTATAGATAGAGAAGGAATAATTTTGGTTGTGAAAGTTTATATTTTCTGATTTTAGGTTCATCTGTTTTCTTAAACTCTAGAAACCATTACTCTGAATTTGATTACAAAGTTCAATTCATATTCAGTTTTTTTTCAAATATATTAAATTCGTGACAGTACTTTCAATGGTTCAGGTTCTGCCTCAAACGTAAATTGATTCTGTAATTTTTTGCTAAGTGTTGTTGATTGCTATATTGGGAAATGAAGCTTCTCTTTGGTTGAAATCACAGAACATGTTAGTCCCATTTAACAAATGATATATTTTTGTTTACTTCTCAACTAGATTATTTATTTTGTTTATGTGGTTAAAATTGATAGGTTTGAAACATGATGATATATGTTTGACAGTGTACTTTATTTGTTAATTTGAACTTGATATGCTAGCCTATTTAATTGGTATGAGATTTGAGTTACTGTTTGATTTAAAACTATTATTTGCCCATGAGTGTTTCATAGACATTCACAATTTACCATTAACTTTGATATTGTGCTTATGTGTGTGAATTGTTGTACTAAAGGTTTTAATTAAGGTTAGAACATATAATACTAGACACGGCATGTGTGCATCTTTGCAGGTATACTACTAATAAAAAATCCTATAGCCACAGTAAAGCCACAGACATTATGTGGCTAGTTTTGATTTGCCACGGAAAAACTACAAAATAGCCATAGATTCAAAAATCTGGATTTTGTGGCTTTTCCATGGTTTTCTGTGGCTAATTAGTCATGAATTAGCCACAAAATGTTCCATGGCCATTTTTAGCTATGAATTTGCCACGAATTCTTTCGTGACAAACTATTAGCCACAAATAACGAAAAAAAAAGCTACGATTTCTAAATGATTGTATATGCCACAAAATTTTGGTGGCTATTCCGTGACTATGAATAAAATTTTATTATTTTTATATAATAAACCATAAACCAAAAATCTATTAATAAAACTAGATCTAATCCTAAAACCCAAAATCATACACCTTAATTAAGAAACTATAAACCTTAAATTAATTTAAACTCTTAGACTTTAGACATGCAATATTAAACCATTATATATACATGAAACTAATATTTTTAAATCTATTTACATATAAACTTTAACTAAATCTAATACCCTAAACAGTAAAAAAGAAATCTTAAACAAAATATCTAACCATTATATACACCCAAAAACCAAAATTTCAGACTTACAAAAATGTTTAAAATGTGTAAATGTAATTATAATTTTCAAAATTTGAACACAAAACAATAAATTATTAAAAAAATTAATTGTACATCAATAACAAGAAATTTAATCAAACTTAAAAATCATAACCATAGATTAATCACAAAAAATATTTCATAGCTATTTATAAAGGGCAATTCTCAATTTTAGCACAAATTTAAGTTTCCAAACCAAAAATAGTACACACGCTCTATCAGTTCAAAATTAGCATTCATTAATGAGCAAAAATCATTTATACCCTCACTTTATAAATCATGATTTTTTCAAAAATAACACAAAAATTTTCATCTCTCACATTCTCTCATTATGTGACGAAGCTCCAACGAATCTCCGATGACAGATCCGAAGATACATTGGCGGAAAATGTTCACCGATGACGACGACTATAGTTGACATCTCTCTATCATTGACGAGAGATCCGAAGCTTCACTCTTTTTTTTGTTCACAGTAACCCTAGCTTTTCAATTTCTTCATCTACTGGTTTCAGTTATCAATATAGTGATTTGTGATACTTTTAGAAACTCGAATTTGTTCAATCTCTTACGATTTTTTGAATAAATGTGTTGGATTGAATATGCATATAACGTGTTCGACAAATGTCTGTGAGAGTTGAAGTTTCAATGTTGGCTTAATTCATTTTTTTGTTCGTAAATATCATTGTTGCATGGTGTTTGTATTTGGTTTCTTGGCTCCAATTTGTTCAACCTTTTTCAATTTTTAAAACTTGTTCAATCTTGTGTTTTGTGTTTGAGTTTTTGTATTTCTTCATTGATTTTGTGATTCCAGGTATTAATTGTTCTGGGTTTTGGATATGAATTTTTATTTTATTTTTTTGTTTTGTTTCATCAGTGATTTTATGAATCAAAGATTGTAAATTGATTAGATGAATGAATGGTTTGATGTTTATGAACTGTCTTATGCTTAGATGTTGGTGAGAAGATGTTTGCTGATGAGCCTTGCTCGGTTTACACTCTAGCTGCTCCTCTTCGTCTGGATTACATCAAGCTCTAGATATAGAGCTCATTCAATGATATATGATTGTTGAATTTTTGGGAAATTAACATTTAATGGGACTAAAAAGTAGCTTATGGATTTGTGGAATATGGCTAGAACCTCTTTCGCGATTGTAAGTTTCAGAAACTGTAGAAAACCTTCCCCATGGCGAAGTCGGGTTTGAGGAGCTGCAAGAAATAAAGAAATTACCAATAATTGTGATAAGGATCATCACAAGATCAAATACTAAAAGTTATGCTAATAGTCTACCAAATGCATTAGCCCATTCATGATGTAACATTTAAGCAAGTTCGCAAATAAAGGGAGTATCGATCTTTACAAAAAAACCTATATTTCCTCCAACAATCATCCATGCCCGGAAGAACATAGATTAGAGTCATGTTGGCATGGGGATATGTGGTAAAAGTGCATGTTTCCTTCTTTGCGATACGAACACTGAAAAGTTCCAGGAAGTCGCTAGGACTAAGCAAAAAAACCGGTTTGAGATAGGATGTAGCAGAGCATGTTCGAAGACATCTGAGTAATTTCTGTTGGTATCGGATCCCGCACACCGAATCCATCCTGATGATAAGAGGCCCAATCGACTCCTTAAGTCGAAGAAGATCCATATTGCACAAAGGAGATGGTTAAATGTGGACATTAATTGGTGATTCAATTAGTGAATTAGTGCTCATGGTCAAAGGAATAAACTTGTCATTCAAGTATATGAAGTATGTGACTCACTATGAGGACATCAAGACCAGCAAACCTGTCATCAGCTCGAGAGCGCAAGGTGAAGCATCATGAACCACCGAGCTTGTAGACAAGTCCAACGGAGCAGAAGCGCACCGAGCTCGCAGACAAACCCAACGGAACTCGTGTACAGGTCAAACTGGAGAGGTTAAAACATTAAAGCCAAGATCAAAACGGACACATTTAAAGGGAATCATGGAGTTAATTCGCTGCATTTAATCTTTTGAATGTATAAATATAAGACCCCATAACATTGTAAATAGGGTTGATTCTTCTACATTTTACTAGACTTATGAACTACGGATGGCTTGATCACTTCTCAAGAGTAAGGTAGGCAAGGTAGGCAACATTTCTTGAGGTGCAGCTATAATATCAAAAATACCATTTCTTTCTCTTTATGTAATAAAACACCTCAAACATATATACAAAGAATATTTTAATATCTATAGTTTATTCTCTCTTTTCAGATTAATATCATTATTTTTTAGAGATATACTTTTATTCATTATTCATTTCTTGTAACAAACTTCATATCTATATACAAAACACTACTCAAATTTTGGGTGTGGATTTCTGTATCCACAATCTCAATTCCGAGATGATGGAGATATAGAAGGAGAGCATCAGGAATAGGGAATAACAGGCCAAAACCGTAAAAATAGACTTCAAAAACACACATGTAACCAAGATGGACTGATTCTAGGGATTCAGTAGGGCCCGACAAAGCAAATTCGACCTCCGACAGAATATAATAATACTGCCTAATACCTTTGATGGATTTAGGCGTAGAAAGTGTTGAGAAGTGAGGGCAAAATTTGTCACCACGTCAGGTGCAATCAATAGGCAACAACTTCTGGCATTCTTTCCTCAAAATGTTAGGGTTTATGGAAGATGTCGGCATATTGGATAAATCAATAGGAAAGAAAAACTAAATAATCAAACGGAGATACGGAATTTCGGGCTATTAACAACAAAAGAACAGAAAGGCAAGGGAAATTAAGAAATAAACAAGAGAAAAGAGGGAAATTGTAAAGGTATTTACTTGAATCAGAAGAAGAACCGTTTCGATAAAAGTGAAAAGTGGAAGAGTTCCCGCGTATTAAGAAAAAATTCAATAATAAATGAAGATGCGGGTCAAGGCAATAAAATAGCCGAACCCCGAAACCTAGGGGATATGGAGGCAAAACGTGAAAGAAATCAAGGAGATATGTCTGCGATAAGACACCTAAGTCCTCTGAGCCGGGCAGTAGTTCGCTGGACTTGGGGGAAAAATGTTGATACCGGATCCCGAACCGAATGATCCAGCCTCTCATAAAACAACACATGTCCAACATCTCATCAAATTAAGGAAAAGATAACCTCTGTTCGGAGTGATAAGGATGGGCGAATCGAGGAAGAGCTCCGGAGAGTAACCCAGAGGGTTCGACGAATAATAGAGCTTTGCAAAGAGAAGGAGAAAGCGGAGCAAATGGAGTTCACAAAGTAGAATAAAGCTGCGAACTGAAAGAGAGAGTCATTCAAAAGTCAAGGCGTTACAGTATTCAAGACTAAATCAAAACCGACACATTGAAAAAAAATCATAGGATTAATTAGAATTTATTCATAGCATTTAATTTTAGAATCGTGTATAAATATAGACACTCATAGTCTTGTAAGAGGGTCGATCTTTTTAAGAAGAATAATAATTTACAAGTTTTACACTCTATTTTCTTAGCAATTTTCTATTTTTACTTTATAATTTTAGTATTATATTTAGGGTGTGGATATGTATCCACAATAGAATTCCGAGTAGAGATTGTTGAGATTAGAAAGACGGCGAGAAGTAAGGGTTGTGACCACCAAGAGATTGAGTTCCATCATTACATACATTTTTGTTAAATTACATACCCTAAAACGGTATTTTTGAAGATGGTAAAGAGAAGGTGGTAGTTGTGAAAAGTAGGATTTAATAGAAAAATTCAATTTTATTTTGTTTTAATTTTATTGAACTATTTCAAAACTTTAAAAATATGTAGCTTCCAGTTGTGAAAATGTATTGTCGAATTAAATAAATTAGCATTCAATTCAAAAAAAAATATAGAAAAATAAGTAATTTTATTCCATGTTTACAAATTACAATATCATATCAATATGAAAGAATAAATGAATATAGTTTGGCTACACAAATGAACAAAATACAAACAGAACCTTTCACTATAAACCTCCCATTAAAAAAACATTCTTTTTTTTTTTATTTTGTAGAGCAAAACCCCATAGTGGCTTGTGCCAGGATCTGGAGTGAAAAAAAAAACATATTAAAAACAATTGTAATATTGTAAGCAATCAACGGGATATTCTTAGAAAACTCATCAACGTTCTGATTCACAATTAACAGCCGAAAGCTTAGAGACCCATTTGTTGATCAAAGATCTTCTCCTTGTATCCCACATGGTTCTCTTTTGCTTACAACGGTTAGTGTCTTCAACAAAACTTTTAACACGGTCCATAGCAACTTCCATCGTTTGGTCTGACATATTAGCAAAACAAACTCTGAACCAACCAGGCTCATGGCAGTGACACGATGAGCCTGGAGAAATGTTCAGACCGACTTCACACACAATCTTTTTCCATAGCAAGTGCTCGGCCTCAAAAGTGTTGGAATTCAAGAGGTGCCTTAAGTCAACCCAACAGAACAAACCTGCGTTGCTCTTCAAACAACCGATCCCCGCTTCCTTGAGACCCGAAACTAGCCTGTCTCTTCTCTCTTTCAGGCTCTTCCTGTTCTCTTCCAAGTAGTTGGTTGTGAATATATCGTCAGACAGCAAATTGGCTAGGAGATGTTGAGTTTGGGAAGAAATGAGGCCAAAACTCGACATTTTGGTTGCGGCTGACACCACTTTCTCATTGTTTGAGTAAATCAAGCCAACACGAAATCCCGGCAGGCCTAGATCCTTGGACAAACTGTAAACAACATGGATTTTCTCATCCAAATCCATGTTCTTGTCCTTGGCCACTTCTAGAAGGCTAGTGAACTCAGGAGAGTCAAAAACCGTTCCCGAGTAGATCTCATCACTCACCATATGGATTTTCTTGGTGGAAGTGAAGGTCAGAAGAAGATCAAGCTCTTCACGTGTGGTAGAGGTTCCAAGAGGGTTTGAAGGGTTCGTTATGAGAACTCCTTTAACGTTTATGTTAAGTTTGTGAGCTCGTTCATAGGCGTTTTCTAATGCATCCTTCGTTATCTTGAATCCGTTTGAGCTTTCACACTGGATAGGAATAATCTCTACTCCTGTCCTCCATTTGAGATCTCTATCAAACCTTTAAGACATGAGCCAACAAACAAATTTAGTCTTTCTTGTAATCAACGCTAAAAAATTTAAAACCTTTAAGTGTAAATATACACATACCCTGGATAATAAGGTGCAGGGATAAGAAAGGCATCTCCTGGATTAGCAAGGCAGAACATTAGTGTCTCGTTAGCTGAGGTTGAGCCAGCTGTGAGAACCATCTTGTTCGTATCAAATTTCACTTTGTTTCCTCTGATTTTCCCCATGAATTTCGCCAAAGCCTGTCGTTTAAAAAACACATAATACTTAGTCTCATAGTTGGATTAACTTGAGAAGTATATATAGTACTTAGTCTAAATTTTAGTATCTCTAATATGTATATTTTGAAAATTTATAACTAATAAATATGTATTTGTTGCTATCTTATATTCAAAACATCAACCCGAAATTTATTGTTTATTTTGGTTAGTGTTATCGAAAACCCGAAAGTGCGAGTTATAAAACTAAAATGAAACTTGGATTTCACACCCCTCGACATGATGTAAGAGTAGTTGATATTACTTACATCTTTGAAAGCCGGCAAGCCATGGTAATCTTGGAATAGAGCCAAATTTCTAAACAACGACTCTTCGTTTTTCTTCAAACCCAAGACTTCTGGGTGCTCTTCAAGCCACGACTCTATTAGGTCAAAAGAAAGCTACACAAAGAAGAGACACAACAACCGGTCAGTGGGTATTCAGCCAAAGAACTCGGAGACGGTGTCCAGATTAATTTATAGAATTCATACAAACCTGGTTTTCAGCAAGACCCATCTGAACAATCCCACTAGGGTTAAAGGTTTCGTGGAAAGGATTCTTCTCGTATTCTTGCCATCCAAGGAAGTAAGATGAATCTTGTCCATGTGAGTCGTTGATAACTTTGCTTGACAACATTTTAAAATGTAATATAACTACGTGATCACTATATCTAGTACAAGTACTTACACTTGTATTTTAGATATAGAGAAAAAGTATGCAGAAAGAAAAGAAGACGAAATGAAAGTTTTGGTTGACAGAGAATGTGAGCCCTGTTGAGGAACAACGACGAAGAATGCTGAATATATAATGCAAAGGAGGCATGGTGAGGTGATCTATTAGGAGACATTGTTCCGACATTATTAGCTATAGTGAAATTAAAGTAGACGGTGTTGATTCTTTTGACTAACACACCCACACGTACATGTTATTTAATTATTCTGACCCACACACACACGTACACATTTATTTTTCTTTAATATTTATAAATGTTTTTTCATTTTATATGTTTTATGTTCCTTGTTTTCTTCTTTAATTTGAGTATATCGTTTGGAAGTATTATTTATTTCCTCATTTCCTTTGAGTTTCCGATGTATTTGTTTTCCTATCTGTATTTTCCTTTTTATTTTGGACAGTGGACACCAAGGAAATAAACAAACAATAAAGATTGAATATTTTAAGATTACGGATAATTTTAATCATACAATATAACAATTTGTAAATTGGATTAAAAAGGTACTTAGGCATATTTTAATAATTTTAAAGAACTACTACTTTTTGTAACATATATAGTGAATTAGACTAACAAGACATTAATTTTATTTAGATAAAGGAAATTTACTAAAAAATTGATATAAATAGCAAAAGAGAACGGTACAAATTGGGGAAAGTGAACGTTAAATCTTATCTTATTATATAAATTTAGGTTATATTCACGAGAAACCAACACGTGTCAAAATCATATTTAACGAGATCATGACATATGTCACAAATCATTCAGATCTTGCCACATGTCAAATTTATAAATATAGGAATAAAACCATATTTTAAAGAAAAAAATAAAGAATTAGTTAATCTATTTAATAAATAATTAAAATTAAAAAATATTTTTTTTAAAACAAAAAAACTAAAACTAAAACCATATTTTAAAAAAAATAAACCGATGATTTGTTAATTTATCTAAATAAATAATAATTATTAAAAAAACAAATACAAAAAACTATATCTTAAAAAAAAACCAAGAATTTATTAATTTATCTAATCAATAATTAAAATCTTATTATATAAAATTTGGTTGTACTCACGAGAGCTCGACACATGGCAAAATCTTATTATGACATGTGTCACTCGATCGATGAGATTTTGCATGTGTAAAAAATATTATGTTATTTTTATTTCCCTTAATAGAAAAAGAAAACCAGAAAAAATAATAATAATAAAATAGATAAATTTTATTTTCTATTTTTCTAATATATGTTACATTTTAATATCTCAAGAAATTTTAAACTTTCTTTTCCATATTTAGATTTTTAAAATTTTATATTATTTAAACTCTAATAATATTTTTTATTACACATTTCTAATTATTTGAGCTAAAATATGAGTATCAGTATCACATGATAAAAATAAATTTTAGATTAATAACGAAAAACTAAATAATAAAATAGATATTTACACTTTAAACTTTAAACTTTAAAAAATAATAAATTAAATTGCCGTTCTCATTTTTAGATTTTTTTAATATTATAAGCTTAAATAAAAAATTAATATACTTCTAATTTTTTGATCATGACACATGTCGGTTGATCGATTAAGTTCTACCAAATAAAAATTTTTTATAATTTTTGTTTTCCTGAATCGAAATGGAAAACCAACGAAAAAAATAAATAATAATATGTATATACTTTTAACTATTATTTTTCCTAAAATATATTACTTGTTATTACTTCAATATAATTTAAACTTTTCTTTTCAAATTTAGATTTTTAGATACGCGTCTAAATTTTAATTATTTGAATGAACAAAATTAATTTTTTATAATCCAAACTAATTTACTATTCTAATTAGTTAGGTGTTAATAAAATTTAGAGTAAAATTTTGTCTAAATTGTCAACCGATGTTACATATAATTGGTACAAAATAACAAATTGGTTAAAAAATTCATAATATTTTTGGTTTACGAAACGAAGAAATAACATCTCTATTAGACATGAAAGTTTAAGGAAATATCTATATATTAGCGAAAGTGTAGCCCCTGATCATTAGATGCATTTTTCATGTTTCACAGTAGGGCTGGGCATCCGGGTTTGGTTAAGATCTATCGGGTTTTGAAACTTATGATCCATTTGGGTATTTATAGTTTTGGTTCAGTTTGGTTTCATTTAGATTTGAGTCAGTTTCAGGTACACGAAATATCAGAAAAATGAATTAAAATTTGTTAAATTTGAATAAAGTTTGATTGAAGTTTCACAAATATAGGTAAGAATTTTTAAATATTTTGTTTACTTTCGGTATTTTGGTTATTTCGGTCTAAAAATACTTGATATTGTTGGGTTTGTAATTATAAGGTAATTAGATTATTTCAAGTTTAAATATTATTAATATTTTTGGGTATATAGTTGTATTTTGAGTATTTCTGGTATCTATTCGGTTCTCGATTCAATTTTCAGATATAGTAGTCTATGACTCATTCGCTTTTTTCGGTTTAGTTTTAGGTTTGATACCTCTTTTCGGGTTAGATTCGGTTTGGTTCTTCGATCTCTGGTATTTTCTCAAGACATATTTCACACGGTGATCGAAAAAACAAACAAAAAGATGAAACCAAAAGTTACGTAACATGGTATAAATTTTTAATATGTTAATAATAAAATTATAATTCAGAAAGTTAAATTAATTTATTTATATAAAAAATAATTTTAAGTAAATAACTCTTTTCTGAAAGGAAATTTGTTTTCTTTGTCCCTAAAATAATTTATTTCATTAGCAACAAATATTTAATTTATTAATTTTACCTAAATTTAATTTATTTCATTGTTTACAAAACCCGTCTATCGGACGGGTCCTAATCTACTTAGCTATAGAATATAATCAATTAATAGTTTTATAGATGAATAATGTTTCACGTGGTAATAATAATATAAAATTCTAAGATAAGTGGACGAAAAAACTAAACCTCTAAAATTATAGATTACACATTTACATTAAGAAAAAAAATTATTTGATAAATTATATATTTAATTATATTTATAGAATGAAAAAAAACACGCGTTCTGAAATAAATAGGTGATATGAGTAAATTGTGTAGATAACTAAATGAGAAATATAATAACTAAATGAGACTCTTCTGTACGAATTAATTGAAAGGGAACAAATCATCTGAAATCATATAACGTTACTTTTGCTCGTTTTTAAGACAATGCAATCTACTTGTTATTTTCTTAAATACTGCGTTTTTATTTTCAAACAAAAAAAGTGTTTATCTCTAAACTTTATCTATAAGTTTTGTACATGAGTTATAGAGATTTTGGAGACAGAACTACATATTAAAATTTGTTACATTTGATATACAGATAACCCATAGTGTTATTTAGAATAATTTTCTCCCGAATGTCATATGTTAATTTATTTTGTTCTCATTATAAAAATATACCGAATATTAAATAATCAAATGAAAGTATATAATTAAACAATAGATAGGGGCAAAATTTTCATAGGATTTAAAATAATTTATTAAACTATCTAGCTAAACAAAAAAATGCACATTTCAAAAATAACCTTAGTAATCTTACGTTTTGAACTCTTAGCGATGCCGCCTCCTACCATTTTTTTTGTTAGGGGACTGACAGTCGGCGGGTCACACACCACCAGTGAAACGCCCCAACCCATTTTTTTTTAATATTAATAATAGCCCCAGACGAAAACAATTAATAGCTCAGTGATAATAATTTCTTATAAATCAATAAATTTAAATCAACTAACAACCTAACGGTTTACGGAAAAACAACAACCATGATGAACAACAATTTATAAATAAATAACAACTCTTCCGGTATGTTATCTTGGTGTGTAACGGTAGTCCCACGAGGTACAGCTAATAGTCTTATCCTTTTCTTTAACTGCGATATTACGAATAAAAGCTGTCAATATTTAATAAATACTGAGGAGACGATCAACCCGTCTACTAGATCAATTAGGAAAAAATTACAAAAATACTCTCGGCATAATTAAATGTCCGGACTCGACAAACAGCAAAAACAACAACTTGATAAAAATTAATTGTTTATAATTGACCATGCTTGAGAAAAGTACATAGTTGTACTTAGTTGGCCAAATAACTAAGATTCAACAAGTACATTCAGAAAATATTACCATTCAACATTATTACGAACCAATTCGACCATAAATCGAGCACACACAATTAAAAAAATCTCTAATCTTTTAAGAAGAAAACAAAAGAAAGAACTTACTGTGTTTTATCAATGGTTGAGGAGAATTGAGGATCGGAGAACAAATTAATAATATCCAGCAAAATCGGAAATGTTTATTTCCTACAAAAAAACTCAGTTCCGATGAAGAAGCTCGGTCTCTCAACTCAGAGACACGAGCTTTAGATTTTTTTTTAATTTCCGATAACATTTTATATTTTTGTTTTAATTTGTTTGTTTTATCAATTAAGGGTAACATATAAATATCATTTTAACAATGACATACAGATTAAATAACGGTACGACAGAATAAAGTTTTTGAGTTAGTGGCTATAAAGAAAGGGACTCTTGTTATCTGCGCATTACATATGCACGGGTTTCGGGCTGTGTATTCAACATAATGCCATGTTAAGTCAATTTATTATATTATATACGGTAAAAGAACGGTAAATTCTTTTACTAACAATATCTTATTTAAAGACTCATTAATTTTATGAAAAGTCGAAGATATCCGCACGTACACACTAACGTTGATAGGCAACAGCAGAGAGCTAAAAGGACAATGTACCAACGAAATACGAATAAATCTACCAAGCAACATACGTGTCCACTTCATTTAACAACCAATAATCAATCTACATCATACAGACTGTTGTCTTATCTTCTTTACGTTGACTATTTTAATAAAACTTTAATGCTTTTCAGAGTTCCATCTATTTGCTCTTTACTAATTTCGTTAAAATATAGAAAATATGGTTTGACTTATTCTACTTGTTTATGTTGCATCACTATTTGATTTAAGTATGCATCACACATATTGCTGACAAAAAAATGAGAGCGCATTCAGTTAAGGGGTGACTTGATAAGTTAAATTAGTGTAAATTTTATGCTCAAAATTATCTGGGTCGATTAAATTAAGAGTAATTTTTTCAATTTCTTTTGTGTGAAGTAAAATTTTGCACTTATAACAAAAATTTTGATATCAGAAAAATAATTATTGTAAAATGGTGGTTCTATTATCTAGTCATTTACTTTAATACTTTACCAGTAACACCTTAAATCTTGATCTAACAGATAATAAAGAGCAATAATTAATTATCTATTTTATGAAAACACTAAATGAATAATAACTAGTTACAATATCATACTATAAATAAGAAAAACTAAAAAAAAAAATTAACAGTTTTGCAGATTCTCTTTTAGTGAAAATTGTGTATTCATTTATATCCAATCAATTGTAGTGATGTAATTCATATATAGTTTTCCTTTTCTTTTTACTCAAAACTGCATTTCATATATAATGAAACTAATAACTTTCCAAAAAGTTCTCCTTTTCCATTGATGGATACAACCATTTGAGAACACTACAATCTAAGAACGCCAAATAAACGATATAAAACAAGCTCTTTAGCAATAAGATAAGCACAAGAATTATCTTGTCTTCCTTAAAAACCAAAGTCTGGATTTAGAGGACATGTCTTGTAGCTAAACTTATTAATTTAGAGTCCTTAATTTCCTAAATCAAGTTATGCAGATACTATTTTCAGAAGCTACCATCATTAAATATAGTTAAAAAAGAAAAACTAAACAACAACACAACTGCTTAAAATTATCAAATTCGTATACAAAAAAAACCAAAAAAGCAAAAAAACACACAACTGCCTTGTCACTTGGTCAAAAGATTTCATTCTGCTTTTTTAATATCCAAAATACAAGGTTAAGGAGAATATTAGAGAACATTTCACATAACTTTCGAACTTTGTTTTGGAGACTTTTTTTCTATTTGTTTTGAGAATTTTAATTTTTTGAGATGCACCGGCATCTGCGAAAATCTTGTGAAGCCACGTACACAAAAGTATGCCTTACAAAATTGTCTCGTTTTTTTTTTTATGATACAAAATTGTCAAACTTAAATTCGTTGAACCTACTACAGACACATAAGAAAAGTTGGCTTGTAAGAACAAAAATGGTAAATGTTGCGGTATTGGGGGCATCGTATGGTTATAAAGCTGTCCTAAGTTTGGATTCGATAGCTAAAGTCTTCAAATTTGAAATTCAAATGCGATCTTAAATATGTATACTATATTTTTAGTTATTTATTGGAATTCTTTTTTGAGAAATTCCTCAAAATACCACATTTTCAAAATTTGTTGTCAAAAATACCACTAATAATTTAATGTTCCAAAAATATCATGAAAAGTTTTTGTTTCCAAAAATACCACAAAAACAAAAATTGATTTTATATTTTATAATTTAAATTTTTGAGTTTGGGTTAACTATTTTAAATATAGGGTATAATTTATACGGGGTAGAAGTTTAGGGTTTAGAATTTAGGATTTAAGGGTTTTAAACTCTAAATCGTAAATCCTAAACCATACAAATATGTAGTTAGGAGATTTGTGGTCATTTTGATATAAATAGAAATTTAAAAAATTTGTGATATTTATGGAAGAACTACATAATATAATGGTATTTTAGAGAATTGCCAATTTTATTTGTTTATAAATGTAAAACATAGTCATTTAATTATCACTTCATTGTATGAACATTTGAAAAGTAGACAGCTAGACATGACATGTTAGAAACTGTAGTTGGGGTTCTCGTGTGGTCGTGACTATAAATGAATCATGACTTAAATTAAATGCATGCTATATGAAATATTTAAATCATATTATGATTACACCGTCTTTAGGTCATCAAGTGTTTATCAATCATATTCATACGTCAAATCGCATGTTGTTAGTACAATTTATTTGTACTCTATGATAAGTGTCTTTTTAGCTCTTCATTTTTGGTATATAAAAATTATATTTTATTTTTGAAGGCAAAGTTTTAAACAAATTTAAAATTTATGTTTATTATTTTAACTTATTCATTATAGAGATAAATTATGTTATATATAAGTTAAAATATAATAACATATTTTAAAGTGCTATTAATTTCTGTGTAAGCCTTTTAAATTTATCTTTATTATTCATAATTTTCAGCAAATTTATCTTCTAACTTAAAATGCATGTCAATCTCGCAAAGTAAAAAATAATCCAAAAATAAGTCGTATTTGTTATAATGACTACTTAAAATGCATGTCAATTTCTGTGTATTAGAATGACTACTTTGTATTCATTTCTGTAAAAGTACAACTATGTAAAATTATGATGCAACTATGTTGAATTTGATTTTAAGTTTGCTTATGTTTAGTAGAAAGATTATGTTTGTATTAACTTGTATTCATGTAAGACAAATATCATCTATGTAAATAAGGAGAATTTTAAATTTTTGGTAATTGGTCTCACAACATCATATTTTATCAACAAATGTCTTGTACTTTTAAAGTTTGTTTAGATGTGAAGCATTTGAAATTACTAAAATAGTGAAAAATATCTTTTAACACATTTGTTTTTATAAAAGTACAGTAAATGTAATTTAAAAATCTAATGTGATAAATACAACTATAAAAATATAATTTATAATATGGTATAACTAATTAAAGTTTAAGCCATCAAAGCACAACTATGTATGTTGAAGGGTACAACTCACAAATTGAGTACGACTATGGTATAACTATGATATAACATCTTGGGAACTGTTTGTCAGATCATAGGTGTAACTAAATGTACTTTTTTTTGGGTCCTAGGTACTTTCCATGCTTGCTTTTGTCAGATACCAAGTATTTTTCATGATTTGTTAATCATTAAAATTAAAATTAAATATTATAATTTAATCGCTTAAAATAAAATTAAAACATTTAAATTAAAGTATAGAATTATCTATACTGTTAATCGAGAGGGAGAGACATAAAAAATTACGAGCCATTTGAGACTTTTTCATTAATTATAGATTTGCAGCCGATTCAAGCCGACCTTTTTGCCGCTCCGGTTAAAAACACGCGGATCCTTCTAAGTTTTTAGTAGCCTTGGGCAGAAATACCGAACCGAATTGACCGAACCGAATCGAACCAGAATTTGACCAATTCGGATTGATTTCAGGTTAGTGACTAAAACCGATTGGCAAGAATGTTATATAACTTTGGATCTCGGTTCGATTCGAACCGAACTATAAAACCAAAATTACGAATGCCCGAACCGGACCGAACTGACCGAATGCCCAGACCTAGTTTTTAGTGGATTTTTTTTAATCTTTTGTAAACAAAACAAAAAAAAAGCTCAAAGTCATCAAATTTTTTTTTTTCTCTGTGAAATCGTCTCAGCTCTTGACTACTAGAATCTCCATCGGATTTTGATTCCACCATTGATAAATTCTCCAGCGGCTTTTCATTTGGAAATTCTTCTCCAGGTTCACAAGTTTGAGCAATTTCTTTATCAGAAAAAACACACAATAACATTAGAAATAGGATTATATTGTTCAAACTATAATACGACTGAGATTTTTTCGTTGGTAGGTATTGTGTGCTTTGGTTTCCAATGACTGATGAAGAACATCCAATTTCGGCGGTTAGGGTTTAGTGGCTATGGATTCGATTGAAGGCTGGAGGCGCTGCATCGTGGTTTTCGGGTGAGATTTTTAGCAGCGGCTTGTTGATATTGGGAAGTAAGTTTTCAAATCTTCTGACCTTAAAAACATATCTTTACATTGTTTTAAGTCTCTGTATTGTTTCTTAGATTTGATTACAAATCTGGATTTTTATTATTATTGATTTGGAGTGAATTACAGAATTTGGAGATGTGATTGAAATTTTGGAACTGTTTTAAGCCACTGTTATTAACATGTGAACCTTAGTAGAGTTTTGATTTGTGGACTTGCACGTTGAAATTTGTCAACGCTTGAGAAAGAGAGGAAATGAGATTATCAGGAGAAGACTGTTCCGGTAATAAGAAAACAAGTTTGATATACGTACACCGGAATTGCATGCTGATACCGGTCTTAACATAATAACATATCTATACATAAATCAAAATAACTAATATAATCACTATCACATAGTTTCTAAATTCTAAATAATTTAATCAACTTTCACTCATATCCAAAATAATAGAATTAACTAATATTAAAAATAATTCACATATTTGATTATCACTAAAATTCCCTAAAAATATTATACCATTGTATAATAACTAAAAAGCACCTCGACAAAACTTTTCACCTTAACGATCCATTTAATGAAAAGTTTAGGAACGCCTTTGATACCAAATAACTTACCTAAAATCAGCCATTGATTATAAAAATACAATCAATATATCATTCGCAAGCTTTCGACAAGAGAAATCTATATCTTGAATCAAATTTTCCAAAAAACCGGTTTAAACCCTGCTGAACCGGCCTGACTTCCATTCGGTTTAAAACTAAAATATGTCCAGATTTATTTTCGATTACAGGTGCTTGTTGGTTGTGTTCATATAATCCCAGAACCGGTTTCAAATGTCAGAGAACCGGTCCAAAACATCTTCAATTAGAAGAGATAAGCATCAGATCAAAGAACTTACAACTCAAAATTCGATCAACTCGGAATACCAAATGAGGGACGGTCACTTGGGCTGGATTCAGGAGCATGAGAAGTTTCTAGAGAGCTATAGGTTGTATCCTAATTCTTCCTGTTAACAAAACCGCCATTTAAGAGCTTGAAGCTCACTTTCATGGAAGAAAATTTGAAAAATCAAGAGATGAAGCTTACCAATCGTTTCTACTATAGCTGAGATGACACAGAACTAAAGCAACAACAACTGATGCCTTAAACAACTTAAATCATAGATTCCGAGCATATATTTTCAGAAATATGCAAATTGGAGTTGAGGCAAAAGAGGTCTCAAAAACTCACCAAAAATCTCAATTCGATAAGAGATTCGGCTTCTACATTGTTGGGGCTTTAAACACACATATTTATACGGGGTATTAGGGTTAAAAGGTGACGATTCAAGTTGCCAAAAACTATCCCTCTGTTGAACTCGAATGTATCCAATATTTTTAATTTGTACTTTAGTTCCTATACTTTTGGCTTTTAAACTTTTCGCTTCTAACTTTCGATCGGTCAGAAACCCCTTGAAATGAGACAGCTTCAAAACTTTTCAAATTGATCTATTTAACCCAAAATCTGGTTCTTTTTTTTCTTCTCAAATTTTGGGTATTACAAGTTTGCACCAGTTTGTACAATTTGCAATAGTAATACTAATTTGCACTAGTTATACTAAATCGCGAAACTTTGTCTGCTCGGACAAAAGCGACTATTCTATCTATAATTCATTGTAAATCAACCATTAAAATCCATTAACTACCAACCCAATGTCTTGAGGGCAAAATGGTCTTCATATATTGTTTAGAAAAATGGGTAGATGAGATTAAACTAGTGTAATGAGAAAAAAAGAAAAAAGATAAGGTCAATTGATAATTGCTTAGATAAGAGGGAAGAGAGATCAGTTTTTTTTCTAGATAGATTTTTTTCCTATTATTTCTTTAGTTTAGGTTAATGGGTTGGGTTTGGTTTATTTTTTTCTATTTTTGCTTAATGGATTAGACTAAGTCCCAATTTATTTTAAGTTGGGAAAGGCTCATGGTTTTTTTTGGTAATTAATCTAATTTCTCATGGTTTTGTAGAGATTTCACTCTTTTCTGATTTATAGAAAATGATAAAACAAATAAAAAAACATAAGAGGGATCTGTAGGATAAGAAAATTTTAGAGAAGGGATCAGAGAAAATAGTCCCTTTTCTAACGAAGTAAATATTCATTGGTTTGTTTGTCATCTGGAAAAACGAAAGCCCAATAAAGGCCCAAATATTTGTCAGCGATAAAAAATAAAATCTGGAAACTGTTCCATCGATACGACGAAGAAAACGTCTTGAAGACTAGGGGCGGTGGGAACTGGGAAAAAAACATTACACAGAAAAATCAAAATCCCAATTTGATCATTCGAATTGAAGAAATAGAGCCAATCGAAGTCACTAAGAGAATGGTGTTAGGTTTATTCCAATCACAAGCCCAAAGATTCTCTCATCAGTTATCGTAAATTCGTAGAAACAAAGCAAAATTGAAATCAACAAATGGGAGGCGAAGATGGTGAGCGTGATAAAGATAAAAAACGGAATCCTCCCCCTCCGCCGCAGAAGGCGGACTTAAAGGTTTGGGGAATTTTGGCGTTTACTGTTATCGGCGCTACTGCCACCACTTTCGCCGTGAGTAAACGTTGTGTCTGCATTTTTCTTTCTTTTTTTGATGTTTTTTTAAAAAAATTAATTTTATAAAGTTTTAATTTCAGAAGTTGTTTTTTTACTCTTATGGTAGATTGATGATTTTCATGTTCTTTTTTTGTGAGAGACTTTGGTTAGGGTTAGATTAGCGGTTTTATTTTGGTTAATTATTGATATTTGATGTTTAAATGTTGGATG
>CM051391.1:9082256-9307256 GCA_028015245.1 Cardamine occulta | reverse complement strand
TGGTTCTTGAGTTTGTGTACATTGTGATTGATAAAAGTGACTTGCTCTGTAGTATCTTTGTCTCTGATTGGTAACATTGATGGACTGGCTGAAAATAAATAAAAAACTTCACTAGAAAGAACTGTTTCTTTTTGGTTATTTGTCGTGAAACACGCTATTCACTAGAATGTGTAAATTGTAAAAATCTGCTTACTCGACGCAGAATTGATCTTCATTCAGTTTTAGAGTTGGATAACTATGGAGTTGGATAAGGTTCTAGCCGATTCAGGTTTAGAGGCGGTTCTTGAGTTTGTGTTCAATATGATTGATAAAAATGATTTCCTCAGTAGTATAAATCAAAACTTTTAGGCTCTGATTGATAAGTTGGTAACATTGATGGATCGGTTGAAATTTAAATGAAGAGTCTGCGGGATGGAATTGTTGGATGATTAAGCTAGAGAAACATAACTTTACTAGAAAAACTGAATTTTTGTTATTTGTTATGAATTAATCTAATCATGCTATTCTACCGAAAAGTGTGATTGGGTAAACAGCTGTTCATTCTATGAGAGATCAATCTTTATAATTGGTAAACGGTTAGATGATTGGTTTTATTTTTCGAATGATTGAATTTTGATTGGGAAGGGTCTGCTTGATGTAATAATAGCTTTTGATGGGTCTAGTTGGTTCATTTTTAGAGGCGTTTATTTAGTTGTGTTCATCGTAGTTGATGATGCAACTCCCTCCGTAATTATTCGATTGAAAATTTTAGGCACTGATTGGTAATATCCTGTAATGGTGGATTGGCTGTATGTTAAAATAAAAAGCCTGGGGGGATAGAATTGTGGAATGATTAAGCAAGAGAAACGTAACTTCATTAGTAAAACTGATTCCTTTGTTGTTTGTCATGAATCAAATGAACATGTGATTCCATCAAAAAGAGTGATTGGTATAAACCCTGCAGAATCACGGAATCATATTTACTGTTTTTGGTGAAAACCATTTCTGGACTGTAGAGTCTGATGCTTCTATTGTTTGGTAGGTTCATCAGCTGCGAAGAACTTTTGATTGGTTCTATACCCAGGTGAATAAAACCAATCATTTCTCTGATATAATATCATAAAGCATATTTTTTAAGGTCCCAGTTAAGATTATCAAATAGATATCCAAGAAATCGTAATAACTTCTTTACTACATTCCAAAATTAAGTAAGCATTATTATTAGCTCAAAGTCATCAGCATTTGTGATTAATTGCGACATTACCCTTTCCGTTTAGTATTGGCCATATTTTCTTTTTACGTTTAGTGATTCACGTTCTCCAAACTAGCCAAGCTCTAAACTCTTGTAATTTGGTCATTGAAGGTAGCTAGATCACAGTCAGTTCGGAAAGGAACCAGAGGCGGTTCTTTCCGAACAGCTTTTCAGGAGGAATCATGGAGAAGGTACAACAAACGTATGCAAGAGGAGTATGAGGATGAGATGGAGAGAGTGGTAAGTCTAATTGATCTTTTCATACTGAAAACTTATATTGCCCAAAAAAAAAGAAAGAAAAGAATAAAGATTGTAATTTGTGTAGGCATTTTCACAAACTAGTGATCTATCTAACTTCTGCAGATACCTTCAAAATTTCAGCAACCATGCATATTAGTAAACCATTTTATCTTATACTTGAAAATCAAAGCCACACACGTACTCGTTGACATTGAGATCGTAACACAAATGAGAATGAATTTAAATCACTTTATGATATATCTCCTCTATTGAATCCATGGTTTTGTAAAAAACAGTTATTAAAGTGCAGAATTTACTTAAACAAGCGTTCAGATCTTTTGGTGCTCTTTTACAGGAACGAATTAGGCGTATGCAAAGCGTTTTCAACAGAGAAAGGAATAAATTTAGGAGGGGCTACGAGAACTGGAAAGAAAATGATCCTAGTGCACAGCAATACCATCAGCAGTTTCAGCGACATCACTGGTACTGGAAAACTGAGTCATCACACAGAAACCAAAGGACAAATTACCAGGAGTCTCCTGATCAGAAAAGAGTCTATCCATTATCACACCATTACTCTGTATTGGGGCTCAGCAGGTAATAGTATTAGTTTTATATTGAAACGCAATGCAGACACGGCTCACACACAGTGATAATTAATCATGACTTACACTATATGCTTTAATTGGAATAAAACTGCTCTTTGATTCAGCTGAGGGTTGTTTTTGCTCCTAGTTCTGTTTCTTCGTAGTTTCGTAGAGACTGAACCTATTCAGAAGCTTCATTGAGGTTTTTTTTTTTTTTTTTTGAAATACAGATGAATCAACATAAGTAAATAGGTTAATTTATAGCAGAAGGTTCAGCTTTTAGATTAATTAACATAATTAAATTGGTCAATCTTGAGGAAATGGTTCAGCTTTTATTCCTATATGATTATCTGAATTAAACATGTTTGATTGATTTGATGGTTCGCGATCCTTCTGCTACGGTTATCAGAGTCAGGATTTTTAGTGTATATTTGATTCCGTCTCTACAAGTAATGGATAACACGTAGAGGGAACTTAAAAGTCTGTTTGTTGTGTTATTGTGTTGCAGGTCCCGGGCAGCTCCATATACAGAAGCTGAGATTAAGGTAAGCATAGGAATAATCTTCACCTAGTCGTATGATTACAGTTTTATAGTTTTATAAAGATACTTATGCATAAGTAGTATGCATTGATTCGGATTTGTTGCACATCCAGAAAGCATTCAGGGAAAAGGCTATGGAGTTCCATCCGGACCAAAATCAGGATAACAAAAGTAATGTTTATTCCTTTGCTCTAGGCGGGTTCCGCCTGACCATCTTAACCATTATGTCTTATCTTATCGGGTCGGATTTGATGGTGTCTCATCGATTGTTTGCAGTTGTAGCTGAAGCAAAATTCAAAGAGGTGTTACTTTCATATGAAGCTATTAAACAAGAAAGAAAAGATATGTGATTTTTTTCTGGGAGAGGCATTGGGATACCTTTTACGAATGTTGCACTATAGGTTAATTTTATAGTCTTGGCCTCTTGGGGTTTGTTTTTAACTCAAATATGGTGTTTTGTTGTAATTTATTACCGAACCAAACCAGCTTAAATAAGTTGTAAACAAGGAAATCGAAAAGATAAAGAGATTTTTGTTTGTATTGGATGATTAGAAGGGGGCAATTCTTCATTATACCTTAGGATTAAGATGTTAAGGCCTAACGTATACATCAATGAAAGATTGATTGTACTTGATCGAAATGATTAAAGATTATTTGTAAGTAGACAATTGTTAGCCGGATGTAGACAATTATTATCATTTTTATTTATCAACAAACTATTTTCGTATACTTTTAATTTACAGAATACTACAAAAAATATCAGGAGTGATATAGGCAAATACCAATATTTAAAAAAAGAATTATTAATCTATCGAATTATTTTGGTTTTTTTTTTTTTTTTTAACATCAATTATTTTGGGTATTTACAAAGGAGAAAGTGGTGTTAAACGTTTGGACGAATATATATATATATATATATATATATATATATTTATTTAAAAAAAAAATTGAAATTTCCATTAGAAATGATATCTTACAAAAGACCCTTATTCTAGGGGGAAGAAGCCGAAGCTTTTACATCAATTATTCAGCATCTAATTAAAAAGCCAGAAATAAGTGGTGGGATTTGAGACAACCGATGGTAGATTTCGCTGAGCTCGAGAGAGAGGATCCAAATGTGATCCAAGAGTTTGTCTAATCTCCACGATAAATGTTGCAGGCTGCCTGTTCACGTTTGTGTGTAATCGGGTTCTTTAGCAGTGCGATAAAAGGGTTCCTACTCCTGCTTGTCGATAACCACCAGTTTCCATGTCTAATCGCATCAGCCACAGTAGCCGCAACTCTCAAACCACTAAGTGCTAGACCATGACGACCCACAAGATCAATAAGGGGCCCCAAAGAAGTTCAGTTGTCATGCCAATAGCTCGCAGTAATACATGAGCCAACTTCACACATAATAAAAGGACGAGCTAGATATATGAGTTTGCAAATTTTTCTCCAGATCCACCTTCCATTGTTTCACAGCTAAAGCTCCCAAATGTTGTTCGATCCGATGAGGTTCAATCTTATCCAAGAAACCCATAAGGATCCGCTTGAGGTAAATAGGAGCCAAATCAATTTTAATCTCAAGACCTTGTTCCAATATGTTGGATAAGATTCAATTCGGATTAGGAGAAGATAAAGTGTTAGAGATAATTGTAATAGATTTAGGAGTTATCTAGTTTCTATTTCAAGTGTTATTAGGAATAGGATTAGAATGTTGTGCTAATCACTATAAATATCAATGTTGAGTTGAGACATTGATTAAGGAGATTGAGAGAGCTTTGTGAGAGTTTGGTTTTGAGAAATTTTCTAAACTTTAAAGAAGTGATATTCTTTACACAAAGCTGAGTATTAATCTTAAGAGACTTTATTTGGTATCAGAGCTTTTCGTTCACAACCTGAAGAGAAGACCGCGAAGCTTTGAGAAACCATCACGAAGACATACCAACGTCGGAACCGAGTCATGGGAGACGTTCAGAACAACACAGAGAAGATCACGCAAACCTCCATACAGTGTCCGATGCTAAATTCCACAAACTACACAGTATGGGCAATGAGGATGAAGGTACTTTTGCGAATAAATAAAGTGTGGGAGACAATCGAACCAGGTTCGACTGAATCCAATAAGAATGACATCGCAACTGGGCTGATCTTTCAATCCATTTCGGAGGCTCTTATCTTGCGAGTAGGTGAGCGAAACTCACCTAAGGAGATATGAGATGCGATTAAAGCACGGAATCTAGGAGCAGAGCGCGTTAAAGAATCTAGACTTCAGACGTTGATGTCTGAATTTGAAAGAATCAGAATGAAAGATTCATATAGCATAGATAAGTTTGCAGGAAAGCTATCTGAGTTGGCGTCAAAATCGGCATCACTCGGAAAGACCATCAAAGAACCAAAACTTGTGAAGAAATTCCTTAATAGTTTGCCTCGAAGCAAATTCATCCACATCATAGCATCACTTGAACAAGTGTTGGATCTAAACACTACGGGGTTCGAAGATGTTGTGGGAAGGCTCAAAGCGTATGAAGAGAGGATTCTTGACGAAGATAATTATGAAGAAACACAAAGTAAGCTGCTGTATGCTAATTCTGAAAGACAAAACTCGCAATGGAGAGGATATGGAAGAGGTTACAGAGGACGAGGCAGAGGGAGACAGAGTTACGAACGGTCATCAATAGACCAAACTGAGAAAAAAGATATGTCAAAAGTCATATGTTTCAGGTGTGATAAACCAGGTCACTTTGCGTTTAGGTGCCCTGAGAGATTACAGAAATTACAAGAAGAAACTAACATAGTCGTGACAGAAGAAGCAACAGAAGAAGTAGAAGCTCTGTATATGCATGAGTTGGTGTTCCTAAACGAAGATAAAATCATACCAAAGAACTACAAGGGAGAAGAAGACGTGTGGTACTTGGATAATGGGGCAAGCAACCATATGACCGGAAACAAGGCTTATTTTTCAGAACTTAATGAGAAGATCAAAGGTAAAGTGAAGTTTGGAGATGGATCTTTTTTTGAAATAGAAGGAAAAGGATCAATTCTATTACAAGGAAAAACGGAAGAACAAATTCTTGTCTCTGATATCTATTACATTCCGGATCTTAAGAGCAATATTCTAAGTCTAGGACAGGCAACGGAAGCTGGATGTGATGTTAGAATGAAGAAAGATTATTTGACAGTCCATGATCCAAATGAACGACTTTTGGTAAAATTCACTCGCTATTCAAACTGAGCATAATATATTCTCCAGCCAAAGCAATATGTTAGTATTTTACCCTTCAATAGCTTTAGGGTATTGGAACAACGACATAGCGGCCGAATGAGGGGGATGCAGGTTTTTGTTTTCTTCTCCGTCGTCGTTTCAACCAATTATTGGTTTCATCCTCCTCCTCCTCCTCATCATCATCAATCCATTACCACTAAGGAAATCTATCATCATCACCTTCCTTACAATTTTCCTATAGGGATTCACCCATAAGCGATTTTGGGAATTTTATTTGTTTCAATCGGGGAATTCTCGGTTTTTTGTAAAATAGTTATAGTTGACTGTTATTGGGATATGGATTAGAATCTATCCAATCTGAAATCGGGTTTGATTTTTGGGTTTAAAAAACAGATTTTCAATATTTATATGGTTTATAGAGTGATTAGATGGAAATCATTAACGATTGTGAAAGTGGTATAATTCGAGTTTTAATGTTTGGGGGGTATACACTGTCAAAGTTTCAATTGTGTAGGTACACAAAGAAATACACTATAAAAGTTTTGATTATGTGCTACACCAAAAAATACAATTTTTTGGTGTAGCAGACTTCAATAAAAGTTGATGAGGGATTTATAGGGAAGTCGGCTAATTCATACCCAAACATATTCATTAAGTCGAAATTGTACATGAACTATAATAATGAGTAATTTTATACCTAAAGATATTGAATTTGAAAAATTCATACACGAACTATAAAAATTTGATCAATTCATACAAATAGGGATGACTGTACATTTTAAACTGATGACATGTCATCCACACCATCGGTTTTACTATGACGAGGATGACACGTCATCGACACATGATTTTTTTTTATATACAAATCTTGAAATGAAAATTAGGGATAGACATCATTCCCGCCCCGTGTCGTCCCTTATCTTCTTGTCTCATTCTCAGTCTCAAATTCATGTTTTAGATGGAAATGCATTTCTATATTACACACACTTTCAATCCCCCGTTTTGAACTGAGAATTCCCAAAATCCTATTTGAGTATTTGAGAAAAAATTATACTAAATAATACTTATATATATATATATACTATAATGATAGGAAATTGGACATATGTAATATATAATATTACATACAATATTAAACTAAAATTTTCTAACTTTTTTTAAAATGTATAAATTTGTTATTATATTTTATATCATTTAAAATTCATGTTTTTTTATAAATTGAAAGATTATAAGCTTAGTAAGCTATCAATTAAAATAAAATTTAAAGCTTTTAAATTATATAAGACAACTAGAATTTTAAATGATATATTAAGACATACAAACAATTATAATGTTAGAAAATTTATAAGCTTTTCTAAGCTTTCAATTAAAATAAAATTATAATCTTTCAATTTATATAAGACAAAAACAATAATTTTGAATAATATGAAATATAATAACAAATTGGTACATCTTAGAAAAGTTTTTTAAAAAATAGAATAACTTTATATGTAATATTCTATATGTTAAAATTCCTATTGTTATGATATATATAAGTGTTATTTATTATAATTTCTCTCAAATAGGATTTCAGGAATTTTCGGTTCCATACGAGAATTGAAAGCGTGTGCAATATGAGAATGTATTTTGATCTAAAATATGAGTTCGAGACTGAGAATGCGACAAGACGAGAAGGGATGAGAAGGGGCGGGAATGATGTCTATTATTAATTTTTATTTTAAGATTTTGTAAAAAAAAAAAATGTGTCGATGACGTGTCATCCACGTCATAGTAAACCAGATGACGTGGATGTCATCAGTTTAAAATGTACAATCATCCATATTTGTATGAATTGATCAAAATGTTATAGTTAGTATATGACTTTTGTCAAATTGATATTTTTAGGTAAAAGTTCACCAATTACTATAGTATATGTATGATTTTGACTTAATAAATATGTTTGGATTACGGTTATGTATAAATACTATAAAGCACAACTTTCATGGGGTTAATGTTCTTATTTTCGTTATAATGTTGCGTGTACACTCACACATTAGCTTTCCAAAATTTGACAAATCGTAAACGTGGAGCATCAAGACTTTGAAAGAATAAGAAATCCAAGTTAAAGAATTGCAAAATATCACACCAAACGAAAACGATAAGTTTCTTTTCCCATTTTTGTATTTGTTTTTGTTGCCATAGTTTATATATATATATATATTGCAACTTGTAAGTGGGCAAGACGCTATAAAATCAATCTTTGCATGTTGTACAGTTTGAAGTCTCCTTTTAGCTAAAACAATTTGCTTTCTTGATCGAAACAAAACTTTCTTACAAAAGAATTGTCCCCTTAAACTAAAGAATAAATAAAAAAAAAACTGTGGCCAATCCCAAAAGAGAGAAAAGATAAAAACGCTTACATATTACCAACAGAGTTCATCCATGTCCTTTCTTAGTGAAGCCGATCTATGTTCAATGATGTGATACAGATGTATTTGTATTCTTTTGGGTCCAAACCCTTTCCTTTGTTTTTTTCTCTCCATGTTCTTGTCCTCTACAATGTCTCTCTACAAAGCACTCTACTTCAATCTCTTTGGGTATCATTCAACTTGTTCTCCAATCAGATCTAGACCCACCAGTAAAAAAGCTATTCCCTGAAACAAGAGGAAGTAAAAATGGATTCCTTGCGCCGATAAAAGACTCCGAGTTGCGGCTGTTAATAACAGAAACGCTAGTGAAAGCTCCTTCATATATATCCTATTGTGCTTCTTCTTTTTCTTCGTCTTCTTCATCTTCTCCGCCTTTTTCTCAGCTTCTGTTTCAGGTGCAGACACAACTCTTTGATGTTTCGTTTTCGATGTTTCTTTTTCAACTAAAGAAGCAAGATCTCCCTCTGATGATCGCCCTGATTTTTTCGTAACAACCCACTCATACGCACTTCCCAACTGAAACAAACCCGATACCATTGCATTGAACTTGGTGACAGACATTGTGTTCTCAAAGAGAAGGTATGGGACAATGAACGGAAATGACTTTGGGGCGGGAAGGATGTTGAGGAATGACATTGTAGCAGGTATGTAGCATACAACCCAAGCAGGAAGCTCAGCCTCCGGCACAAACATAGTCATTGGCAGGATAATACAAAAGAGGGTGAATGAGTAGAAGGGCAAGATGAGTTTCCTCAAGAGGAAGAAGAGGAATATCAAATTGAATTTTTTTCCTATGCTTATCTGCAAAACACACACAATGGTATCAGAAAACCAAAAACTCTAAGCATTATGCATGTTTGAACTAAGGTAGTGTGACCCTTCAACAATACTATCACAAACAACTAGGCTACATGTCTTTGTCACAAGCCCGAAAATCTTATAGCAACCATACAATAAAATTTCAAAGGGGACTGCTTTTTGTAGTTTTACCTACAATAAAAGATCTTTTAACTGTTATTATCACAAACCACTAGGCTACATGCTTCGGTCACAAACCCCAAAACTATTAAATACTAAAGAGATCTCTTTATTTATTTTTGTGTTCGCGCACCTTTGATTTAATGACAGCGGGTAAACAAAGGCGAAATAGTTGCATAGGTCCTGAATGCCACCTATGTTGTTGCTTTCTGTAAGCTTCATATGATTCCGGTAACTCACATTGGCACTGAGAGATACACACACACACAGAGTATTACATTAGCCTAAAGAATCAAACACATAGTTGGTTACAACAATAACAACTATTATTGCTACGATACCTCAACATCGTTTAGGAAAATGAAGTTCCAGCCATGAAGGTGAGCACGAACAGCAATGTCCATATCCTCAACAGTAGTTCTATCAAGCCAACCACCAGAATCTTCCAAAGCCTTGATCCTCCAAACACCAGCAGTACCATTAAATCCAAAAAAATTCAAAAACACACTATTCACTTGTTGTTCAACCTCGAAGTGAAATGCCAAGTTAATGTTTTGTAATCTTGTCAATAAGTTCTCTTCTTTATTCACAAATGACCATCTCGCTTGGACCAATCCTAGTTCCTCATTGTCCTATTAGAAAAAAAAAAATCACCTCTAAATTAGTACATAAGCTTTTTGAATTTGATCAAATTAAAAGCTCATAAATTTGGAATTATATATTACCTTAAAATGAGGAATTGTTTTTTTGAGAAAATCAGGGAGAGGTTGAAAATCAGCATCAAAGATGGCAACAAATTCATAGTCTTTGACATAACTACAATTCATAGCAGACTTAAGATTTCCAGCTTTGTAACCTTCTCTGTTCACACGGTGACGATACACAATTCTTGCACCTTGATTTTGCCATTTATGAACCTCCTCTTTAATCAAACTCTGTGTGATTGGATCATCAGAATCATCAAGAATTTGAATCAAAATCTTGTTTTTTGGCCAGTCTAAGTTACACACAGCAGCTATTGATTGTTGATAAACCTGCCCAAAAAAAAAAAAAAAAAAAGTCAAAACTTGGTGAAATTTTGTAACCAATTCAAAATTTATTTGGTTTGGGTTTTGCTATTACCTCTTTTTCATTACACATTGGAATCTGAACAAGAAACATAGGGAGGAATCAACCATTACCACCAGATTCAAGATCAGAGATAGCATCCGATTTAAGAACCGGTTTAATCTTCTTAAACCGAATCCAGAAACAACCAAGACAGAGAATAAGCCTATCAAGAGTCTGAACAAGGAAGAGAACAATACAACCATTGGCTAAGAACTGAAGTGGTGGAGCAAGATACTCCACGCGCAACAAAACCCAGCGCGTGTAAACCCAATCAAAGAAGCCTTTAACACCGAAAGGAGTAGTGAAAATAAACTGAAGCTGAAGCTTTGAAGTCCCAAAATGCCATCCTTTGAAATAAGCAGCAATCTCAAAAGCTAAAAGGATTAATGAAAGCCATAGAAATACCTTTAAACAAGAGTAGAACATCTTCGATTTTCTTGTAGATAACTTCGATGTTTCGGTGTCTGTATAACCAGCGGCGATACGACGACGTACGGCGGTGCCAAGAGTGATTAATGCAGATCCTAAAGAAGTGAGACAACCAGCGGCACGATGAGCTTTAAGGAGAAGAACCCAAGTGAGCTGACGTGCGTTCTTGTTTCGAGATTTTTTGTCACGAGGTGATGATGAAGAGATTAAGAAATCTTGATCTGATGGTGATTCAAGTTCCACCATTGACCAGTTGTTAGGATTCTCCATTTTTACAACAACTGGTGTTCCTTTACGATTGTTGTTTCCTTTAGCCCACCATTCAAACTTTGGTGCCATTGTTTTTGGATCAAAAAAAAAAAAAAAAGAGAGATGAAAGAAAGAGCTACAAATTGGATCTCATTGACAGCAAGAAGATAAAAACAGACGCGTGTAATTGGGAGAAGAAGAAGGTAATGAAGAAAATTCTGTTCCCGAGATATGTTTTTGTAATGAAGAGAAAAAATGAAGAAATTTAAAAGACAAAAGAGAGAGAAAAAAAAAAGGTAACAGCTCAACACGTTCTTTTTTTTCAAGAATATACAAATACCCAGAAGAATATATTGAGAGAAAACTACACCGAATGGTCAAAACGTTTTGATATTCTCTTTTTTTTCTCCACCCACGATTGATTTATATTTGTTTTTTGACAAAAACTGCGACGTCGAAAACACCAAGAGTTTCTCGATTCCCAAACCAAATGAAATAAATAAAAAACGAAAAGTTGTCTTTACCAAATTTCTTGGCCTTGCTTTTCTTGTTCTTGTGCACAAAATCTCTGAATGTTGGATACAATGCATACAATTTGGGATCTTTGATAATTCCGCGTGTGATATTAACTAAGATTAGAGAATTTACCTCAAGTTAATGATCACACGCGAAACAAAAAAAGGACAGTAAAACTAAATAGAAAATATCGTGATTTTGAATAATATCTGCAAAAGCAAAATCCGTAAAGAAGAAGAAAACAAAAATAGATGAACGGATTTTGAGATATGAATTTTCTGTTTTTACTGTGATTAAATTTGTAATGAGTGGGCAAGACAGACAGGAAAGACCAAGTCTTTTGCTACACCGTTCATTTAGACATTTGCCTCCTAATTACTCGTTTTTTGTTTTTTTAATTATATCTGTTTGTAAAAAGAAAGAAATATCTATCTAATCCTATAGAGTTGTACACATTTTACTATCATTTTTATTTGGTCTTTATCTTTAAATCAATAAATTCAATTGGATTTATTAACCAAACAAAAAAAAATCAATCCAATTTCTCTGTCAAACTTTTAACCGTATGTGTTGATTGTGTAATTTGTGAACTGCACGGCAGCACGTGTAACACTTGTCGTTTTTTATGTGTAATACTCAAAAAAAAAATTAAAAAAAAATTGAAGTAGAGTGAGTATAGTTTTTTGTTTGACAAAAAAAGAAGTGATTTTCAATATATGGCTATGATTTATCATTTTTGACAAATTTGAATTGTGTATGAAATGCAGATTTACTTTTAGAAGCTCTAACTAATTAAATACGAAGTAGTTAATATCGAATATACAATTTTCATTATTTTTTGTGGTTGTTATGGCGTTTGTTATGGTTGCTTTGATTTTTTTTCTTTTGTTAAATGGTTGCTTTGATTTTGCAGAATAACTATTGTCGGTGATTGTTTGTGGTATGCCACGTTTGGACTTGTGTGGCCGTCTTTTGGATTCCAATTCTCTGCACATATTATGTCAAAATTGCTTTGGGTTACAAGAAAACCCTTACCGAAGTGCCAAACTCTCCTTTTGCATTAGTTTAGGGAGAAAGGAATATTCATATGCCAAATTATACATTAAATAAATTCAAAATATTTATAATTTAAATGATGAATAGGGCATATGCATTGGATGTTAATGGAAGAACAAAAAACTATGTCAATGTCAACGAGATTTTAAATTTTGATTTGTTAGAAATTTGTTTATTTCTATATTACCTATTGTTATAACAATATAAGATAAGTCAATGGTTCATCCTTTTTCCGTTTTATATCAATAAAATCATTTTTTAACATAAAAATTACTTTCTTGTACTTAACCAAACTAAATTCTATTTATTTCATCCTTTTAGTAGGTTTTTCCTCTTGTGGGCTTAGGTTACTCTCTCTCAATTGGAAGCTTTGATTTGTGAGTAGAGCTTATTTCCAGGGAGTTTTTGTTCCTGGCTTCAGTTTGTTTTTACTGTATCTTAACAAATATTTAGATAAATATTATTTGAAGATTTGGGTGTTATTTGAAGACGGTGCTAGTTTGAGCTTTTTAGGATTCTTCATCCTTTTCATTTTTTTCAGCTATTTTTGTAAGTTTTCATCGATCGAATGAAGGTGAATTTATATAAAGCACTTCAGGCTAGGATCATCGAAGAAGACAAGCTGTTGCATCTAAAAACACACTTAAATGCGGTTCACGGGAGAAGAATACGTGGAGTATCATGGGTCGCTTGCTGAATCGGAGAATCAGAAGATGTCTAGTACAATATTGGATATTGTTGAACCGTAAGCTCAAAAAAATAAGAATTGAGGTTTCAAAGATTAAATTAGAGTAAATAGGTGTTTTTATTGATGTTGTGGAGAACAAGTAACAAGAAACATTTAGAGTTTATGAGCAAAAAAGACAAAAATTATGAAATGTAGAACGTAAGTCTTTTTAGCGGGTTGTGAATGCCTCTCAATATCTCGAGATTTCTTCTTTTATAGTGATTTTAGGACGGCCTAAATCGGGTTTGGATCTTGATCGGGCTTTTTCTTATCTATTTGTTCTTTTCTTTTTCGATTAGGTTTGATTTTTCTCTCAGGTCGGCTCTAGTTCTGCTCAAGTCGGTGAGACGATCTTAATAGACCAAAAGGTAGTTGGACTTAAGAGTGAATGGATCTTGATTTGGGTTGAGTTTATGGTAGTGTGCTAAACTAGGTACCAACAGATATCCCAAGGCTATGCCATGTGCATCATCGTTGTCGAGATGTAGGTTTCAGCTCAATTTTAACTCTGAAGCTGATAATGAATTTCGTCCTTGAAGCGAAGGCTTGGAAATATGACGATTGGAGTATGGTGTTGGAGAAGTGGCTTGAGAAACCTCCATATGACTATCTTACACAATCGCTATGGATTCATCTCATATAACAATGAATCATTATATGAATAATATGATTTGTGATATTAGAGAAGAGATCAGCATATTTATAGTGGTGGCTTTCGATCCTTTGAAACCGCTAAGCAAAGGAAACGTAAGGGTTCACATATTGTTTATGTGTGGAGATCCTTAAGGAACACGAAATCAGTGGAGATGCCTAATGGTGAGATTGTACATGTTAGGATCGAGTATGAACGAGTGAGAAAAAGATGTTTCTAGTGTCAAAGACTTACTCATGAAAAAAGTTGATGTCCTCTTAATCTTAATAACCGGCATGTAACGTTAAGGTTAGAGGCTGTAGTGACTTCATTATCACCTCGAGTCAATCATATTGTGCTTGGGATCAAAGGACCTGTACCGGACGTCCAAAAATTGCTAAAGGGGTGTCGGAAGAGAAGCGACAATATCTATCAACACAAGCACAAGAACTAACAGAAATGAAAGCTCGAAAGGGGGGAAGGGGGGGGGGATTAAGAAATCGGTCTTGGATCTTGAAAATGGTCCATTGAGCTCCGAGCTCTCTCTCCATAGGATCTCCTTTTTTGCTTGCCTTTACACTTTTACCATCTGGTCCGAGCTCTCTCTCCCATTTCTTGGTTGAAAGCTTTCACCGGACTGGTTGTTTACATTACGGAGTTTAGAACTGTCTTAGTGACATCTGGTTGATAATAAAATCCTAGGGATGGCGTTTCAAGCCTCATTTTACCATGTGTGGAGAAAAATAAACCTTCAACGCCATCAACAAGCTTCAAACACCACCGAGTCTATGGTTTGTATGATAAGAGATCGTATTGAATCTCTCCATTGCGATGGACACAACAAACTTGGGTAGCTTAAAACTCAGTGGGTTGCTACAGCCCACAGACCAGTTAACGATGTTAGAGTGATTTCAATCATTTTCAGTCCATTTTTACGGTTTTTTTTTTTGTAATCCAGAGGTTCATCCGTGCATTCAGCCCTAACTAATCCCCTTTAGGCCCCGCTTCCTTTTTGCACAGCTTTGTTGTGGGTTTGGTGGCCAAGTCGAATCGAACCCGAATCTTGAGGTAGGTACATACCCAGCCCCAAACCACTGGGATACCACCATTTGGTTCATTTTTACGTTTGTTCCTTTCAGTTTTGTACATTTTTTTTAAATCAATAAATTTAACATTCAACTAAGAAATATTCAAATCAGTTTCTCTCGTTCTTTCTTTATGTGCCTGTAAATATTTCAATCTCCTAATATGTTTTCCCATTTTACCAAATATGTTTGAATTTTTTTTTTGCCTAGTTTGCCAATTGACCTTTTTTTTACTAAGCATATCATTCTTTTATTGTTTAGAACTTTTTGTTATTTTTTTGTTAATTTGGAAGTTTCAACTTTAAGTCTATACATGAGGGAGAGAACAGAGAAGTGGGGCTTCTACTGAAGGTTGAAGATGATGGTGTATGGAAATCCGAAGGCAGAAAAGAAATGAAGCAGCAAATTAAAAAAAAAAAACAAATTTCTTCAGAAATATAGCACGTAATATTAATACAATAAAAAACGAGATCTGGTGACCTAAAGGTGAAGATAGAGCCTAGAGAATGTTGTCAAAAAATGTCAGGAGACAAGGAATGCAAACGATTTTGGCGAGTGAAAGTGCAAGAGAGAAAATGCATTCGGCTGAAAACTGAGATAAGATATGAACCATAAGAGAAATATGCATCCAGAGACGGTAGGAAAGGCGGTGGGGCTTCTGCTAGAATTAAAGATAAAGGTGGATGAGAATCCAAAAATGGAAATGAAATAAAGCAACAAAAAACAAACATCTTGTGCATAAATAATACCTGAGATAGAAAACAAATCGAGAGATGTTTAGCTGAACAAGACAAATCGAGCACAAAGAAGGCAAGTGAAAGTTTAAGAGGTAAAATATATTTGGTTGTAAAATATATTTACATTATATATAACTATTTTCTCTAACGAAATATGCTTAGTTCTTTACCTAAAAAAAATTCAAAATATATTATTAGCAACAAATTTTTAGTTTAATGATTTTGCTTAAATATAATTTATTTTTTAAATTTAGAAACCCATCCATCGGATATGTCCTAACCTAGTTTTGAATAAATTTAAGAATGTATAATGTTTTTTTTAAGTTTATAATTTACCCAAATGGATATTTTGGATACCCTAGATAATTACTCAATCCAACCCTTACCAATTATAAAAATAAATCTTAATCCAAGTAGATAAATTCTAATACCTTTTTTGGTTTTGATCAACTAATTCTAATACCTTTACTTAAACATGTTCAAGTAATTTGGATCAAATACTAGAAAGTCGAGAAGAGTCAAGGTACGGGTCCCATAATGCCCAAACCTAGATCCTAGTCTAACGTTTTTTTTTAAATCGTTTGCAAAATATCTACTACACTATTAAAAAAGTCAGTTTAATACGGTGTTTCCAAACACCCATTTAAAAACAAATAAACCACGATTAATATTATATGTGTATTCAAACAGATAAAACCAGCAATATTATGGAAATTAACATTGATTTTAATTTGCCTAAAATATATCTACCTAATTTAAATCAATGTATGAAAAAAATAATTATGATTCTCATTTCACTTTTATTTGATCTTATTTTAAAATTATTTTAAATTATTATATAATGCATATAATTAATAAAAGTTTAATTTTTTTCTACATATGTTATGATTCAAATCTATTTTTTTGGCGGAAAAATTACAGATTTGCAATTCGTTAAAAAAATTACAGAGTCAAGTTTTTGACTTAAAAACAAATCAATTTTTGATGAGAAAATTGTAAATTTTTCATTTTGGCAAAACAGAATTGCAGTTTGTTAAGAAAACAGATTTGCAGTTCGTTAAAAAAATTATAGAGTCAAGTTTGTTTTACTAGAAAATGGATCAGTTTTTGACGATTTTGGCTGAACAAAAATGCAGTTTGTTAAAAAAAATACGGAATCCAGTTTTTTGGTGGGAAATGGATCAGAAAAATAATTGTGATTCTTATTTCACCTTTATTTAATTTTATTTTCAAATTATTTTGAATTATTAATAATATATTCGAATACATTTTTGACTCTAGTTTTTTCTTTTAAAATTAAGGAGATACCGAATTTCTAAATAAACAACTTAAAAATTTAATAAAATTCAAACCAAAAATTGGGTCGGGTCAGGTCAGATACAGGCAACCCAAACCCGTTTAAATTGGCGCCCGCACATAAGGTCTTTAGGTAAAACCCTCAAAAAAACTCTCTTCGCCTCCTCCTCTTATCTCATCTCCGTCTCCTTCCTTCATCATGCTTGAGTACCGTTGCAGCTCCGTTGACTGGAAACCATCTCCGGTGGTAGCCCTAGCTAACAGCGCTGACGACTCTCAAGTCGCCGCCGCTCGTGAGGACGGTTCTCTTGAAATCTGGCTCGTCTCTCCTGGCGCCGTCGGATGGCACTGTCAACTCGTACGTACTCTACGGAGAAAAAACCTTTGTTCTTCTCTTCCGATATAGCTTTTTAGCTAATCGATTGGATTCGTAAAGTATGTCGAGTTGATTTGTGTGTTGTTTTTGGTTTATTAATTTAACCGTTTTAGACCGTCCATGGCGATCCAAATTCGAGAATATCGTCTCTTGCGTGGTGCTGTGCTGGTGGTTCTATAGGGCTATCTTCGGGTCGGTTGTTTTCTTCAAGCATCGATGGCTCAATTTCTGAATGGGATCTTTTTGATTTGAAACAGAAGGTTAACGTCTTAACGACCACATCTCCTAGTAAATTATCTTTGTTTCCTTTTCATCAATGGCTAATTTCTCTGTTATGCAGATTGTGCTCGAGTCAATTGGAGTCTCAATCTGGCAAATGTCTGTATCTCCAACTATTATTATTAATTCTAAGGGAATTGAGAATGGTGGTGAGAATGAGAGTGAAGATGATGATGATGATGATGATGATTCTGATTCGGATGAGTTTCATGAGAAATCAGAGGATACAGATAGGCTTATTGCAGTTGCTTGTGATGATGGTTGTGTGAGATTGTATCGTATCTCTGATTTAAACAAGTTAACTTACTATAGATCGTTGCCTAGGGTCAGTGGTAAGATATCTTCACCCCTTATTAGTTATTATAATATTCGAATTTCTCCTCTTTTTGTTTGCTTATCCAGAAATTTATCTTTGTAGGGCGTGCTTTAAGTGTAACGTGGAGTCCTGATGCAAAGAGGATCTTTTCGGGTAGTAGCGATGGGTGGGTTTGTTAGATTTCATTAAAGATTTATGTGTTTTACTTGGATAAATGTCATTCTAATGTTAATAATCTTTCGTACGAACAATGATTTGTAGGCTAATAAGATGCTGGGACGCTAACTTGTGTCATGAAGTATACAGAATTACAGTTGGTCTTGGAGGATTGGGAAATAGTTCTGAGATATGTGTTTGGTCACTTCTTTCTTTGAGGTACATATAAATAACGTTAAAACTTTTCAGCTTTGACATTGTGTCTGGTTCTTTTTCTCTCTTACTGAGGATCTACATGGTTACTTTAGGTGTTCCACTCTTGTGAGTGGAGATAGTACAGGAACTGTCCAATTTTGGGATAGTCAGCATGGGACTCTTTTGGAATCACACTCTAATCACAAAGGTGATGTCAATACTCTTGCAGCAGCCCCAAGTCATAATCGAGTTTTTTCTGCTGGTGCAGATGGACAGGTGAATGAAATTATTAGAATGCAGTAACTGTTATACAGTAGATCTAACCGACGATTTTAGATTATAGTTTAGTGTGGTGTCAGATTATGATGGTAGTTTTGAAGACTTGTCTCTAATGTAATTCAAATATTTCCTTTTGACAAGAAATGAGTCTATAATTAAAACTACAAATAAATATTTTGACCAATTGTGAAGAGTTAAGTATATGTATCAGTAAAGTCCTTTTCTGAATGTTTATTTATGTTTAACAATCTAATTCTCTGGTCATACTACATTTGTAGGTTATTCTTTATAAGCTCTCTGGTAGTACAAACGGTTCTCAAGATTTGAAGCCTTGTTCTTCTCAGAAATGGGATTATATTGGTTACGTAAAGGCTCATACACATGACATCAGAGCTCTTACAGTTGTTGTACCAATTAGTCGAGAAGGTCAGAGTCATATTGAATTATACTTATTCAAAGTTTGAATTGTCCTAGTAAATATGCTTTGCAGTCAAATATTATTCAGATGCATACTTAACAAAACATATACATATATCTAGAAGCTTTTTGGTCTTTTAGTTATTATGTTTAATATTTATTCCCTTTTTTCTGTAGATCCTTTTCCGGATGATATATTGCCAGATAAAACAAGTCGTAAGCATCGCAAAAGAGAGAAGCCTGTTGACTTTACGTACCATAACTGGGCTCATCTGGGTGTGCCTATGCTTATTTCTGCTGGTGATGATGCAAAGCTTTTTGCATATTCAATTCAGGAATTTACTAAGTTCTCCCCACATGATATATGTCCTGCGCCTCAGAGAATACCCATGCAAATGGTACATAATTCAGTGTTCAATAAGACTTCTCTTCTCCTGGTTCAGGGTATTAGTACTTTAGATATTCTTCGACTTAACGTAAGCAGTGATGGTAGTGGACGTGCTTCAACAAAGTCATTGGTTCGTGTTAAGAGTAAAGATGCCAAGAAGATCATATGCAGTGCAATTTCTAAATCGGGATCACTTTTTGCTTATTCTGACCAAATTGGCCCCAGTCTGTTTGAGTTGAAGAAAAATGATTTGGCAAAGAGTCCATGGAGTGTTAGTAGAAGGCGACTTCCTGAACTTCCATTTGCGCATTCCATGATTTTCAGTTCAGACTGCTCTCGTTTGATAACAGCAGGACATGATAGAAGGATATATGTAAGTTCTAGAGTTGTTGGATGAATCAGGATTTCTCGCGTTCGAATTATGTGTATTGTTTGAATTTACTCTAACTTCTGTATCATATTTTGTTGGCAGACTATTGACATTAGTAGTTTGGAACTAATATATGCATTTACACCGTCCCGGGAAGAGCATGAAGGTGAAGCTCCACCAAGGGAGCCTCCAATAACAAAATTGTATACTAGCTCAGATGGTCAGTGGCTAGCTGCTATCAATTGCTTTGGAGACATCTATGTATTCAACCTCGAAACACAAAGGTTGGAACTTTGTTTTGTTTATTATTCTCAAGTAGATGGTACTGTTGCCATATATAATTATGACTATGGCTTCCATGTGTAGAACAGGCTGCGTTTTCTTTTGTATTGAAGTTTTAATTTTGAATATTGGCTTTTAATTGACAGGCAGCATTGGTTCATATCGAGGCTCGATGGTGCATCTGTTGGAGCTGCTGGTTTTCATCCCTGGAATAACAATGTGCTTGTGATCTCAACCTCCTCGAACCAGGTCTTTGCTTTTGATGTGGAGGCTAGACAGTTAGGCAAATGGTCGTTGCTACACACTAATGTTCTACCAAAGAGGTACCAAGAGTTTCCTGGTGAGGTCATTGGACTCTCATTTTCTCCGTCGCCAAATTCATCGTCTGTGATAGTTTACAGTTCCAGGTACTGCTCTCACTACCAATCCTAAGTCAATCTGCATTGGCATTTATATATAATCGTAACACCTTTCATTGTTTGCATAGCAGGGCGAAGTGTTTGATCGACTTTGGTAAGCCCGTAGAAGAAGACGAAGAGAACGATTTACCAAACGGCAATCTGTCTAAAACCTTAGTAGAAGATACACTTGTCAACTTGAAAAAGGGAAAAGGTAAAAACCGAAAACGTCGATTAGAAGAGTATCAGTTGGAGGGTAAGAATAATGAAAGAAAGAACTTTGAAATCTTACCTTCAAAGCACCCAGTTTTATTTGTGGGTCACCTTTCTAAAAACTCAGTCCTGGTGATAGAGAAACCATGGATGGATGTTGTCAAAAGTTTGGATACTCAACCAGTCGACAGACATATTTTTGGAACATAAAGAGTAGGTTTTTGTCTTGAGGAAGATGACCACTTTTTTGTTTTGTCTGGTGAAGTAGAAAAGGCTGATAGAGATGTTGAGAGTGAAGTAGCAAACTGGTTAAGTTTTTTTTTTGTTCCCTTGTCTGTTTAACTATTGATGAATCCATATGTTGTAATGTTTCCTCAGCAAATGAATTTTGTTTCAACTGAAGTTATTTCTCTCGAGTTAAACTTAAGATTGCCAAAACAATCAAAAATAATGTTTTTAACTTCTCTTCTACCCAAAAGGGCGATTATGGTCTTGTTCTTTTGAGATTCTCATGGCGACATGTTTTTAAAGAAGCCACTGACTCCAGAATTATGAGGTTTATGAACGAGCGATGGTTGCTGATTTCGTAGCGACAGATGAAGTGTGAATGCGAAATAAACTAATTTTTAGTTGCTGCGACTCATTTTCAAAACAGAGCCTATTCCACTTCTACGTGCACAATGCAAAACTCTCTCAGAAAATACTGTCAGGAGAATAATGATTTTGTACAAATTATTGTCGTATCACATTCAAATTTATAATGCGAGCTAGTATCCAAACATAATTAGTTTATTTTTAGTTATAATGTTACAGCTAGTTCTAACAATTTGTTTCGATTTGTAAGACAAAGTGCTAATGCAAATGACGAAACACGTATACCAAGCGATTCATGTACATATATGGCTTTGATTGTTAACTTGCATGATGACGGAATTGTTTTTTTCTAATGTCATTATACAAATATTTTACCAATCATAAAAAATTGCATAATGATACACAATTAGTAAGATAAAGTGCTTGTCAGACAAAGCGATTCATGTACATATATGGCTTTGTCTAAACATTTATTTTAATTTGTAAGACAAAGTGCTAATGCAAAATGACGAAACACGTATACCAAGGGATTCATGTACATATATGGCTTTGATTGTTAACTTGGATAATGGCGGAATTGCTTTTTTTAATGTTATTATACAAATATTTTTACCAATCATAAAAAAATGCATAATGATACACAATTAGGCAAAAAGGCAAAATTTTTACTTATGTATACAAAATTTTCTTTTTGACTAAAAAAATACAAGTAAAAGTTTATTATGCAAATAAACTACTAAAAACATGTTTATTTGGATAATGGATTTTTACTTACATATATTTTTAAGCAAAAAGCTATATCTCTAGTTTATTTCAATATATATGCATACTATATATGTCTATATGTAAGTATTTCATATGCTTGAAATAAAATATTAAAAATAAATTAAAGTTACAATCATTTACAATAAAAGTATGTTACTTCTTTGATATTTCAAATAATTTTTTGTATATGTTACAACTTTTAGTAATAAATTAGTAATTTAATAAATATATGTGTATATTAATATTACATTCAGTCATGATACAAAATTTATCCAATCACACAAAATTTTCATTTTTTATTTTTTATTTTGCAGTTATGCTATTAAGCAATTATGCATTGTTATCAATCAAAGCCATAAGATACTAGTTGCTTATATAAGCTTTTTCAGTTGGTTCTCATTCATTATTTGTAACCTTTTTCTTAATCAGGCAACTGAGGGACGTTGGAAATGGATGAAATCATGTCAAACGTCTTGAGAGGTCATTAACATACTCCCTTTACCAAGAGACAATATTACAAGTTCTTATTGCTTCTTCACAAACTAGTCCAACTGATCTTAAGCATGATGCAATGATTAAGTTCAAGCTCACTCTTGAAGATGATCATTGACTAGGAAAAATATATAATTTACAACAATTGTGTACCCGAGTATTGCAATTGCCAAAGCCTTGTCAGTTTGCTCATCTTCCTGATTTTTTGTTTTTTGAAAAATACCATCTTCATTTATTTATTTTAAATCAATATTAGATATGACAATTTTACCGTTATTTAATTTACAAGTCATTTATTTTTAATAAATAAAAACTAAATTTTCTAAATAATAACAATTATTATAATTATTTTAAAAAAGTTTTGAGATAAAGATATTTTATTGATTTTATATAATAAAATCCATTTACATAACCATTTAAAGCATATAAAATTAAAACATAAAATTTTTTATGTTTACACTAACTTAAGTTTTGCCTTCAATATTTATGTACAACAAAACATAAATAAAAAATAGAGCATTATTTTTCATAAGCAACGTGAATCAAATATGTATTTTTCAACAACAGAGAATAAAGTTTTCGTTTGAATTCCATTTGATAAAAAACAAACATTATTTCTCATCTGAAAAGAGAATTGTTTAGAAGCTTATTGAGTTTAGAAAAAAATAGTCCAAAAATTCAAACAAAGACTTTAGAAGATGTTGTGATTTTTTCAGAATTTTTTTTATTTTAGCAGATTAATAAGAGATATTTAAGAAATTTTAAATAGATTTTCTTGTTAAATAAAATCTTTATTTTTCTGTAAAAAAGATATACTCGATTTTATTTTTTCTAGAAATTATATTCACTTTTAAAAGGGTATTTTAGTAAAATAATAACAATATTTAAAAAAATAGATAAAATAAAATAAATGTATTTTTCAAATAAAAAAACTGAAACAGGATATTTTTCCAAATTTTCTCTTGTATTTATTTGTTTTCTGTAGATTCTGTAACTGAGCCAATAGTTCTCAAAATTAAAAGTTTCTCTCTGAATAGTAGAGGTTTAGTTTTCTTTTTCTGTTTAGGCATTTGTAGGCTCGAATTAGTGCTGATAAATATACATACATTTGAGGTTTATATCCATAGACAAGGTTAGGGATGTTACAATTCTCTACCATTTTCAATGAGTGCTATGCTATTGCTTCTTCATATAGTTGGCGGTAAGCATAAGAATTTAAGCAAAGTTTGGAGATCATTTAAGCTATGAAGCTTTTTTCCAGGTTGAAATTGTTGAATAAATTTTTGGTAACATATTTGGAAGTTTTTATTCAAATTCATTTGTGTTCTCTTTTAAATTCTTAAATGTTAAATTTGAATCTCTTCAGTTTGATCATTTTTAATCTAATCAACCAATAACTTTTTTATTTTATTTTTGTCACAACAAAAATATATTAACTTTTAAATACATTAAAGTTTATTTTTTCTGTAAGTATTTATTAAATTTTTTTAGGGGATTAATACTAGTACTCTTAATTTGATAGGGCATATCACTTTGGCTATATGAAAAATATTACTTATCTACACGAACTATAAATACAATTTAATAGGAAAGCGAACCTAAATATAATGTGCTCGACCTAATTCTCTTCCAGTTCTTAATGCAGTCACCACTCAATTAAGAACTGTCTGGGAGAGAATTAGAATTCGGTTATCAAATCGAATCGGTTCGGCACATCAAAACCGATCAGTTTATTCTGTTTAAGGAACACCATATAAAAACAAAAAAATACCTAATTTTCTAAACTTCACCCCTCTCTTCTTTCTTCTTACTCATGCCATCCATTTCTTCGTCTCACGGTTCTTTCTTCTTCTTCTACATCTGTTTTTTCATCTGCTCCATCTCGCTTCTTCTTTTTCATTTACTCTGTCTCTGTTCTTTTTCTTCTCTTATGCTGCTCTATCTCTGTCTCTGTTCTTCCTCTTCTTCTCCATCTTGGTCTCTATTGGTTTTCTGCTTCTTTGTCTCTCTTCTTCTTCTCCTTCTTCTGTTTCATCTTTCTCTTTTTTCGTTCACCGTCAACGACGGTCGCTCCATCTGTCGAAACTCCAAGTGAAACCGTAGAAGTATGCTTAATGGGTTTGGGTCTTTTATTTGTTAATGAAAATGAATTGGTTTTAGATTTTGTTAAAATAGAATTAGTTTTGGGTCTTAATTGAAACCGATTAACCGACATTATAAAAAAAAAATCATCTAATTTGGTTTAATTCGGCGATAAAGTTTTTAACCTGATCCGAACTGATCCGAACCAAAACTTTATTCGGTAGAATTATATAAATTCGAATAAACCCAACCGTTTAAACCGAAAAAACCGTTTGCGCTAGGGCTAACTCATTCTCTCATATATGTGCCTTCACCTTTTCCTCCTCTATGACATATGCTTCCCTCTCATGTCTCTCATATGTGTTAAGTGGCTTTGTCGCATTGGCATTCTTTTGAAGACTACAATTAACTCGGTTTCTGGTTTAAGTAAAAACTCAACAAAATAGTGTTTAATCGCCACAGATTTTGTAGCCGTATATGTGATTGCTAATAGTACACTTGTTGTTTCAATCTTGGGATGTAGACCACTAAATGTGTTCTCGAACTCGCAATGTTTACTTGTTCTTTGTTTTTTATTGCTTCCATGGCGTTGCGTTTAGTTTGACCACAATGGCTTGTTATCAGATTCTGTAAGTAAATACTTTTTCTATTTATAGAGTAAGTTTCTATAAAATAAGTTTAATCAAAAAAACAAAAAAATCAACGCGAACTATATAGGTCACAGCCAATATAAACTATTTAATTTTCTCTGTCAAACGGCTATTGAGATTATATAGTAAGTTAGACCAAGAATAAACTAGAAAAAAACAAGTGATTGATTGGTATTTGAATTAGATTTTTGCGGAATATATGAATAATAACGAAAGATGAGAAAAGATTTTTAAGACGAGAGAAGAAGTTGGGCCATTCCGGTCTTTCGATCATGTGGAGAATATTTTGTCGGTCAGCACTAAAGACCGGTGATTCTTTTGCTAAAGAAGACAAGTCGTAGCCCATAAGATCTGACTGAATCTTATAACATCCCTAACAATTATTGAATCTTTCAAAATAAAAAGTTGTAGACGATAAGACAATTATCTAAAATTGGAGTTAGTAAGACACTACTACTTTTTTTTTGTTTTGTTTTTTTTTGTTGGACAATTGAAAAATTACTCTAAATGATCGGTTTCACAAGATAAAGAAGATAACGTAGCAAACCGAATCTTAAGCCGGAATGGGCCAATCAGCTTCAACGTCTTCCACATTCCGCCGATCTAAACTCACCATTACTACTCCGTCACCGCCACCGTCACTACCAGACTCCGCCGTAGAGCCATACGATTGCACAACTAACTTACCAGACGAAATCACTCAACAGCTCAAACCGGAAACATTGCTCACTCGTCTGCCATCGATGGTTAAAGATCGAAGGACAATGTCGTCATCGTCTCTCACTCAAAGCACAATCAGATCTCATCTCAATGATTCCTTCACTTCTTACTCGATTCGATTCTGTTACAAAGCTAACTCTTAAAAGTGACCGTAGATCACTAAGTATCAGTGACGATGGGGTTATCATGATATCTTTAAGATGTAGGAACCTAACGCGGTTGAAGAATTAAAGATGGTTCGGCTGAGGTTATTGGCCCGGGTTTAGCTGCGGGTTCGTTGAAGATGATTTGTTTAAAGGAGTTGCATAATGGTCAGTGTTTTGCTCCATTGATAAGTGGAGCTAAAGGTCTTAAGTCTGAAGATTTTTAGGTGTTCAGGAGATTGGGATTTGGTTTTCGAGGCGGTTGGTGATAAGGTTAATGGCATTGTTGAGATACATTTAGAGAGGATTCAAATGAGTGATTCGGGTTTAACCGCGTTATCGAAATGTTCAGGTGTTGAGATTCTGCATCTTGTTTAAACTCCTGATTGTACAAATATTGGTTTGGCTTTGTTTACTGAACGTTGTAAGCTTCTAAGAAAGCTTCATATTGATGGATGGAAGACGAATCGAATTGGTGATGACGGGCTTATCGTAGTTGCTAAATCGTGTTGGAATTTGCAGGAGTTGGTTTTGATTGGTGTGAATTATACAAAGTTAAGTTTGGAAAAACTTGCCTCGAATTGTCTTAACTTAGAGCGGTTGGCTTTGTGTGGAAATGACACTGTTGGTGACACTGAGCTATGTTGTATTGCTGAGAAATGTATGGCATTGAAGAAGCTTTGCATTAAGAACTGTCCCATAACTGATAAGGGAATGGAAGCTCTTGTGACCGGATGTCCGAATCTGGTGAAAGTGAAGGTTAAGAAGTGTAGAGGAGTGACCAGTGAAGGAGCTGATTGGTTAAGAACGACAAGGGCTTTGCTTGTTGTCAATTTAGATACTACAGAGACACCAATTGCCAGTGAAGGTGAAGCACAAGAGATGCTATTGAGTTACCTCCATCCACACTCCAAATACCAACTCTAGGCAACTCCGAATCTGGTATCACCAGCCGGTCAACCTCAGTTAAGTCAAGATTGGGGTTTTCGAGCCGGCAAAACTTTGTTGCTTACGCGTTGAGAAGGGTGGGAAGTCGTAGCAGCTCTTAGAATGATAGACTATTCAAGGATGTTGAAAACAGTTAATGGAGACAGTATCAAATCTGAGTTCTATACTTTCTTAGTCTATCTTGAAGAGTGTTGTTTTGTTTTGTATAGCTCTTTGTTATTGTTTTATCGATTTACAAAAAAATTTAAATGGTCAAGTTCTTTAATCTGAAGCAAATGGGTTGAAACGTAAACATATAGCTTAGTCTTTAGACCAAACCCAAAGTTTCATCAGATTAAGAAGCAACAGAAGGAAGAATCAATCAGACCTCAACACAGCAACTTTTACTATATCAGAATACCATACCACCAGTATTTGATTTAAAAAAGACATAATTGCATCATTGACTAATTTCTTTTTGGAGCCCCAACACCAGTGTTTGATTTAAGACATCTTTCGATCCTTCAGTTGGCTTTCTTCTCCTTTGCTGGAGCAGGCTTCGAATACAAAAGAATCTGGGTTAGGATAGATCCGTTGGTGACAACTCCAAGAGCAAAACCCGTAAGAACTATTGAAAAGTTGAGGAAAAGTAAAGCTTTCTATAGAGCATATAAAACCGTAAACAGAAAATTATGTTTGTATGATTCAGTAAATTATTAGCTGAGAAGGATACTGCTCAGTGGAGCATTTTCTTGGAGGCTGGTGAAAACTCTCACTGCAAGGGAAACACAAAAGAGATTATTATAAAGTTTAAATGGAGAATAGAAGAGACATCCAACAAGAGAGGCCTCTTTACCTATGGAACCGGCGAAGTTCATGAAAAAAGTTAAGAAACTAAGTTCTCCAGTGCTTCTATTCTGTAAAGAGACAAGGAGTATTGTGAATCATAAGCAGTGGCGGTAGACTTAATACAACATCTTTTGCATATGTAGTTGCAGAATCTATAGTAAATGCATCTTTGCACTTGGCAATTCAAGACTCAAACAAAAAAAAACTCATTCTAGGTTTGGAGAAGAAGGGAATCATCCAGCAAAGAATTGTGAGGTAAACTAAACTATGACCACTATAATAAATTGATGAAATGAGCATAAAGCCACGGGCATACGATCAAATGTAAGCATTGGATACGAGAATTAAGCTCAAAACACTATTCACATTCCAACAAGATTCATCAATCACAAAATACAGCAAATGACTAATCTAGTAAAGACTCACTCTGAAGTTCTTCCATATCTGAGGGAGTCTTGCAAAGAGAAATATCGCATGCTGTGAAGCCTACACACACAAAATATACAATAAAAATGTATCCATAAGAGAGCCTTAAGCGAATAGAAAAAGCAGTCAGTTCTTACATAAAGAGCGTCGAAAAGTGTAGGATTAATATTCCCAGCAAGAACAGTTGGTGCCACAGCACAATATCTATATCAGCTTAACATTAAGCAAACCAAAACAGAGATTCTAAAAATCAAAGCTAAGAAAATTCCTTGAAAAACTTAAAAAAGGATACACAAGTGCCCTGGCCCAAGTTGTTAAAGGTACTGGTTGAGAAAAATAATAGATACAAGCAACCAAGATCAAAGCTGGCAAAAGTAAAAATGCTATTAGAAATCATAGCAATGAAGACATATGTATAGCATCATATTAGTGTCATTGTTATAAAATAGCATTCAATTCCTTGGTCAACAGATATAAATTAATTAAAACGGTATAGAAATGTAAACGACACACCTTGGATCAAAAGAAAAGCCATTTCGCCGAAAGCCGAAAAGGGAAGACCTTTATGCAAACAATAAGCAAGAGAAATTGTATAACCAACAACTTCAAGCTCAAATGCGACAACACTTAGTCCTCGTACGCTTTTATGTTGAACAATTTTCATTATCTACCAATATAAATCAATAAGCACAAATGAAACCTAGTCAAAATTAGGAATTAGGGTTAATAAATTTTGTAGTTGATTTGATGATGATTGTTACCTGAGGTAGCTTGACGGTGATTGAGGCAGCGACGAGACAGTAACCGACAAGTTTGGAAATTAATGGAAGAAGACAATCTTTTTGCGGGAACTCACCGTTCCGGAGAGATCCGATTGCACAGCTCATGTTAATTCCTAGATACTCCATTGATTTTGATTTTTTTTTTCTTTAATCTTCGCTTGGATCTTCTCAGAGCCAAGGTTGTTAGTTCGTTTCGTTGTTTCAAGTTCCGTCAAGTTGCCTCAATCTTAACATACGACTAGAAAGAACCATTTGGGCTACGACGTCAGCCGGTTAAGTTTTTTCACATGGGCCTCTTTGTCAACCAATTCAATTCCGGTTTACAATTGGTCGATAGCAATTCAAATGTTTAGTGAATGAGAAGAATCTTTTTTTTTCTACAGTTGTTTTTTTTATAAAGTTACTCTATTGATTTTTTAAACAGAAAAGTTCAAGAAGGTTGTAAAATTAATGTAACAAAATATATAATCCTTTACAACAAGTAGCATAAGAGAATAAAAGCAAAAATAAAATTATTTTTAGTGAAGATTTAGGTACCTACTTTTATTTAGAGGTTTCAATTTAAATGAATAAAAGATTATTGGAATTTTTCTTGTTTCCGCCGAATCTTGTTAAATTTTGCTGAGTTTTTATTTTCATATTTTTGAGTAAATCTTCAAGTTATCGAGTTTTAAAGAACTGGGTTGAAGAGATAGTTCCATCTACTATCTTTTCACTTTTCAACGTTTGGTTGTCTCTGTTTTTGCGACAATGAATGTCTTTGTTAAGTATATTGCATACATCTAATATGAAATTTTCACTTGACAAATCTCTTAAAAAATGTTCATCAAGGAGAATAAACCGCATATCTTGACGAGCCATCCGAGATACAGTTCATATGAAATAAATATTTGGCATTGTTATGATCGGGTAAAACCAAACAAATCATACTAAATCATTGGTATTAGATTATGCTTGATTTTGGTTATTAATAAACTAAAATATTTTAAAAATAAAATGCCATTAAAACCAAAATCAAGCTCCAACACCATTAAAAAATTTTAATTATACCATTTTCAATTTATTTAGTACTTCGAATAAATTAAATAATATCTAAGTCCAAGCTAAACATCATCTATTTTTTATTTTTATTTTAACTACAGTAAAACCTCTATAAATTAATAATGTTGGGAGCATGATATTTTATTAATTTATAGTGATATTAATTTATAGAGATTTTTTTGTCAAAAATTAAAAATAAATAAATAGTTTTTTTTATCTAAATAAAATTAATGTATTGGATATTATAAATTTTAATAGTTTTGGACTTGAAAGTTTAAAATTTAAAAAAAAATTAAATTATTTTGATAATAAATAATAAAGATTATAAATGAATTCACTTATATAAACAATTAACATAAATTTTAAATTTATGATTAGTAACCTTACTTGTTGTATTTAAACAGTCTATATAACTATTGAAATAAAAATTATGCATATTTATAATTTAAAAATTTATAGAAAAGTTTGTTTTATTTTATGAAAAATTTATTTACATTATAATAATAAGATAGTTTAAAATACAACATAATATTTTTTTATATAAGAAAAGTTATTTATGAGTTACAACATAAATTCATAAAAACAAAATTATAGTCTTTATATATATATATGAAAATTTACATGATTATTAATTTATGTTATTAATGTGAGTATTTATTTACATAGAGATTTTAAAAAAATTATTATCTTATTATCTTATCGAATTTTGTTCATTTTTACACCGGTCCGACTTGGGACCAACAAATTTTATTAATTTATCGAGTATTAATTTATAGAGGTTCTACTATAACATCATCTTATTTTATACAAATAATTTCTAGAATATGAACAAACATAGAATCTAAAAGTAATTATATGTTAAACATTAATACATGTTGTGTTATTGGAAATGGTTTTACTTTAAAAATAAGTAATAGATGAAGGGTTTGGTGTTCGAGAGAAAAACCCTAGCAGCGCCGCCGACAAACTTTCGATTGATCTGTTTTGACCAGCGTCTGGCGGCTTAGTCATCCTCAACGCCGGTCGGGTCGAATTAGTCTATTCACCTAGCTGACCTAGCTTCGCTTCAAGATTTTTTCCTGATTTTATAATCTCTCGTATTTCAACGTTCATGTAATTCACAGACCGATTGTTTAGCACGAACCTCTAAAATTTTATCTTTTGAAATATATTTTGTAAACACTTTTCCTCCAAATTGGGCAATCAATTGTGGAGTGGACTTTGAATTTAATGCCTGGTTGAAAAAAATAAAATTTAATTATATCCATTTTATTCAAGGAAAGAATAATTATATTAATTACCTTGATATTCAATCACTCTAATCATATCCTTTATTCATGTAATTAGATTTGTCATTACTATTTTAATATTGTGTAATTACTCTAGTTATTCTCTTTCTCTTGTATATATAGGTGTACTATGAACATTGAATAAGATATGAGAGCATTACAATTATTTTTATCATATTTATCATCACATTCTATCATGGTATCATAACTACAATGATCTATCAATCGGCTCCGTTCTTGTTTTTTAGTTTTTTTAAGTGAAATGCTTCTTCTTTTATTTATTTTTTATTTGAGCCAATAGTGCTTCTTAAATTCAAGCTCATCATGAGTCTCTAAATCTAAGCCATCGTGCTTCACAAGCCAAAGAACTTCTGAATCTATTTTTCAAAAAAAAAAAAAAAACCTAAGCAATCATTTATTTTTGAAAATTTGGAACAATTTGCTTCCCCTTCTCTATCAAAAATATTTTCATTTGCGAACCAAAGGTTCTTTTATTTGCAAGCCAATTGCTTCCATTTAAAATAAAATAAAAATATTTTGCTTTAATTTGTTTTCTATGCCTTGTGCATCCAAAATCAAGTTGAGTGCCTTCCATCTTTTATGAAAATAATAATAATAATATTTTCCATCTTTTATAAAAAACTTATATATCTTACATTTCCATGTCATCCGCTTCCCCTTCTTTTGCTAAAATTATTTTAAATTCCAAGCCCAAAACAAAAAAAAAACTCTCATCAACAAACAAACGTGATTCTTGCCAACAAGGCTATGTCTAAGCCTTCATACTTTCTCAACTCCGATCACCGTCAATGCCAAGTCGTCTTCTTGCCACCGTAACTCACATCATCTCTCGCCATCATTCTTCAACACTATTATCCATCATTATCAAATTTTTAGGCTAGTTCACTACCACACTTTCATACCATTGCCCGCCACATACAAGCATCTGCGCCACTCCACCACCTAGTTATCACCACTTACCCGTTACCACCATTTAAGATTAGAGTGACTTCCGCTCCTCCATATTGAAGGGGCATATTAAAGGAAAGGATAATTATATTAATTACCTTGATATTCAATCACTCTAATCATGTCTTTTATTCATGTAATTAGATTTGTTATTACTATTTTAATAGTGTAATTACTCTAGTGATTCTCTTTCTCTTGTATATATAGGTATTATGAAAATCGAATAAGATATGAGAGCATTACAATTCTTTCTATATCTCTCATAACATTCTATCACATTTAACATCCACGAATTATAGAAAGTAAAATTTGTTTATGTTTCAATTATTTTAATAAACTGATATTTTAATAATAAATTTGATAAAAAAACTCGAAAAACAATTCCTAAAATTATTTTCAAATCTTCAAAATTCTGTACAACTCCAAAAATTAAAATGCTTAATCATCATATTCAAAATAAACAATAAACACCCCAAAAATTGCGTTAAAATTCCAAAATTTAACATTTATATTATAGATACAAAATATTTTCGTATATTATAAATTTTATAAAAAAATAATAATTCATTAAATATTTAAATACTTTTAATTTGTATTACCATGTGTAAGGTAAATAATATCAGAATTTATGTTATTTATATCAGAAATTATCCAGCTCACAAATAAATACAACCTTGTTAGAAAATGATTATCCATTAAATAATAAATTAATATTTTTATGTTTACTGACTTATTCTTCACCGCCACTTAATACTTTACATTTACTTCCATCTATAAATAGTAGACATTTACCCCTTTGTATACATATATAAAAATTTTCTTCATATATGTTTCTTACTTTTCACATAATAGAATATTATATTATATAATATACATATACATATATATTTTACAATAATATACATATACATATACATATATATTTTATAACAGACCTATATAATTATATTCTCACAAAACTATTTTCAAAAAGCAATGGTAACATTATTACTGTAATTTTTTTAATGTATTAAGAGTTTTATCTGATTTTTGAATTTATATTTATGAATTCAAAATTTACATGTTTAATTTTATTTGAAGTTTTTAAATTTTTAGTATTCTATTGGGTTTATTTTTTAATTTAATAAAATATTATTTTCTAAAATTTTTTTATTTTTTGTAAAGTCTTAGATATTAAATAATACACTATTAAATTTTGTGTATTATAAAGAGAGAAAATTTAATTCATGTCTTTTTCTAAGTATCCAAAAAAAATTGTGTATATGAGTAGAAATCAATAAATAGTTGGTTTATTTTTTTTGTAGAATTTTCTCCCAAAAAAACCTATAGTTTTAGATTTCCGATTATAAGAATAGTCAGTTGCCGACAAAAAAAAAGAGTAGTCAGATTTTTTTATTTTAGTAGATCTGTAGATGAGTTTGGTTCTCTCTGAATTAAATGTTATAATTTTCTCATTTAAAAAAAAAAATGTCTGTCTCTCAAATTATAAAACATATTGTTTAGTTCATATGTTTTTTAACATCATTTGAATCAACAAGATCTGATCCATAACCAAAACCCTATTTTGCTAGATAACGCAATACAGTGAAGTTAAAATCTGATGAGAAAGCCACAAAGATAAACCGTTAACCATTTGCCTAAAAGTATTTTTCTTTTGGCTCACGTTTATATAATTAGATTTGTGAATGCTTCATTTGTAAATATTGATATTCTCATTTGGTCAACCCAACATAGAAGTATCATCTCAATTTAACGTACCCATGATTAAAAAAAACATTAGTTTTAACATCTGATTATCGTAGCTATACAAATCACAAAATTTGTATAGTAGATATAGTGTACAATTGTACATCATACTTCTCTTTTATGAGCTTTAACAAGTAGGCCAGTCACTATAAAGTAAGAGTAAGATATTCTCAAGAAACCTACCCAAATAAAAAGAGAGAAAAAAGAGAAGAAAAAAAATCAGTCAGGCACAACAAAATTTCGGACTCGTGACTCGTCCCTTCAATCTCCGACATATTTCATTCAGCTGCAAAGATGAAACATCCGTTGCTTTTGGCTCTTATTCTTGTTGGAACTCTTCAATTGACTACCGGAGGTGAGGAGAATCAAGAGATACTCTCTTTCTTAGACCAAAGGCTTGCAGATGTGTACTCAGTTATCCAAAGTTTCAAGTCATGCATCACTCTCGACCCTTTTAACGTAACTCAGACATGGATTGGTTCAGACATCTGCAGTTACAGAGGTTTTTACTGTGACAATCCTCCCGACAACAAAACCGCCATCACTGTCGCTTCCATTGATTTCAATGGCTTCCAGCTCTCTGCTCCCTCCATCGATGGATTCATCGATCAATTCCCAGACTTAGCTCTGTTTCATGTAAACTCTAACAACTTTCAAGGTACCGTCCCTTCCAAGATCGTCAACCTCAAGTACCTCTACGAACTTGACATCAGCAACAATAAATTCTCCGGTCAGTTTCCAACCGCCGTAGTTGGTATGCCCGGTTTATCATTTCTTGATATTCGGTTTAACTCCTTCTCCGGTTCCGTCCCACCTCAAATATTTGGTCAGAACCTTGACGTTCTCTTCATCAATGACAACGGCTTCACCGCGAATCTCCCGGAGTTACCTGGCGATGGTACATCACACATTCTTTACTTAACTTTAGCAGACAACAAGTTCAGTGGTCCTCTCCCAAGAAGTATCCTAAGATCAATGTCAATGTTAACCGAAGTTCTCTTCCTGAATAACGATTTTACGGGTTGTATCCCTTCCGAGATCGGGTTCCTCAAGGAAGCAACAGTGATCGATGTCGGAAGAAACAAGCTTACTGGTCCTTTACCACTTTCTCTAATGTGTCTAGAGAAAGTAGAGCAGCTCAACTTTGCTGGAAATCTCTTGTTCGGGGCCATTCCTGAGGCGGTGTGCATGCTCCTCCGGGAGAACCTTGTGAACTTATCGTTGTCTGATAACTATTTCACGCACGTGGGGCCTTGGTGTAAGGATTTGATTCGAAAAGGTGTTCTTGATGTTAGCAACAATTGTATTCCTTTCTTCCCAGGACAAAGATCGGTACATGAATGTGCGGAGTTTTATTTCAAACCTAAATACCATTGTCCTCCTCACATGTGGTTCCATAGTCTTTTCCCTTGTAGATATTCCCACATGTTTTCTTCCTATTCTAAGTCATTTAAGCCTGTGGTGGCTCCTTCACCTTAATGTTCATCATCATCAGCCTATTTTATCACTTTCATTGTAATGAATAATAATTGAATTATGTTTAAGTTATCGATTCACTGCCCCAAGGCAAGTTTTAGTACTATCCTCAACCACACAAAATTTAGTATACTGCATAAAACTATACACAGTATTATCAATTCAGAACCACACTAAAATTTGGACGTTGTTACCAATTACATAGCAGTGAAATGCCGATAGTTTGCGTTGAATTAAGCTTTACACAATTTAAATCAAAATCGAAAGTTATACTGAAATCCTAACCAAAATTCAGATGAATCCGAATCCTGTCAAGTTTCGGGTTCGAGTCAAGGTTGAATTATAAACCTGGATAGAACTTTTGTTAGAACATCGTTTCAATTTAATTGAGATTTTAAATTGCATTTTATAGCTTTATTGAATACAAACTGTTGACATATAAATGCTATGTAGTTTTGTTCCGGAAAACAAACTGTCGACCAACAAGATCATGGTAACGGAAGGGACATATTGGTGGCTGTATCACAAATACATGTATACTGAAGCTAATATTATGTCTATGTTCTATAAGGTAATAGTCATGACTAAAATGTAACATAGTCATGAGTCACGATAGAAAGATATGATTTAAAAGCAAGGCCACTACGATGTCCTGTCTAGTGTAACGCACGTTTCTGTCATTCTCTTAGGATTACTTCCAATTTCTTCAAAACTTTCCTATGATTTCATTTGCTGAATGCGCACTATAGTTTCAACAAATGGGAACCAAAAACATAATTAGTTTTATAAGAAACAGTGTAAAATGTTAATGATGGATTTTTCATTATAGTAAGTGCTAATGTGAGTGGGCCCACTAAGGGACCATCACATATATTATGAAGAGTGGGCACCATTCCTCCACGTACATTGCATTTGATGGGTTAAATGTGCCGAAAAGATAAAGAAAGGTTAGCGAAGGTGACCCCGTTCCTACCAAACCCATTGACATTTTTATGGACTAATCTTATTCGAACTCCTAAAAAGGATTATTGTCTATTATCTAAAGAAAATCGATTTTAGTCTAATCATATATTCGCTGCATCCAGCTAAGAAAAGGTTTGGCGCATCTTCGAAGATAATATTTGAATAAGGTTATGAAGTACTATAATGAGCCATGAGTGTGATAATTACAAATTTAATTTCTTCCAGTATTGACCGTTGGTTATTTCGATAGAAAAAGGCTATGGAGAAAAATGTCACTTCTTTTAACTGGGCAAAGAGTTGTCGAAGCTCGAAACTAACAAATTTACAAAAAAATTTTACCTTGTAACAAAATCTGATTTTACAAGTCTAATTTGTAAAAGAAGTTTGTTTTCCCGAAACACTTTAAAATCTTATTTTATTAATGCAAATCTTCATAAGCTCGGATTCAAGGTACTGAAGCCATTGCTTTCAAAATGATTCGTGACTAGTTGCAGCATAATGAACAAAAAAGTCAATTATGCATATTCTATTCATATTCGATCCAACACAAGTTTGCATATTCAAGATATGCATATTATAAAAATACAAAATAATCGGATTCAAAATTATTTTGTTTCATCAAAAATTAAAATGTAAAAACTTCAATTCTCAAAAACATCTTGTCGAACATGTTCTATGCATATTCGATCCAACAAACATTTATGCTTCAAACCGCAAGAGATTGTATATATTCGAGCCAAAAAAAAAAAAAAAAAAAAACACCATGCAACATCAAGATTTTATGAGCAAAGATCATGAATCGAGCTTTGCCTTAAAAAATAACTGTCAAAGAGTCGCATTCGTCATCTTCAAAGAGTCGCCGTCGTTAATGTCGAAGATATGCTTTTCTGGAAAGTTTCGTTAGAGATTCGTCGCCATCAGAGATTCATCATCGTCAGAGTGTTTGATGAAGATATGTTTCTTTCTGGAAAGTTTATTTGTTTAGTGAAGAAGCATATACGTGTCTTTTTACAAATTAATGAATGTTAGATCTTGGCTAAATGAAGCTTGTAGGCTAATTGTGTCATAAAAACTTTATTTTGTGCCATATAAGAAAATTGCTCTAGATTATAAGTTGTTTCTAGTAAAACATTATAACCACTAATATTATGTGACTATCAAATCTCGACAATACAACTAAACTAGAATATGGTACAAATGATTTCAGAACATTCATAGCAGTAACACCAAAGACCCTTTCAATTGTTACATGTGGGACAACCTTTGATTTAGAAATAAATGAAGAAAGAAGAAGGTTCAGAACCATTGGTAAACTGCAGCATATGCCCGGAACCGCTGGAGACACTGAATTGTCTCTTCTTCATGTGTCCATATTCGGCTGAGGTATGGAAACATCTGACCCACAATCTTCTCACTTCTCAGTATACGACACATTGGGATAGTATTGTTGCTCTTATTATTGGTGAAACACAAGATACACTCCTGCTCTTTTTGTTGAGATATGTATTCCAAAAAACAATTTATACCATATGGCATGAGAGAAATGGTCAGACGTGGCGAACCTTCCACTCATTCTTCCCAGCTAGCAAGATTTATCGATAAGAATATTCTGAACAGATTATCATTTTTAGAGACATGGGGGAGACGCAATATGACAAAGAGATGGACCAATGCTTTGCTACCCGATGAAAATTGTCAAACTTTAAAATTATTTGTATCAAATTTCAATCTTTAAAGCATTCAATGTAAAAACGGTTTTTTTAATATAATTTAACATTCATTTCAAAAAAAAACAAAAGCAACAAGATTTATCGACAAGAATATTCGGAACAGATTATCATTTTTAAGACATGGGCAAGACGTGATATGACAAAGGTATAGAGCGATAGTTTGCCACCCGATGAAAATTGTCAAACTTTAAATTTGTTTGTATCAAATTTCAATCTTTAAAGCATTCAATGTAAAAACGATTTTTTTGTTTGATATCAAGAGAGTTATTGAGTTCCCCTTGAAGGATGCATTATATTGACAAGGCTATATATAGTCAAATAATATTACAGAGATTTACAAAGTGAGTTACAAAGAGAATAGATGAGTATGTTAACAAATATAACAAAAGTATATCAAAGGACTATGAATTGAATTTCTTATTCTATCAGTGATTTGATTTCGAAATTGGATCGTTACATAATATTTTATATTTGAAAAGAAAAAAAAAAAGATTTTGATAAGACCTGGATTTGGTCTATCAAGTAAAGTAACAGAAATAGATGAGAAACAGAGGGTAAGAAGAAGAAATAAGGAAGAAGAGATGAGATTAAAGATGCACTGATTAAGGTAGAGAGTAAGAGATAAGAGAGATCAATTGTTTGTTCATAAGACAGGAGATACCCTAATTCGGGTTCTCCTTTAAATACAACTCAGAGTTCTCTTAACATAAAACGACATAGCTTTACTAATAGTAAATCCTCTTTCTCACCCAGAGGTTCCTTCACACTTGAAACTTCTTCAGCCACTTTCGGTTTGCCTCTGTAACCTAACAATATTTTCCGGTAGTGAAATTACCTTGTCCTCAAGGTTAAACTCTGGAAACTGATCCCGTAAACTCGACAATAGTTCCCCAGTTTCCACTACCTCACATACGATAAAAATTTCAAACTTGAAATCAGCTTTAGACCAATATTCTTGAATAGAAGCAACAATGATTAATGTGATGATCACGTGACCAAGTGATTTCTTTAATAGCTTCTTATATCTATCTTCCCTATTCCTTAGCTTCTTGTTTTCTTGATCAAAGACAAGTCTGTCCATACCCTTTTGCATTTTGACTTGGCATTCACTGCTAAATCCTTCCAGTTTTGGTGCCCATCTGCTGTTACGGTGAGTAGAATCTGTGTCTAGCCAATTTTCAAATGTCTGCAGTCTTGACAAGGTGATCCTGGTGCAGCCATTATACACGCGTTTTGCAGAAGAGTTTCCCGTTGATAGTATTCTCTCCAAAACTAAGATCTCTTCACTTTTGTTTTTGTTTGAATTTAAAATTATATTCACCAAAAAACTTTTGTTACATAGAATGCATCCTTAATTTTAGGAATACTGAAAACAAAATTTAAATAATAACATCAAAAGAGTTTAAAAATAAGCCAATTGTCATCAACTTCTTGTAGCAAACCAGAGTTGTGACATGGTGTGACATCCGTCTGTTGTATAACAATCTGGGGACCTAACCGGTTAACAATATCAGCTTGTAGTGAAAGCTTCAGATTCTGCAAGAATATTTCCTCACAGTATCTCCAAGGCGAGCTGATTGTACCACGATAAAAAGCTTCCAGCCTGTTTCCGTGTTCTGATACAACCCTCTCTTGATTAATTCTACACACCTTGACTGGTTTGTTTTTTCCTTTGTTACCACATCGAGTTCTGGCTGTAGCATCTTTTTGAACTTCTCTCCATGACTGGGTGAATTCCTTTGCCACAATTCATTGATCCCACTTCTTGTTTTCCCTTCAAGACTGCCATACACAACCTGCAATTGTTTCTCCTCATAAATTGTATTCTCACCAAGATATGTCTCAGAACGGCTTATCAAGTTTGTGGTTCAGCATATGAAACTCTTGCAATGTGTGAATTCTCTCTTGCTACATAATCTAGTTTCTCCATAAAAACCTTCAACAGAGAACCACCATGACCGTTTTCCAGAATCAATTTCATCGCTGCTGTTTCTCCTTGGTGCTTGTTCTTTTCTATATAACAAAACAGCTCTCCATATTTGCTGTACTGATTACTACTCGCCTGTGAGAGTCTCATCTTGTCCTCAAGATGAAGTGACAAACAGTGTTTGTTCTGGAGCAGCAATTCTGAAACTTCAAAAAACATCCAATTACACTCAGTCTTAAATTTTGTATCTTTCTCTTGGGTCCTTCAATACCATAAAGTGTTACGATATGTATATATCTTGGGCCTTAGCCTTAAAGGCTAAAGTGTTAATTTGAAGCACAAAGTCATGAGAGAATATAAAAACAGATTTGGTTCCATATATATTATCATTATCATCGCTGGCTTCCCATATTATTCACATACATTATTTGAGTTGAATCCACAACTATTAATGGACGTGAACACGTGGACGTATTCTTGAGGTTTTGGAAGAGATTGGTAAAGAATATGGAAGAAGATTGGTAAAGTTGCGCTGCTTCTTAAACACATGAACACATGGACGTGAACATATGGACATATGCTTGAGTTTTTGGAAGAGATTGGTAAAGTTGTGCTACTTCGTAAATAAAAAGACAAGGTTACTCTATCTTTCTGTAGCTTCTTACAGACCTAAGGACACTGTTCCTAAGTGTCATTGAAGATCAAATCAATACCAAGAGAACGCAAATCTTGTTATACTTTTCTTCATAAACTGATTTTCGATTATAAAGTTTTACATTTCTTCTTAAATTGATTATGATGTAAGCAATGATTAAACAGAATTTTTTTGTTCAAGTATCTATGGGCAATGTTTAGTGGATGAGATTAATTTTGATATGGAAAAGAGCTTGTTATCAACTTAGATGATCCAAGATGAATGTTAAGCTCAACCACTTGTAACTGAGCAACAATTACAAAAAAAAATGCACAAGAAGATAGTAATAACCTACGTTAAACAATGTCACAAACAAAAGCACAAGAAGATAGTGACAACCACGGGGTTGTGACCATACGTTCAGCTTCAAAAGAGAATGTGACCGTCATTTATGCTTATAAATTTGCTTGAATCTGTGCCGCTTTTGACTAACTATGCTCTGATTCATACACCTATGGTTCTATTACCTGAGAAGAGCAAATTTATAAGCAAAGCGAAAGGTTAATACTTTGTACACCATGGAAAGTAAAGTATAAACTCTCAATTCACTTGCTAGCAAAAACTTGCCATCATTATCAGCATTTCCTGCGATTTGCAAAGCATCTGAGTTGGTTAAATCCGAATTAGCGGGGGTAACGGCCAAAATCAAGCAGTTAGGTTTTTTAATGTAAGCCAAGATCATTGTTCTTATACGTGCTTCAATGTTAATTTGCTGATCACCCGCTTGAACTTTAGTAATACCAGGAAGATCAACAAAGACTGATATCCAAAACATTAGGCGAACAAATTTTCAATCGAATCAGATTATCTGATAATCCTTTGTTATCTCCTGATAACCTATTAGTCTCGGCCTACAAATAATTTTCAATTTCATACAAAAAAAAACCATTACGAATATCACTACAACTCAAAATTGGAGCAAGGTTTTGTTTGGACAAGTTGGAGAACGAGAGGGCGGCGCGTGTAAATATCATTTCCACGTGGGAGAAAGTCACGGACGATGAGAGCTTCAAGGACGCTGGATTTGCCACTGCTTTGACTGCCGATGACAGCTACTTGTGGAAACACGATCGTGGATTGGGTTCCGAGCTGAGCAAATATGTCTTGAAGCTTGTTTACAATTGGAACTACTGAGGAGCGTAATGGCACAGCGGCGGAGACGGTGGCCGGTGTCGGAGGGACATCGTCGACTGACATTGATGTTGATGATCGGAGATTGAAGTAGAATGAATTTGAAAAAGAGCTAAGGGTTTTGGGGAAGAATTTTGTGCAGGAAGAGATTAGAGAACTTTCAATCTCGCCGCGATATTCACGACCTAAGTTAGTCAGAGTTAAGAAAAAGAGTTAATCAGAGTTAAATCGAATATTTTGGGTTGGATCAGATCAGTTTAGGTGATTATCAGTCGAAAAGTGGTTTTCTAACTAGAGTGTGGTGTATTATAATTGGTCTGAAAGATTGAGTCATCTCCCCATGATTTCTTTTTACGAGACCTATGATACCTTTGTGAAACCTGCATTCTGGAGTAACTTTTCTCTTTCTGTTGGGCGTCCTCAAGCTCAAAACGACCTTGATTCTGCTTAAGAAGTTCCAAGTCGTCATAGCACACATTCATTTTTGGATAATCTGTCGAAGACTCTACCATCGAAGTTTCCTGTTTCTGGCCCACCACTTGCTCGACGAAATTCCCAAGAGGTAACATCGAGTTTTCCGATGGTAATCGATCCTCATCGCTTGAATCTCGTTGAGGCTCAGACGTGGTCTGGTTCTCATTAGACAGCTGATACTCTCGATCATAGATTTCCCCGAATCGTCGCGATCCATTTTGCCTTGGAATCTTCATTTTGTATTTCAGCAAAGGCAATCATCATTTGTCTTAGGTCCTCTGTGGATTTGTTCCAAGTATTCTGGAGTTCTGAAGTAGCCATTATCAGATACTCTCAATGAAAAGCACGAATGATAAGATCTGGATTTGGTCTATCAAGTTAGGTAACAGAAATAGATGAGAAACAGAGAGTAATAAGAAGAAATAAGGAAGAAGAGATGAGATTAGAGATGCACTGATTAAGGTAGAGAGTAAGAGATCATAAGAGAGATTAATTGTTTGTTCATAAGATAAGAGATACCCTAATTCGGGTTCTCCTTTAAATACAACTCAGAGTTCTCTTAACATAAAACGACATAGCTTTTACTAATAGTAAGCCCTCTTTCTCACCGAGAGGTTCCTTCACACTTGGAACTTCTTCGGCCACTTTCGGTTTGCCTCTGTAACCACCTATCAGATTTCTTCTCTAAAACTCAAAAAAGAGCGATTTTTTTTTAAATCAAATTTTTTTCGCTCAATTTAGTTTATAAAAAAAACCAAAATAAATAAATATGTTAGAGCTTGATTAATGGGAGGTTTTAGAGGAATTTTTAGAAAAAATTTTTAGGATTAAAAAATATAAATTTTATTGGTAAACGTGTTTTAAGAATTCCTATTTAAAAATCGATTATTAAATAAGAAAATTTAGAATCAGCTTTTTAGTTTTAAACATTTCTCTACTTCGATTTGCACAAAATTTCTAATAAAACATCGGTGAAAACCGTAAGGGTGCCACAAGAAACGAAATTAAAAAGAATGGCTTCAACTTCCTCATCTCCTCCGGCGGCGCTATCTCCTCAAACGGAGGAGGAACTTACGCTGACGGTTAAGTGGAACGGAAAAGAATATACCGTCCGAATCTGTGCTGATGATTCAGTAGCCGAGTTGAAGCGTCGCATCTGTCTTCTCACTAACGTTTTGCCGAAACGCCAAAAGCTTCTTTATCCTAAGATCGGAAATAAACTCTCTGATGATTCTCTTTTGCTCTCTACCATCTCCTTTAAACCTTCTCTCAAGATGACAATGATTGGGTTAGTCTTTTCTTTTCTTTCAATTGCTAAAACCCTAAATATAATTGAAGAAAAAAAAATCAATGATTATGTGATTGATCTAAACAATACCAATGATTGAAATTCATAATGCATAGAAGCTTGATAAGAAAATGTATGAAATTCATTATAATGATCCATGGATTTGGTGAAAGTGTAAGCTTCTGGGTTTTGGATTTTCAGTACAACTGAAGATGATATAATAGTGGATCAAGCAGAATCTCCTGAAATTGTTGATGATTTTGAGCTTGGTAAGGAAGAAGCTGTAGACATTAAAGATAAAGAAGTCAATAAGCAAAAGTTGAAAAGAAGAATTGACCAATACAAAGTGAGTGTTGATGTTTAGTAAAAATGGTAACTATCACATTGTGCTAATGTTTTTAAACTCCACATCTTACATTATTTGCAGATAAACCTTCGAACGCCATGTCGTAAAGGAAAGAAACTTCTTGTTTTAGATATTGACTACACATTGTTCGATCATCGTTCCACAGCGGAGAACCCACGACAGCTTATGCGTCCTTGTAAGCCTTTATACTTATACTGTTATCTGTTTAACTAGTTAGTTAGCTTCTTTCTCTGATGAATGTTCTGATTACGTAATGTAGATCTCCATGAGTTTCTTACTGCTGCGTATGCAGAATACGATATCATGATATGGTCTGCTACCAGGTGATGTTGCTACTTGGATATTTCAGTTTTGCTTTGTTACTTTTGTTGCATTTATTCCTATTCAATTTTGTCCTATTTCTAGCTTTGCTGATGCTATAGAGTTATTCACTTTGGCTCTCGCAGCATGAAATGGGTTGAGCTGAAGATGACAGAGCTCGGAGTGCTGAACAATCCTAACTACAAGATCACTGCCCTTCTCGACCATCTTGCTATGATCACTGTTCAATCAGACTCTCGTGGGATTTTTGATTGCAAACCGCTAGGCCTAATATGGGCATTACTTCCCGAGGTATTCATATCCTATTCAATCTCTATTGTTACATAAATTATGACCTTTCTTTGTAACTGATGGGTGCTATTTCTGACTTGTGCAGTTCTATAATTCTGAGAACACGATAATGTTTGACGACTTAAGGAGGAATTTCGTGATGAATCCTCAAAACGGTTTAACCATCAAGCCATTCAGGAAAGCTCATGCGAACCGAGACAAGGATCAAGAGCTTCCGAAGTTGACTCAGTATCTTCTAGCAATAGCAGAGCTTCAAGATTTGAGCTCTCTAGACCATAGCAGATGGGAATCATTCTCGCCGGACAATGTCAAAAGGCGCAGACAAGAATGACTTTGCATCCATATATTATTTGGATTATGTTTTGTTTTCTTAACATACCAAGATATTCAGATGTGACATTTTTGCTTGCTTTAAGAAGGATCTGTCATAGCAACATCAGAACCAAAATATTCCTAAAGATGTTCAAATTTCTGATAAATGATGTGAGTTTGGTTACACAAACAGATGAACAACACAAACAACAGTTGAGATGCAGCTTACATCACGAGACGTTTTATAGGGAACGTTCTCTTCAGACACATACACAATACAAGCGCCTGAGAATGAAGCCAGTATCGCGGTAAGGATTGCAGTCTATTGAGGAGACGACATGAACAAATGAGTTAATAATATCTTATCATAAATACCTGATGGGCGCAGAGAGACCAGACTGCCTCTAATGAACCTGTTGTTTCATTTATGTCATTATTCCATCAATCGCTGGTAATTGCTCATCGAGATGTCAAACCGGGTCAACAAAAACAAAAATAAACTAAGAAGCATAAGAACAAACAGAGCAGGGGAAAAGATACACAAGAAGCTGGCCTGGAACATGAAGACAGCTCAAGCTCAAGCCATAAGCGTTAAAAATATTTTCGGCACGAACTTTAAACCCTTAGGGCCTTAAGGTCATGTTCGTGAACTGTGACTCTAAATCTCTACTCTTAGCACGCTGGTGGCTAGATGCTCCTTGTTTTTTTGTCTGCTGTTGCTGCTGCGGCTCGTGTTGCTGTTGTAGTTGGTATAAAGCTCTTAGCCTCACAATCTCTTTCTCTAATACTTCATGTTCTACTGCAAAAAATTAACTTGTCATGTCACTAAACACTGTTTACATACTCAGGGAAAATAGAAGACATCTTTTGATCTACTCCATGCTTAGAAAGCTTTCTAGCGTAATAGTTTAGTTTACGAAATGATGATTTAACGGTAGTATAATCACTGATAAAAATGGACATCCTACTTTTAAGGGGAACTTACAGTATTTTATAAGTTGCTCTTGTGCTAAGCTTTCCAACCGTTTCTTAAGGGATTTGTTCTCTAAGCTGAGGATTAGATTCTGTTGATTGAGAAACTCAAGCTCCGCTGATACTTCAGAACCCTCTACTTGTAACATCTGAACGTTCCTTTCAAGTTCAGCTATGTACTGAATTTTACGGACCCGAGAGCGTTGTGCAAACTGCCTGCAAAACCAAATGCTCTTGTTTGATTAAGCAGAATAAAGTTATAACTGATGTAAGATTGTTCCTTATCCTTATATAACATGTCAGTCCAAAAGAAAATCACAGATGTTTCTATATCAGAAAGCAAAATAAACTACGTACTGTCTAGCACGTTTCGTATCTGCCTCAGAAGCAGCAGATTTAGCCAAAGAATTATCTCTTTTCTCCGAAAATGATTTTGCGGTATTATTTATGAAATGCATAGAAACATCTTTCTTTCCTTCAGCAGCACAAGAAACTTTTTCAGCTTCATGTAAGGTACCAGAGGACCCTGATCTTGGGATAGCGGTTCTCTCCAAACAACCAGAACTAGTGTTCGGGCGAGCACCGGAATCTGATAATGAATCCCATCTTCTATTTTTCTGTTTGGGCAAATGAATCGAAGGGTAGAAGGGGACGTGCTGGCCTTTGAGGTAATCAAGCTCCTTGGGACCTCTAGCGTGACCAGTAAAACTGTTATTATTATATCTACCACCATCCCAAAGAGCATAATCCACATCAAAACCAACAGGCACATCTACATATGCAAATGAATCACTTGATGACCGTCGATGACCTCCTTTCCGTACAGGTGTCTCAGGCTCGTTAAGAAGGTCATCAAGCCAAGAAGGCTGTTCCTCAATCAGAAAACTCTCGGATGAAGTTCGATGATGATTGATGTTTCCTTCTCCTAGCTTCAGAACAGCTTTGGATCCAATCAAACTAGTGGGAACAAAATCTGTGGAGAATGTTGGACCACCAGTAAACGGACTTTTCGGAGGAAGTAAAGCCTGTTTCCCAGGATTTCTAAGATTCTGAGACTCCTTTGAACTTGCCATCTACACAACATAAACACAAACATAATCTTACTTAAAAGAAATACGAGTTCAGTAACATCAAATGCACACAAGATATTTAATACCCAATAACACATAGCTTACCTCTACAAACAAACTACTACGAAGCCAAGAATAAAATAGGAAATAAAAAAACTTTGATTTGGGAAGATAGAAGCAGCTCTTTCAACCACGGATAAAGATAAAGTTGGCCTAAGAACCAATGTCAACATAAAGGCTACACTTTACCATTCAAGGGAAAACAACAAACTACGAGTTCAGTAACATCAAATGCACGCAAGATATATATGTAGGAATAAAAGATAGCTTTCTAAGAGCCAACAACTACGAAGCAAAGGATAAACAAAACTCGGATTCGGGAAGATAGAGGAAGTTTTACCTAACAGAGATTTGAACAAGTAATCTACTACCTAACAATGTCAATATAAAAGCTACATCAACTCCTTTTACTATAAATTACAATACCCTGAAGAGTTTAACATGAAAACATTGCATGAAATGGTGAAGGTGCAAGTCTAAATCCACCAATTAGAAATTTTACACTATGATTTAATAGAGATTAGAAACTCAAATATGGTGTGTGACTCATGCACACCGTTACCATAAAACTAGATTCCTTTTCGAATGGCAAATAACAATGTTAAAAAGCCCTTAAGAATACAAACAATGTAACAGAGAATCTAAGGGAGATGATAACATTTTCAATGGCCATCGAAACGATGAAGACGTAGAGTTTAAAAAAGTCATACCCAAAATAATTGATAAGGAGATGAGATCTGCAAAATCAAAAATGGGGAAGAGAAGATTTATTGTTGTTATTCGTCTCTCTTCTTGTCCTTCTTCTCTCTTCTTCTTGTACTTGTCTGCATCTGTCTAATTCTTTCTTTATTTTCTGGTGGCAGAGGTTGGAAGACCTTAGCTGGATTGATGAGTAAAGGCCTAAAAATTAACGAAGATTTGTTTTATTTTTTATTTTTATTTTCCAAGTTAATTTTTTTTTTCGTTACCTGTGCTCTCGCGCTGTCTTCAACTTGTGCGTAGGTTTTGATCTGACTTTGTGAACCAGCTCTTAATGATTGCTTAATGATTTTGATCAAATATATGTGTTTAATGATTTATTTTAAAATAAATTTAGGGGTAAAGTATAAAGAAAATAAAGCTAAAATAACCTAAAATTTAGCATTAATTACTGTAATAACTTATATCTTTTTTTTAATTGCTAGAATGTTTTTTAATCTCAAACTATTCTTGAAATCTTTGTCAAGAAAAAAACAGTTTTCGAAAATATTATTTTTTTTTCTAGCATGGCTAAAGTTGATGACATTTACAAAACAACTATTATGTCCTTTAAACAAATCCGCAGCTCATATTACCGCACACTTATTTTCTTGCACATTTGTTGTAGCACTCGCAAATTTATTGTGCACATTTGTTTTTGTTTACTCTGCACATTTGTTTTTTACGTTACTGCAGACATATTAATTCACACATTTATTTTGTGATATTCACGGAGTTAATTAGAACCGCGAATTTATTTTGCATATATATTTCAACACATTATAGCGGACTTATATATTCTTTGTCAAGTTAAAGAATAATGCACAACAACAGCAGTTAAGCAAAAAACAGATCTAGAGAATAAACAACTTACAACTGTGCGGTTAAGCAAAAAACAGACCTAGAGTTCAAATCTGCGGCCAAACAAGACTAACTCAGCAAACGAACCTTAACAAGGTGAAGATGAAATGGCGGGAGAGACTGAAACGATAAACCAACAACGACAGCAACTCATGAACGGCGAACTTACGACAGCGGCACAGGAGAACGAGAACGATGGAGAAGTAGGAACAAAGGAGAAGAAGCGACGATGAGGGTGAAGCACTCGAAGGCGGCGAGCAGCACCAGACGGCGGTGAACTGCATCAGACGGTGACGGGGGTAACGATGGAAAACGATGGAGAAAAGGGGTTGTGATTTTTTGGGAGACGCAACGGTTGAGAAGATTTGAGAGAAATGGAATTTTTAGAAAGTTTTTGATTTTGAAAAAAGATTTAGGAATTTTGAGATTTTTTTTAAAAATTAAAATGGTAATCTTATAATTAAGTTAAAAAAGATAATTTTTTGTGTATTTTCCACATAAATATGGATACACTTCTTAACACTAAGTCATTCTAATTATTTCAGTACAAATATGAGTTATTTCAAGCAATTTTCACTTTTTAATTGTTTTTATTTTTATTTTTGATATGCACCTAATTGTCTCTTAAAAAAAAGAGTAACCAAGATAAACATGAATTAGTATTAAATTTTGTTTAAGTATAAAATAATTTTCAAAATTTTATTATGATAAAGTTTATATTCTTATATATAGATTTTTATGTACTTTAAAGGAAAATTGTCTTTTTGTATAAAAAAACCTTTTACAATTTAAACTAGTATTCTGAATTTATTTTAAATTAATATTGACTGTGAGATAACTTTATAAGATATATTTAAATAAAATTCATATTAAAATGAAAATTTCCAAATTATTTGAATTTAAACTTTTTCTGTTGGTATAAAATTTTCTTTTATGAATTTAATGTATAGAAATATAATTTTAAAATTTAACTATAATTGTTAATATAAAGTAAAATATAGTTAATTTGGAATATCTACTTGAAAAATCTTTTAGTTAATTGTAGAAATACATTTATATACTATAAAATCACAATTCACTCTAAAAATACCCTATTTCATTATTCTTCTACATACTCTAAATGATTTAGGATTTAGCCTAAATCCCACATATTTGTTTATTTTAATTTATTCCTTATTCATCCCATTTGTTCTAAGTTACCTCGTTTCTTCTATATCGAGTTTACCAATGGGAGCAATACATCTACACGTGAGAGACTCTGAAATAAAACCGCAATATTGTTGAAATCAGAACATCTCGTCGAGGACAAAAGAGACGATCTGATCCCATTTTGTCATCAAAATCCAAGTTTTGTAATCCGAAATGAGCGACCTTTCTACCAACCATAAGAAACCGAAACTCAAAGGAGAAGAAGAAGATGATGAAGAAGAAGAAGCTAATGTCTCTTGCAGAGAAGAGCAAGAAGAAGTTCTTGTGGCTTTAGTAGAGCATCGTTCAAATGAAATTGAGCGTTTCAAGAATCACATATCTAATTACCAAACTAAGGTTACTCCTTCAAGTTTTCATTTTTCGTTTCAAATTTCCCTTTTTAGATTATTCAAAGTGAATGATTTTGATTGATTTGTGGTGGGTTTCTGATTTTCTCAGCTTATTGAAGCAGAAAGAAGTTTACGAGATTCAAAAGCTAAGTTAGCTCAACTTCGTGGAGTTCCGTTGAAGACTCTTAGAAATGTGAATGGTGATGAAAAAGACTATGTATCTCCATCACCTAGCAAGACTGTAAAGCCTTGTGATACCTCTGATCATCCCAGAGGTAGTAGTAGTAGTAGTATCTCAAAGACTAAGACTTTTGTTGTGAAGCAAAAATCTGAAAGTTCTAACATTAAGGCTAGTGGAGATCGAAATAGAGGGACTAAGAGGAAATTTGGTAAACACTTTGTGAACTTTAGTTTTTTTGTGTATATATGTTTGAGATTTTTTAAGTCTTGACTTGTTTTGTTGTGTCTTTGTTGTTATTTGTAGAGCAAAAGGAGCATAAAGAGTTGATTAGGTTGATAGGTAGAAACTCTTCACCAACTACAATTAAGTGTCATACTAGTAACCAAATCTCTAGTCAGCATAAGAGGAAATTAAGAAGTTTGATTCTTTGTCCTGTAAATGAGCAGCTGTTTGCAACAAGGTACTTGACTATAAGACTTATTAGTTTGCTCTTGGATTTGATAATGAGTTCTGGAATCTAATGTCTGTCTTTTTTGTTTTTCATGTTTCATTAAGTTCTCTGGATGGCATGGTTAGTTTATGGCAACTGCAACCTGGAAGGTGATTTTTTTTTTCTCCCACTTTATGCATTCTCTTATCTCTGTGGACTGTTTTGGAATGCGTTTGCTAGTTCATTGATATTAGTTTAGGACTAGCCTCTTATTGGAGGTGAGATTTAGTACTAGGAAGCTCGCGTTGCTTGATAAAAATGATGACTTGTAGCTACGTTTTTCAAGGATTGATCTTTTAGGTTTATGGTCTCAGATTTGGGTAGAGTTATATGTATTGACATATGAAACTCAACCTTGCCCCTTGCTTAAACTTCAATTGAAAGAAGAAAACTAATGGTTAAGTATGCTTTTTGTTGTCTATATTGTTATCATATTAATGGAAGATCCTTGTTAGAAGGATAAGTATATTTAATAACCACAGTTTAGATCCCCAGCTCAATCTAGGCAGAGATATAAATTCAATGGTTCTATCCCAATTAGGAAGAAACAATGTAAACATGCTTGAGAGCCTTAATTAGCTCATAGAGATTGTGTCTTTCCGTATTGAGAATCCATCCATTGTGATCTCTTGCAGATTGGCTGCATCATTGCTTAGTACCTCTGACTGTTTATCTCGAAAACAAAGGAGATGGGCAGAAGATATGGCTTGGCACCCATCTGGTAACTCCATTTTCTCTGTATACACTGCAGACGATGGAGATTCTCAGATATCAATCCTAAACCTGAATAAGACACGCGGGGTAAAATGTTACTACGCCACATTTCGTATTCGAAATTCGACACTTCTTTTGGGAAGTCTCTTAAACTTAAGTATCTTTCTTTTGTGTTGTTGGTGAAAGGTTACTTTCCTGGAGAATAAACCTCATGTGAAAGGGATTATCAACAACATAAAGTTCATGCCTTGGGAAAATACATGCTTTGTCACTGGAGGAAGTGATCACGCTGTTGTTCTATGGAATGAGAGTGATGATGAAGAAAACAAATGGAAGTCGAAAACTTTACATAGGAATCTACATTCAGCTGCTGTAATGGGAGTGGATGGGATGAGGAACAAGAACATTGTTTTATCAGTTGGAGCTGACAAGAGAATATGCGGGTTTGATGTTCAAGTTGGTAGAGCTGACTATAAGCATCAAATAGACTATAAATGCATGAGTGTTCTCTCTAATCCTTGTGACTTCAATCTATTCATGGTTCAATCCGGGTAAGGACAACTTACAAAACATGGCTTCCACTTTTTAGCGGTTTGACTAACGAAGAATCTCGAACAGGGAACCAGAGAAGCAGCTTCGACTGTTTGATATCAGATTAAGGAAAACCGAACTCCATTCGTTCGGGTGGAAGCAAGATAGTAGTGAATCACAATCAGCTTTGATAAACCAGTCTTGGTCTCCGGATGGTTTATACATCACCTCTGGCTCAGTTGACCCGGTCATTCATGTTTTCGACATCAGGTAAAAACACTCTTTCACTACATCAATGGTCTCCTGATGCCTTTACAATGGATTGTGATTGTATTGTTGTTTCACTTGTGATAGGTACAATGCTCGTAAACCGACACAATCGATAAAAGCTCATCAGAAAAGGGTGTTTAAAGCTGAATGGCATTACTCTCAGCCACTTCTTATCTCCATATCTTCTGATCTCAACATTGGTCTCCACAAGATCTCATGAGACTTTGAGCTCTCTCACATGTCTCTATTTCTCATTCTTTATTATAAAGGTTCAGGAATAGTAGTATATAGTAACATTGATGAGACAGAACCATTATTTCAAATAGATCACAAACCAAGTTTTTGGCATAAACAATTAAACATCAATACTTGTGGATTCAATTTCATAATAAAATGATGATTTTGCTGAAGTTAAGAATTATGTTACTGTTGCTTTACCATGAATTGGAAATTAAGACAAATTGACAATAATGAAATGAAATCTCAAATTTTTGGCCAAAAAAACCAAAAAAAAGAGCCCAAAATTATGTCTTTCTCGTTGACAAAAATAAAATAAAAATCGAGTCTTTCTCTGTTGTCAATTGAAGTTCGCACTGTGAGAGTGAAAGGGTTTAAGAGAGAGATGCAGAGGATCTCCATTAATGTCTCCGGAATCAGACGATTCCGTATCACCTCTCTCTCCTCATCCTCCGCTTCAAATCACGTCACCGTCACGGGTAAAAATTTGATCTTTTTCCTCCGGATCAATCATTTCCAAGTATTCATGTCTAGTGGGTTCATTGGGTTTTGTGGGTTTATCTAAATATCATCAATTTCAAGCTTTCTGGGTTGATTCTTGTTCAAAGTTTCTCTCTTTCGTCTCTGTACTCTGAAATTTAGAGCTCCTAGCATATGTTGATCTATAAAGTTTCATGCTTTCTTATTTCTTTTGTCTTGTAGATCATCGAATGTTGAAACAAGTTATTGAATCATGTAAAGCTCCTTCAAATTCCAAATGTGTTCTTCAAGCACATGCTCAGATCTTTAAACTTGGATATGGAACATATCCATCTCTTCTTGTTTCTATGGTTACAGCTTATAGACGTTGTAACCTTTCATATCTTGCTCGTAAGCTTCTTCTTTGGTTCAACTCTTTATCTCCTGGTGTTTCTAATACAAACTTAATCATTGAGAGTCTTATGAAAAGTGGAGAGTATGGTTTGGCTAAGAAGATTCTTCGTAAAGCGAGTGATCGAAATGTGATTTCTTGGAATTTGATGATTGGTGGTTATGTTAGGAATGTTCAGTATGAAGAAGCTTTGAAAACTCTTAAGGACATGATTAGTTTTTCGGATATTAAACCGAATAAGTTTAGTTTCGCGTCTGCTTTAGCAGCTTGTGCACGTCTTGGAGATTTACACCATGCCAAGTGGGTGCATTCTCTGATGATTGAGGCTGGGATTGAACTTAATATGATATTGTCTTCTGCACTTGTCGATGTGTATGCAAAGTGTGGAGATATAGATACTTCAAGGGAGGTTTTTTACAGTGTTAAACGAAATGATGTGTCGATTTGGAACGCGATGATCACAGGTTTTGCTACTCATGGGCTAGCCACAGAAGCTATCAGAGTGTTTTCAGAGATGGAGGCGGAACATGTTTCACCAGATTCTATAACGCTTCTCGGGCTTTTAACAGCGTGTAGCCATTGTGGTTTGCTTGAAGAAGGGAAAGAGTACTTTGATCTAATGAGTCACCAGTATTCGATACAGCCAAAGTTAGAGCATTACGGGGCTATGGTTGATCTGCTAGGACGAGCAGGAAGGGTAAAAGAAGCGTATGATTTGATAGAATCAATGCCAATCGAACCGGATTTGGTGATATGGAGGTCTCTTCTTAGTTCCTCGAGAACTAACAAGAATCACGAGCTAGGGGAAATTGCGATACAGAATCTTTCAAAGGCCAAGAGTGGAGACTATGTGTTGCTTTCAAACATCTATAGCTCCTCAAAGAAATGGGAGAGCGCTCAGAAGGTCAGAGAGTTGATGAAGAAAGAAGGAATCCGTAAAGCGAAAGGAAGGAGTTGGGTTGAATTTGGAGGAGTGATACATCGGTTTAAAGCAGGAGATACATCTCATATAGAAACAAAAGCTATATACAAAGTATTAGAAGGTTTGATACAGAGAACTAAGTCTGAAGGATTTGTGCCTGACACAGATTTGGTGTTGATGGATGTCTCTGAAGAAGAGAAAGAGGAGAACTTGAATTACCATAGTGAAAAGCTTGCGTTAGCGTATACGATCTTGAAGAGTAGTCCAGGATCTGAGATTAGAATTCAGAAGAATATACGAATGTGTAGTGATTGCCATAACTGGATAAAAGCAGTGTCGAAGTTGTTGAATAGAGTGATTATAATGCGGGATCGGATACGGTTTCATAAGTTTGAAGATGGGTTGTGTTCTTGCAGAGATTATTGGTGAAACAGATAGGCTACAAAATAGCAAAATAGCTCTCTCTCTGTGCATTCTTTATTCGCCAAGGGAACGATCAGGAAACCGGATATTACAGGAACTTTTAAACTGAGTTTTGTCTAGTTAAGTTTCAGTTTTGATGTTACATTGTGTTGAAGCATGAAACTGAGTTATGAATATTCTCATCTGTTCTATTTGACAGGTTAATAGCAATAGGATTACAATATGAAAATTTGGGAGGTTTTTGGGAATCTTAAAGTTTTAGGGACTAAATTGCATTGGTCCTAGAATCAGAGGATATAAAGGGGTAAAATGAAAATTGTTAGAATTAATTAAGCAAAAATAATCCGACCTGCCGGATTCGAACCAGCGACCTAAAGATTATCTGTTGTGAACAACTACAGTCTTCCGCTCTACCAACTGAGCTAAGGTCGGGATATTAAATATTTCTACTAATATTTATATGATGTTACTTTACTCTGATTATCATGCAATATGAAGATAACGCATTGATAAATGTCTCAATTTTATTCTTGCTATTAAAACAACATCACAGGTTAAATCCACATGTCAGAGAGTTTTGGCTTTAACATGTGAAACATAATATTTATAAGAAAAAAAATTATGTGATACATAATTACAAAGAGGTTCAAGAACCATGAAAAAAAGACAAAAAAAGAAAAAAAAGAAAGGAACCATGAAAACCCTGGAAGGGCATTGATCCATAAATATTCACAGCAAAACCAGACTTGTTGAATAAGACATGAACACTTAGGGACCAAACAAAACAAAACAAAATGAATGAAAAGGTATATATATATATATATATATATAAATATAGTGGTAAACATTATAAGAGACCAAAATTTTTATGAGAAATTTCTTAAAATAACACTAAATAATTTTTTTTGTGCCAGATTTAGTACACATTTTAATTAGGTCACAAATAGTATTTTATAAAAAAAATATTTTGGGTTAATTATTTTAAAATTTAAGATTTAATATTTATGGGGTAGGGAGTAGAGAGTAGGGCTTAGGGTTTTTTAAACCCTAAACCTTAAGTCCTAAACTATAAACTATGAAGTTAGAGAATTTGTCGTATATAAGAGAATTGCCATTTAACAAAAATGTTTTATGGTGCTTAAATGAAAATATGTACTAAATGTGGTACAAAAACTTTATTTTGTGCTATTTAATGTTCGACTAGTTTAAACGCGGCGGTTGCGTTTGCGGATGCAAGAGTTTGCGTAAGCGAGCAGTTGCGATTATTTGCGATTATAAACGTTATTAAGCGGTTTGTACAACTGGTTTAATAAATAGAAACGAGTGCATTTGCAGAAAATTACTGACTGGTTGACAGTTGTTGCGGATGATGTTTAACATATTTAAAATATATAATTTTTATAAGAAAAAAACTGTTACTATAATCAAAATTTAAAAGTGAAGTTTTAAACAAATTTTATAATAACTAATTAATTTTTTTTTTATTTTAAGAGGTTTGAAACAGTTTTTTTTATTTAGAATATATTTTAATACTTATAAATATATTTTTTTAGTTAGTAGATATATAAAGAATTTAAGAATTTCTTGTATTAATTTTTTTTTTCGAAAAAAATTTGTTTTGATTTTATTTTGTAAAGTTTTATTAGTATTATAAATTAAAAATTTTTAAATAATTATTTTTTAACCAACCGTAACCGTCCGCAGTCGCAAACGGTAGCTGGAAGATGCTTTTGAAATAGAGAGATTTCAAAGTGTTTGGAGCGGTATGTTGCGGTTTGCATGATTGGCATAAAATACTTGCAACTTGCAACCAGCCGCAAAAACAACGTTTGCAAGTGGTTGCGGGTGAACTAGTCAAACCCTTAATAAAATTGCCCAATTTTTATTTTTTAAAATATCTAGTAGGATAAAATGTCTAAGAAAACGGATTCAGAAGACAACATGATACATCATGACATCTAAACAGATATTTGTGAGGATAAGGAGGGTTATATTATATTCTTAGACATCGATAATGACACACAAAAACCAAAAGCAAAATCCAGCAATCTCTCTCGAAAACGAGTCTCAAAAGATCACGACTTCATTCTTTTTTCCTTCATTCCAACCCTTCCACCGGAGTTCCAAAGTGAGCTTAGCCAATCCATTATGAGCCATTTATATTAACACACTTTTTTTTATTAAGCCCAATTGGCTTAACTAAAAAATCGATCCAACAAATTGTCCTTTCAATGTTTTTCACCATTTTGGTTGTTTTTTCCTAAGACAGTCATAACTTATTTACCCTTTTCTGAGGCAATCTTGTTTATTTTTATTTCTTCACCGATTCAATCTTGTTTTAGAGGAGTTATTTTCATTGAATCATTTAAATGGTACAAAGTAAATATATACCCATTCAAATTTTACAGAGCACGCCACATAAACTTTTAGCAAAATCAGTCTAAAAACAAAAAAAATGCTCATAATAAAGTATACAAATGAATTGTATGAAAATGGAGAAAAAAGTGTAAAAGGAAATCATCAAACAATTTGTTAATCATAAGAATAGCTATTACATATCACTGCCATGGCTTGAAAAATTTGTAAAATCAAAACATAGTAAACGGTTTTTCAACGCCTCTTCTTCTAACACTTCCCATATTTTTTGAGTAGTAAAGTAAGTATTTCCCTTCAGTGACCCACACTGACCATAAATACGCCAGTCAATTTTATATCAAGAATTCTCCATTAGTTAGACTTAGGTTGGTGTTGCTGTCGTATTACATAACATACTTAATTAAATACTCCTCCTGTTTATAAATAAGTGTCGTTCTATGTTTTCTCACACATATTAAAAAAATAATTAAATATTTTATTTTATCCCTAATTAATATATTCTAGAACATTTTTATTGGTTAATATATTAAAACAATAGGAATAAAACTGGAAAATATATCAAATATTTGCATTGAAACTCAAAAATTACACTTAATATAAAACAAAAAATTAATCCTAAAAAGACATTTATTTGTAAACAGAAAGAGTATTTGTTTTGTTAAAGTTTTAGTCGGTTATCAAACCAACAGCAAATTACTAATACTTTTGACATGAGGAGTCAGTTAGTAAGCGCCTTAGAAACCCGACATCTCTACCATATTTTGTAACCACATAACAAAAGTATCATTCCTAAGCGAAAAACATGAATGAAAAAGTAATATATATAGATGAAAGAACAAATAAATAGATGTGAAAGCTAATTTTTGGGGACAGGTTCAATCCTTTTGGGACGGAGAAACATTTTTAAATCGAAATATACTAAGATTGGTTCTAGGTACTGGAAATTATATGCCAAAGGTACGGAATTCCTGCGGTTTATCAAAAACAAATAAACTATATATTTTTAACATGCAATACAAAGAAGACACAATGATGAAAGACTCAATGTTATTCTTGATATAAACAACATCACATGTTAAATCATTGATCCATAAATAACATGTGATACATAATCATTGATCCATAAATATTAAAGAAATTTAGTATCCCATCAGCATAACCTATAACTAAATAGAACATGTTGATTGATTAGCCTTGTTCCAAAGGAATGGGGCCGAAAGGAAATAATTTTTTTTAATGAAAAGGTATTATTTTAAACTACATAAATAGACTAATAATCTTGTTATTTTTCTTTCTTTTGCCTCATGAAACTATTGGAAGCTTACTTAATCTGCACCGAACTTGGAACATAAGAGCACATAAGTATCCAACATTTTGAGTCTCTGAGAGCCACTTCCCTGTAGTATCCATCCTCTCCAACAATGTAAGCTTTCTGGTTGGTCCCTGATGCTCTATCTATAGCATAAATCAATGCTACTTTCTTATTCTCTTCAACGAAGAAACTCGCATATGGAAACAAAAAGCTTTCATTAAACAATCTCACATCAACTTTTAAGAAACTGCTCCACGACACGGTATTGGGCTCAATCTTAGTTGTTATCCATATTTCCATCTCATGTGCATCATGCTTCTTAAATAACACTGCAAGATTCTCTTCTCTAACAGCAGATAGAAGTACATAATCCTCAGGACGAGGATGAAATGAAAGAGGCAGAAACGGTCCAAAGCTCTCACTTGTAAAATCAAAACAACTTAAAAATTCTTCCTCTTTCAATTTTTCCTTAGCAATAAAGTAAGTATTTCCCTTCAAGGTCACATCCCCACGATATATACTCCAATTAGTAATGATATCAAGAACTCTCCATGAATTAGATTGAAAATTGTAGATTTCATACTTTTGGATAAACGAATAGGAAAACCTCAAGATTTTGTGGTTGTTGTTGTTGCTGTCGAATCCCATAGCAAACGAGTCTAAAATATGGTAATCGTTTCTGAGTTGGATCCACTTGGTTTGACCCAAATATGGGTTCCAAACCAAAACCATGACTCTCGAGTTATTCTTGGTGACACATAACAAAAAACCATTGCAATGAAACACATTAATTATCTTTACTTGATCAAGTTTACCTATTTGCTTTATATATGGATCTACCAAGTCTTTATGGTTCCCATGGAGATTGAGGCTCATTAAACAAGCCCTTGAGTCATAAATCATGATCATCAGAATCTCCTTGGCTTCTTTACCATAATGCTTCTTTATAAATTTCGGATCTATGATTAAATCATTCCATCGTTTACAAGTAGATCTCACTTCTCTTAGAGATGTTATGGGAAGGCTAGAGAGTATCATCTCTACCAAATCTCTGGAAAGATTGGACATTGTCGACATTTTTTCAAATAGATGGGATTTTAATGTTTCATCCTTGATACCATTTCTCTTTTTATAATCAAACTAGATTTGGATCAACATGTCAAGTAGTAAATAACATTAAAGATAAATCACTAAAATAATCTACTGATCCCATAGTCTTATATGCAGAAGCAGATCTATTGGTGTAATGTCTATTAGATTTTTTCAATAATATACTATTAATATTTTTTAATTTTGGAAAATTTATATTACTATTTACTACCATTGGTTGAGAGATTTTATAATTAAAAATGATTTCTGAGTAATGTCTTTTAAACATATCAAATTACATCCTAAATATATTCAATTTTATTAATTAGTCATATTTATTAATATTATCTAAAATAGTAACAATAAAATGATATTGCTATTATTGTATTAACTAAAAGATTACTACTTTAATATTTATTTTACTAACTTTAACTAATATGAGTTAAGAAATAATAATACTAATATTATTTGGGAATTACCTTAAATCAATTTAAATCTTTAAATGACCTTATCTCTCTAAAATTTAAAAGTTGGCTAAATAAATTCAAATCACTAATCCAATATTTTCTTTTAGATGGTTTGTGTCTTAGACCATACTTTAAATTTTAAAACCGTTATAAAATAATCAACATAACCAAACAGTATAATATTTCCAATTGGGAAAAAATATTAAAAAAACGTGAACTTACATTTTGTAGACGTTTATGTAATAATGTAATGTTGTATCTTATTAAGACATAGCTCTTCAGCTTATATACAAGTGTGATGCACAATCATAGGGATTGCAAACGTAAATGTAATAGAGTTTTACAGGACTAACGTTAGGGATTGGAGTAATCATAGATGATACATGAATTATCTTGATGAGATGTGTTTCCTTAACACGCCCCCTCAAGATGGAGGGGCTTTAGCGACTCTAATCTTGGAGCATAGATTCGTGAATGTGGCTCGAGGAGGAGGCTTTGTGAGAGCATCAGCCAATTGATCTTTTGTGGAACATGTGCCACACGTAATGATGCAGACTGAACTTGTTCTCGGATGTAATGATAGTCTAACACGATGTGCTTCATCCTAGAATGAAAAACTGGGTTCGCACAGAGGTATGTCGCGCCCATATTATTACCGGTGCTGTGGAGAGTGAGAAACCAAGCTCTGTCATGAGAGAGTTAATCCATCGAACTTCAGCTGCTGTGTTTGTCACATTAGGGATTAACATTAAATGTAATGGAGTATTTACAGGATTAACATTAGGGATTGAAGTAATCATAAATGATACGTGATTTATCTTGATGAGCTGTGTTTCCTTAACAGTTTAAACCCTGAACTTACGAAATGATGTTTAAATGCTCAAGTTTTTTTGTTGACTCATAATTAAATAGCAAACTTTCGTTGACTGAGTCATTTAAGACACGTCGTTAAATTGCATTTACGACATTTAAGCTTCCATAAGCAACTTATGTTTAATCGAAACGATGTCATTTCAAGTTTTATTAAAAATCATCAACTTTCAAATTGTGGACGTTTAAATCATCAAGTTGTTTTAACAATATTGTTTAAATGCCTAAGTTTTTGTTTACTACATAATTAAATGTCTAACTTATGTTGACTATACCTCAAATGGCATGACTTTAATTCAGTTACATAGCACATTTACGGGGTTAAATTGTATGTTTGTAGCTTCCATTTAATTAAAACGATCAATGTTCCGGCAACTATATATCATTCATCTTCTCTTTCTACTTCTGGTCGCTTTATTGAGATCCAAGCATAATCAGGGAGTAAAAGATCGTCTCAAATTAAAGTCCGCCTTTGGAAAAACATAATCCAACGAAGTCTTTACCATCTGAAATCTCTGGAAAACTCTCATGGAATTCTCTAAAAATAATCCAATTTAATATCTTAATTTTGCATCACTTGAATGGTTTTTTCATCTCACTAATATATCTAAAATGATTGCAACTTCGTAAAAGTAACAAACCAATTCTCTGTTTTTAGACATGTATGATGAAGATTATTCTCTTCTGAAGATTATTAAATATTTAGAGCGTAGGACTAAAACAGATCTTGATGATTGATTTGTTTATTTTTTGGTTATGAAATAAAAAAATTTGGTTGTTACTTTTGGTTTTGTTACTACTTGAATTTGAATTTGTCATAAAGGCTTAATAATAATGGTTTGATGTACATTAGAGGTTTATTGTGAATAAGAAATCTTATGTGTATATTTGGATTTTTTTAATGCTTTTACAAATGCTTAGATGGATGATGGATGATGGATGATGATGATGATGATGATGATGATAATGATGATGGTGATGTTGATGATGTTGGTATGTTAGAAACACTTAGCAATGAGAGGTTGATCCAAAAAGCAGATCAAAGTGCAGGATGACGTCATGTTATGATATGACGTCCCAATGGATCGGATCAACAATGTTATGATATTTTGCGAATGCACCAAATATCATTTGAAGCTTTATGTAGGATGAGTAAGACACGATATAGTCTACAAGAGACTAATAATGTTTATGTCAAGGAAGGGGTTGCGATGTTTCTTGAGATGGTTGGTCAGAATAAAACTGTGCAAAGTATTGCAGATAGGTATTAACGGTCATTGGATACTGAAAAGAAAAATTGATGAAGTGTTAAATGCTATTCTCAGATTTGCAGCAGATACATTAAAACAAGGAGAAGGTGAATTCAATAGGATAAACTCAGTTTTGAGGGACGATCAGTATTGGCCCATTTTTAAAGATTGTGTTGGAGTAATTGATGGTACTCATATCCCAGTTCGTCCTCCTAGTAGAAATGCATATGCATATAGAGTCAGTAAAATGAAACCTAGTCACCTACGATGAGTGTCCTTGCTATATGTAACCTCGATATGAAGTTCATATATGCATATGTTGGTGTACCGGGTAGAGCACACGATTCAAAGGTCTTGACTCATTGTGGGAGGAATGAAGCTTCTTTCCCACATCCGCCAAATGAGAAATATTATTTGGTTGACCCCGAATATCCCACACGGAGAGGGTATCTTGGTCCGCATCATAGAGTTGGATACCATCTTGGCCAGTTTGCTAGGGGAGGACCACCAATAAACACGCGATAATTGTTTAACAAAAAACATTCAGGTCTACGATCAGTGATTGAGAGGACATTTGGAGTATGAAAAGGAAAATGGAGAATTTTGGATCGTAAACATCTGAAATATGGTTTGACTAAGTGGGTGAAGATTGTAACAGTAACAATGGCAGTGCATATCTTCATCCGTGATTCGAATCGAGAAGATTATGACTTTGTACGTTGGCAAAGGATATAAGAATATCATGTTCATGGTGATGAAGACGAAGATGATGATGATAATAGTTATGAACCAACAGGTGATAGAGCCATGGAAGACTTGCGTGACACCATCACGATCGAATTTGTTTATTTAGTTCTATTAATCCTTAATTTATTTTATTTTAGTTTTTTGCTTGTTAACGTTTATACATTGTTGTAAAAAATCATATAAAAAATCAGATTTTTTGAATCGCTGGATTTGCAAACGAACAGAACAGCGACTTATCACAGCGATCAATCGCTGCGATAAGAAAACGAACACACCAGCGATCAGTAGCAGCGACTCCAAAACGAACAACAACACTGATTGCTGTCGCTAGCGACTGGTAAATGAACAGGGCCCTGCTAAAACCATATTTTCTCCAGTATGCTAATAAGAATTTTCTTTTTAACTGTATATTTATTTTCTTGAAAAAGGGTTTAACAACAAAAATATGCCAAATCACCAAATTCAGCCAAAAAGAAAACACAAATTGTGACGTGGCAACTGAGGAATGGGCTTGTGAGGAGCACACTCCTCCACATGTTTCCCAACTATTCTATTCTACACTCTTCTTCTTATCACTTTCCTCTTCTCCTCTGATCTCACCAATCCCACTTTTCACTCAATGGCGATGCAGCTTCCTCCGGCAACGCTTTACGCCGGAAAACCCTCCATACTCTTACCTCCGACATCTTCAAAATCATCTTTCTTGCCATATTATTCAATGAGACTACTCAAAAACAAGAAACCTCTTACAAAATCTTCATCCTCTGCTCCTAGATTCTCCATGCGTGTCTCCTCCAAGCAAGCCTATATTTGCCGTGATTGCGGGTCTCTTATCCTAATTTCTCCATCTATCTTCTTCATTATGTCTTACATACAAAGTTTACTTATCAAGTTATCATCTTTTTATCTTGATTTTTTTAGGTATATTTACAATGACAGAACACCATTTGACAAGTTACCTGATAACTACTTTTGTCCAGGTTTGGTGATTCATGTTTGTATTTAACTAATCTCAATTCCATGGAACTCTGTTAAAGAAGAATCAAGAAGTTGTGGAATTTTGTATGGTTTTTCAATGAGGTTTAGGTTTTTTACAGTGTGTGCTGCTCCTAAACGACGATTTAGACCATACATGCCTGATGTGAGCAAGAACGTGAACGACAAGGATGTGAGAAAGGCTAGAAAAGCTGAGCTTCAAAGAGATGAATCTATTGGGTAAAACTAACCCTTCTACGGTTCTTCCTCGTCTATTTTACGTATTTGCCACTCTGGTTCTGATACATGTAATGGCAATCACACAGGAAAGCTTTGCCTATAGCAATTGCGGTAGGGGTTTTAGCTCTCGCAGCTCTTTACTTCTACGTCAACAATACAGCATGAATGAAGCAAGCATCAAGAGAGCTACATTATGATTTTGCAATCATATTTTTGTTTTTGTATTAACATTCATCTTCTCGACTTGTTGACACTGTAATGAATGAAGTAAAGTATTGAACTTTCTATGTACCAAAACTATATTGAAAGTGGCTGCGATGAGTTAAATAAAGAGCGTAAGTATGATACAGAGGAATTAGACAATAGGAAAAGGGGTGTAACATGGCTAGTCTTGTAAGATGAGTGATCCTTGAATTGGTTTATAGATCGATGATTGATAAAGGATGTTCAGAGCTGACAAGTTTTCGTTGATGCTTGAAGATGTCGCTGGCTTGAACTCGTATGGACCTTCCTTTGGTCCCCAAACCTGCTATGTTCCAAACCAAAACCATTTCATGTGAGATTTAATTCTTATGAGCGTTCGTTGGTAGCAAGAGTGAGAAACATGGTACGAACCTGGTTGCGATTCTCATCAAACCCGCGATCCCAGAGGTGTATCTCATTGTTTTTCAAGACTGCAAGATCTGAAGTACAATAGCTAGCCCCGTTCTGCAATTCGATAAAGAAGCATCAAGTGTTTTAGTGTGAAAGAAGAAGACCTTAAAACTGAGATATAGTGATCGTTCTCAAAAGAACAATACCCATGAATTTGGAAATCCACCAGGTGAAGTTGAGCCTTCGTACAAACAACGTTTCACACGGTCACAACAGTTGAGATGTATAGTTGTTAAATGCTCCCCAATGTCCTATTATTTTGATTCATCAATTGTAAGCTCGATTTCCAAAAACCAGAGATCTTGTCACATCTCTATCGATTCAAAAAAAACTTAAGACTTACACCAATAACTTCTTCAGGTAGTGGGCGTTGATCCTTAGAGCGGTCACAGAAATTCTTGTACTCTTCAGCATCTCTGATCGCATACGAACTTACCTGGCATTGAAATACTACTTAAAACTCAATTGTATACATAAGAAGATCACAACACCTCATATCCTCACCTCAACATCACATTTCAGCTCTTTAGGACATGGCTTAACCATATATAATCTCTGTAACCACAAGAAAAAGTTTAAACGATGCATTAGCAATACAATACTTTTTCGTAATACAATCAAACAAGAGACAATCCGTGAAGGGAACGAATACATACTTGACGAAACGGTTTCTGAGGAGTCCTCCAAAATGCCTGAAGAAAAGAGAGTAAAAACGGCTTAAAACATGAAGAAAGACACATTAAAACATCGATCTCAGTATGTGCAACAAAGAAGTAAAGAGATAAATCACCTGTTCAAGATACAAAACCTCTGAACCATCCACCATTTCAGCAGCTGGACAACTCAGCATTCTACACAACTATATCAAACTCAGAATGCCACAAACTAGCTAGGAGATAGAGATATCAAAAGTTTCAATCTTGAAAACACTAGTATTAACTCAAGAATCAAGTTCTTAAACAACATCAAAGTTCAATCTTTTTTGTATGATGAATACGTTATGAGATTCATAAACCTTATATTGAAGTAATTCTCAGGATCTCTTGATGCTTGTTCCCTCGAAAACTTCAAAAAAATGTAAACAAAAAAGCTCAAAATCAATGTAGGAGAAGATAAAAATCAAATAATTTCATAAAGTTTAGGAATTTGAAATTGGGTATAAACCTTCTCTCCGGTGAGAGAACGAGAGACGACGCGAGCGTGATCTCTACGAGTAGTGGATTTAGTGAGACGTTTGATGAGAAGAGCGCCGCCAATTAAAACCAGAGTCTTGACCACCAGACCACGAGCACGGCTCCATCCGTTCGAGCTTGATTCCGGATCCGAACCCGATTCAGTACCCATTAAAGGTTTTGATTTTTTTAGTTCAAAGCTTTCATCTTTAGTTATCTGTTTGTTTCTTAGGAACAGAATTTTTTTGCCGATTAGAAGTCGCGAAGAAGAGGCTCGACGTTTTCACATCAGTGGTGAGATTGTTTGCCACGTGTAACATTTCTGTTTTTCTCACCTTGTAAGCTTTCTTAGTTTTTTTTTTTGATACCAAAAAAGTAAAAGATATAGTGAGTTTTTTTTTACATCTGAGAAATTGATTGATAAGATAGGGTAGAGTTTTACAAACACAAAAGGTACAACGATCCGGCCAACAAGAAATAGAACTTTAGATCAAATAAACAAAAAGGTTGACAACAACTGAAGACAAAGCACTACAACTATAACTTTGAAACCAAGCTTATCCACAACCTTTCCATAGAAGTTGGTGGTGAAAAAGATCTTTGATGCAAAAAGAGAACAAAACACAGTTTCAAATCAAATATCAAACTAGAACTTGAAAGATTTAAAGAACAAAATTTCTTTATTAGATTTAGAAACTCTCTCAAAACTAAATCTCTCTCTCTCAAAATCTTATGGAAAAACCTCTCCATAGACTTGTATTTATAAACAAGCACCTTCTTATTCTATTATGAAAAGATAAACTTCCATATCTAATCTAAATCAACTTATTTAGATATTGTTATATTTCTTTTTTCTTATCTCTTATATCTTCTTCTAGAAATAGATAACTTCTTCTTTAAATCTTTGGAATTACCTAACATTCTCCCCCTTAATTCCAACTTGAACTCCATGATGCTTAATCTTCAATCCATTCTTGCATACTCATAGCTTCGAGAAGGTTTTCCGGTTCTCCATCTATGGTGAGTAAGAGTTTCTCACTTTCTAAGTCCGCTAAAAATGTATAATCATCAAGGTACTTTGGCCTATTGACAACGCGACCATATCTTGTCACCGTTTGATTTTCTGCTCCATGATTTATGCCATCATCAACATCAACATCCACTTCCTCTTCCTCTTGGTCTTCATATTCCTGATCCGAATCATGATGCTCGTTGTTGTCGTTATCTTGATTATCACCATGTTCAGTTCCATCTTCTATCAAACCTCCATGGGATAGTTTGACCATTTCCGGTTCTCCATAGATCTCTTTTGTTGTAGATGACCAATCCCAAGTATTTTTCTCATCAAACACCACATCCCTACTTACAATCACCTTTCCCGTGACTGGATCATAGAGTCGGTAAGCTTTGGAACCTGGTTCTGTTCCAAAGTTGATCAACATTCTTGACCTGTCATCTAACTTCTTCAGATATGGTCTAGTGATCTTTGCATATGCCACACACCCAAAAACTCTTAAATGCTCAATGTTTGGTTTCTTGGATGTGAAGCTTTCATACGGGATCTGACCTTTCAAGGCTTTTGTGGGAACTCTATTAATGAGATATGTCGAAAGACGTACGACTTCTCCCAACATATCATTCGGAATTTTCATTGCTTTAAGCAAGCTTCTCATCATCTCCATCAATGTTCGATTCGTTCTTTCAACCACGCCATTCTGCTGTGGCGTATATGGTGCAGTTAAATGTCTATAGACTCCATTTACTTCAAAAAAGTGATTAAAATCAGCTGAGGTAGACTCTCCTCCTCTATCGGTGTGAAACGTTTTGATGGAGAGCCCAATTTTTTTTTCCACAAAGTCTTTAAACTTTTTAAACCGATCGAATGCTTCACTTTTCTCCTTTAGCAGCATCGTCGACATGTACCTTGAAAAATCATCTATTAAAACAAATACATACCGGTTATTTGCTGGTGTTGATGGTGTTAACGGTTCACACAAGTCTCCATGGATTAGCTCTAATAATTGTGTTGCACAGAAGGTGGCTTTAGGTGGGAATGAATTTCTCGTTTGTTTGCCGGCTAAGCATGCATCACACACATTCCGACATCCCGATGACCATCTGCTTCTTTACCATGTTATTCATAACTCCAATGCTTATATGTCCTAGCCGAGCATGCCAAGTACATGTAGCTTCGTCGTCTAGTATAGAAAGACACTTCGGATAGCTTATTTCCATTGGAGTTTTGTGGAGCCAGTTTGGAGATCTGATTACTTGTACCAACCTTCCTTGTGGATCTCTTAGTGTTAAAACGTCCCCCTTCATGTTTACTTTGCATCCATGCTTTATTGCTTGTCCAAGACTTATAATGTTATGCTTTAAGTCGGGTACAAAGTAAATATCATTGAGTGCTCTTCTTTCACCAGTCTTGCCTACAAAGACTATGGAGCCTTTTCCGACGATATTAACGTACGAACCATCACCAAACTTCGCTTTCCCTTTGATGGTTTCGTCTAAGTTTGAGAAAAAATTCTTGTTTCCCGTCATGTGATTACTCACTCTGTTGTCTAGATACCAAACACATTAGTTGTTGGTGTCATAATTATTAGGGAACACTTTCTCTTCATTCAGGAGTACCACTTCATGAACATTAATAGCCTCACTTTCTTGAGTCTCGTGAAAGTTTGTCTCCGTTATTCTTTCGGGACAAACCGATTCATAGTGACCGGGCTTGTCACATCTCCAACATATGACTTTGGAAAGATCTTTCTTTTCCTTTTGGTTATGTTCTATGGTTTCCTCTCCTTGATTTTGGCTGTTGAACCTTCCTCATCCCCTACCTCTACCAAAGCTTCCTCTGTTAAAACTGCCTACGTTATAACCACCTCTGTTATAACCGTCTCTGTTATAACTGCCTCTGTTAAATCTGCCTCTATTAAAACCGTCTCTGTTTCCTCCTCGAAAATTTCTAAACCCTCCATGGTTGTTGTTTGAGTTTGAAAACATAAGTTTTCCTTGATCTTCGCTTTGAGTTTCTTCCCCTACTCATTCTTCATACGCCTTTAGTCTTCCAACTATATCTTCAAATCCTATTGTTTTTAGGTCTAGGACTTGTTCTACAGATGCTACGATATGAATGAACTTGTTTCTCGGAAGTCCCTTTAAAAACTTCTTCACAAGCTTTGTTTAATCAATTGTTTCTCCCAAAGAGGCTGATTGAGCTGTGAGCCTGGTATCTTGCCCTTAAATTCATCAACCGAGTCAGTGTCATCCATCTTCAGCGTGTCCAGTTCCGCCATCAAGGTTTGAAATCTTGCTTCTTTCACCGGTCTGCTCCTTGATGTCAAGATTTGATGGCGTCCCACAGTTTCTTTGCTGAGTCTTGGTCTCCGACTTGCAAGATGAGCGTCTCGGGGATGAATTGAAATAGGAGTGTAGTCGCCAAGTCGTTCTTCTTTGGATCGTTAGATCCTTTATCTATTGTTTCCCACACTTTGCTAACTCGAAGAGTGATCTTCATATGCATCGCCCAAACTGTATAGTTTGTCGACGTTAACATCGGACAATGAATGGACAGAGCTCCAAGGTCCTTCGTTCGCAGTGCTTGAGTCACGTCTCCCATGCTTGAATGTGTGAGCCCCTAATCACCACCTTTGATCGAGTCTTCAACTTAAGCTATGATACCAATTCAAATCAAATATCAAACAAGAACTTGAAAGATTTAAAGAATAATTTTTCTTTATTAGATTTAGAAACTCTCTCAAAACTAAATCTCTCTCTCTCTCTCTTAAGGTCTTATGGAACACCTCTCCATAGACTTGCATTTATAATAAAACAAGCACCTCTTTATTCTATATGAAAATATAAACTTCTATATCCAATCGAAATCTACTTATTTAGATATTGTTATATATTTTTTTTCTTATCTCTTCTAGCTTCTTCTATAAGTAAATAAATTCTTCTTCAAGTCTTTGGAATTATCCAACATAGGCTATCACGAGTACCCCCAGTTCACATATCCGAATAACAGATGAGCAAACTAGGTTCAAGGAAGCCTTGAAGTTCAAAAGGGGATACGCCAAAAAAGACCAATAACTTTTACGCACGGACCTTCGTGCATACATCCTCACCCATCTACAAACAATAGTATGTCCAGTTCCTCGCAAGAGCCGAAACAACTACAATGTTTTGACATCCAAACCAAATTCCAAAAGAGTCAGAGAATATACCGTATATGTCTCTGCAACGCAGAGCCGTTGCTAGGTCTATCGAGAACAGAGACGGTGTTAAAAAGAAATTCTTCAATTCATATAAGAAATAACTATTATCATCCTAAATAAATAATTAACTAGAGTTAAAACCAAAATATTAGTTCTAAAACTGACTTTCTCTTCCCTTTTCCTACGAAATCATTAATAAAACTTTTAAAATCAATATTTTAAGCAACTCTCTTTCAAAATCATGCATCTTTGAAGTTAATACCAATTATTTGTATTATTTAAATTTAGTTTAAAGTTTAATGCAAAACTAAAAGCTATTATTAGATGAAGCAAACATATTTACCAGTTATTGTCCTAACTTTTATTTACTTTTTCTATAATTTTAAAAAGCTTTCAATAATCTAAAATAACCTATCTATACATGTTGGACCTAAAATAAACTAGTAAATTAGTAATGGTCTTGATTTTGGGTATAGAAGTGAACATGTCCGCTAAAACCTAGGTAGCATGAAAATTTTCTCTGATGTCCGTTTCCTATTTCAGAAATGTTTCCAAAATCGAAACTCTTGTAAAGTCGATGGAAACGCGTTTTCTAAACACCACAATTTGGAAACACAATGAAAATTTATTTTTATTTGGAAACTTATTAAGTAGATAATTTGAAAACATAAGATATATATGATATTTATTATATTTTTACTTAAAAATATTCTAACTAATTTGAAAAACATAAAACATCTCATAATTATTAAATTAATAAAATGAAATATTTTAAAAATATGAATGAACATGTTGATTAAATCTTTGATTTTGATGGTTATGATAATTTATCCTCTCATTAAACTATTTAATATATGTGTTGGAATTGTGTTGCTTCAAATATTTTTTCTAAATAAGAATTTGTTGTTTTACTATATATATACATAGATATATATATGAATGTGTTTGCTGTTCGTTTCCTAATTTTTGGAAAAAATCGTTTCCATATTTTCATACGTTTTGCTTCTGCGTACGTGTTTATGTTTCCATGCTACTTAAGCTAAAATACGAGACAAGATGCACATCTTAGTCACTTATAATAAAAGGTAAAACTACCAAATTCATACTCTTCAAAATTTTAATGTTAAGGCTCCCTAATATTGTAAAAATATATCCAGAGTATCCTTATTTCACATTAAAATTTTGAATCTAAATCAAGAATTGTCCCTATAATAAATGAAAGGGAAGCACAACAAGAACACATATAATAGTAGCCTTGATTTTTTTCTTTAGAGAAAGACCGTAGGCCAAAGTTTTAATATCAATGCCTTAGCCACGGGTCTGCTCATGCTGCAACGAAATATCATCTGAAAGGCGAACCCCAAGCTGATTCTACACAGAAAATGAGAAAGCGAACCCCAACGGATATAGTTATTAGTTAGTTTTTAATTAGTTATTTAGTTTTTAATGGTTTTATTCAAATCTAGATTTTGCTGAGAAAATATTAAATTTTATTTTTGAATTGTACCACTCCTAAATTTAATATCGTTCTTACGTTAAAACGGTAGCACGTAGCCACGTGAAATTTAATGAAACAATATATCATTTTTATATAGATTTGCGCTTTACAACTACTATAATAATTTTAATTGATAAGTTGTGTATTTTACAAGTGAATGAATATATGGTATTTACAAAATAAATTTTAGACCAATTTTACTGTTGAAAAAAGAGACGTAAGCTGCATTTCTATCTCTCTTCTCCATTTACTCACATAATATTTCTCTTATAGCACAATATGTTAGCAAGTTTTCCTTATAAAAAATGTTTTGCAAAGTAACGTCAAATGAAAATGAAATTTGTTGTATTCTTTTTTCTTTTGGCTCAACATTATATTTATCACTATCACTTCTTTGCGGCCACGCTCCACCTATTGTTGATGTGGAGAATCCTATAACAATCAAATACTTTATTTTCTATGTGTTATTTACAAGCACTTGTATTGATTTATCACTAAATATATGTATGTGTGATACGCAAGAACATAGATAACCGTATGTGCTGAAATAAAGAAATAAGACATGGTTTGTTGACTGACTTTGGTTTTATCTACATCCCTGGGATCTTGTCCAAAACCAAATCCACTAGAACAAGAGTAAAATTACATGCATATATATGGTATACAACACCCAACCGTGCCACCATTATTTTCTACTAGATTTGCAACAGCCAAAGATCTATTAAGCTAATCTTTACCCAGATTATATTTAATTAGTGTTACACAACCTAACTACATGTTGACTTATCCTCAGCCACTCTACCCTCCGACTGATTGTTACACAACCCCAACAACATGTTAGCTTATCCTTGACTAATCTCTCAGCTTAAGATCAGCCTTTATAAAACACGTACGTCTGAGATTGACCCCAATCTTATATTTTAGTTCGACAATAATGTTCTCACCCGTACGTGAATCCGTAGACTTTTCAAAACATTATTTTGACAACTTCGAAGTTTTTCATCTCACCATAATAGTTTAGATCGAGTGTTACCGATGATTCATGGCCTCTCTAGACTATTTATACACCACCACGAAACCCAACCTCAAAGGATCTTTGTGAATCTCCACAAAGGAACAAACTTACTCCTCAGGTTGATCATCATGCTTTACACCAGTTGTTGCAGTTATATATAGCTTCAATCTTTAAGATATATGTCTTTGACTGCATATGATGCATCAAGCTTCTGGCATTCTTCTAGTGTATATTCTGATTAATTTTAAATAGTATCAATGATACCTTTCTCAACTCAGCCAACAATACTCTAACAATCTCCCCTTTGATGACCGAGTTGCAGAACTCTAATGTGTCATTTAGCTGTAAATGATGTTTCCTCGTCTATTGATATAACCTCAACAGATAACTCGGCAAATTCAACATCTCCACATATATGTATTATACTTTAAAAATGATTATGTGGAGGATTCTTCCTTTTTTGCACATGTAAATTAGAGGAGTTACCATTTTGATTGGAGCATTGATTTCCTTCCTCTCAGCCCATTCCTCCGCATCCTCTTTTGCTCTTTATAGTGTTTCTTGTGCATCAAACTCTTCTCCTTTAAAGATTATTTTGTTATGAGTGTAAATCATTGAAAAATGAAGTGCTTTACAAAGAATAACCATCTAATGTTTGTGACCTTGCCATAAAAAAAAAAAAAAATGGAACACAATTTTAACTCTTCGATTGGCTAACAATGCACTACAAGTCTACAAGAAAACATTTGATTAAGGAGGCCCAAAAATGTTGTTAATATATGGGAGCTAGTCCCTTTGATGCGAAGAAGCCATAAGATTTCAGAATTTCTTCCGAATCCTTCTGGCATTGATAATGTTACTGATCTGTTTATCAATGAAAACGACTGAAACAGGAGTTGCTTGCTGAAGATGAATCCTCTTGTATATTCCTTCCAGATGTTGTAGAGTACTGTTGAGTGAGCAACAAGCTTGCCGAGGATGGACGGAGATGTTTGCAGACCAAGCTATGTCCAAGCAATAAGAGAACCCCATGTGTGAAAGGAGGAACTGAGAGGCATTCCTATTTTTCCAGAGGATCAGATCCTCCATAGCAGCATGGTTCCCGATTTTGGAATTCAACTTGTTGTGGGTGACATAAATGAATGTTTAGGACCCTGCAAATGTATATAAAGAATCAGCCCATATGCCATTAGGTGGTGCTGGTACAAGTGAGATGGCCCATAAGAGGCTGGGGAAAGAACATTGAAAGAGAATGTGATTCACTATCTCTTTTGCTGAAGGGCACCTGAGGCACGTTAATTATGCATCTCCAAAGGAAGTGCTGGACTTTGGGGCTAGTCTCTACATTCCAAATTTGGTGGAACAGCGTATTTAATTAGCTCGGGTTGAGGATTTCTTGAATACCATTTGCTTTGTTTAGTGTGTTATAAATATTTTTGGCATGCCAATATATATATATTTTTGGCATGCCAATATATATATTTTTGGCATGCCAATATATATATATATATATATATTGGTAAAATCAATATTTCTATTTAATAATTTTTGTTTCTGGGCAATTAACATATTGTTTAGCAAAACTTTGATTCTTTATTTATCGAGTACAATACATAAAAGTGTATAGTTTATAACGTTTATTTTGGTTTTGTTTATTTAGAAAAAGGACTAAATCTTCTCTTTAGGTAATACAGACTGGCTACCATTACATAAAATAGGTAATAATAAATAGTTATAGCAATAACTAAATTTGTTTGGATAAAAACAAAAATTATTTAATGTCCTAACAAGGCAAGTTAGACTCTTACCTTGAAATCAATTAGTATGTGGTTACTAACCTCATATCACTTTATAGAAGAAAAAAAAATCTTGTGTTTCACCAACCACCATATATCTATGTATAAATTAACCTCATTGCAACCCATATCAAACTCACAATCTTTTATCTTTGAGATCAATATGGAGATTATACAAAACAGAAAGAAAAAGAATGCTACCTTTTCAAGACGAAAATTAGGGTTGTTTAAGAGTGCATGTCAGCTCGAAACGGAGTTCAACGCTGAGGTAGGTATTGTTCTATTTTCCCCCAAAAACAAGCCTTACATCTTTGGGAAGCCAAGTTTTAATTTGATTACAGAGGAGCTCAAGAACGAGCATGAAATATCAGACAACATTGATGAAGGCGATAAAGTTGATTTAGAGGAAAAACATAAACATCTCGAATCAATCAACAAAGAGATTAGGGCGGAGAAAAAAAGAGGCAAAGAGCTTCAGAAGTTGCTTGAATCCGGGGGATATAAGAGGTACGAAAAGGCCACTGAGGAGCTTACACACAAAGAGCTTAAAGAACTAGAATCTGAGGTTAAAATCGTTCATGGTCAGATCCAATGTAACATTCTTGTGCTAGCTGCGGAAACTCTCATGGCTCTCTCAAAGGATAAGGGTGATAAGAACAATGATAAGGATAACTAGATCGGCTTAGAAATTTCATGTCATTTATATGTCGACCTTTAATGTAGTAATTTTTCAACATATAGAAAAGTTGTATTAATGGTTGGTGAAAATGCATTTGTATCTTCATCAATCATCATAATCTATTGGTTGTGATTTTCAATTTTATGATAAACTTCTTTTTATTTTATTTTGCGTTTGACTATGTACTTTATTTTATTAAATAGTTCCGGATTAGAGTTTTAAATCGTAACTATGCTCAAGAATTAAAAAAAAACAAAGAAAAACATAGTCCAACTTCATATATAGTCTAACTCTCTAAATAAAAAATATGTTCAAACTGCACTCCAATATCTTATTTTTGTAGTCAGAAAAGAAATATTATAATTCCTTCTGAACATATAAATCAAAACTAAACTTATTCTAAACGAATATTAATAAGTAATCCAAAAAGAAATGAAACTCCTCAAATGTTAATAGTTGGATAATTGCAAACACTACATAGATGACTGGAAAATTAGTTCTCTCACCTAGTATTATGGTTAACTACATTGTTTACTTTTTATGACATAATTGTCCCTAGTTCCATAAGATGCAATCTATTAGTGTAGGTAGAGAGACATAGTTTAAGATGTTGTAGGCTTGTAGAAATAAAATCTACGCGTAGATCTTGTTTACCGAGTTAACTTATTAAGAGGAACACGTTATTTAAACTGAAAGGGTTAGGGTAGCAATACCAGAGTCGCAACTGCTAAAGCATATATCAAGATTTTTCATACATATATAGATAGAAGGAAGACGAGTAAATTTCCTAGATTTTTTTTTATGTTATTATTATTCAAGAAACTGAAATTTAATAGAGAGTGAGTTTATGTTTACACATGAAAAATGCTTGTTATTTATTATCCACCATGTACAGTAAAACTTCTATAAATTAATAATATTGAGACTTTGATATTTTATTAATTTATCGTGATATTAATTAATAGAAATATCTTTCGATCCATAATATTTTAAAAAATTCTTTAAAATAAATTATTTGAATTTCTTTATGTTTTATTATTTACATATTTCACATTATGTGAATATTCTTTATTCCTTTGTTCACGAGATTTACTTTGGTTTATAATGTTTTTCTATTGCTTTTGACTAAACACTATTCTTTGTTACACTTTTTCATACAAACCCTAGCAATGGCTTCTCATCTAAAAGGTGTTACAAAATCAACTATGACAGATCAAATACGAAAAGAGTTATGTGATTACAAAAGAGATAATACTAAATGCACTCAAAAAGATTTGTAACTATGACTTGAAGCGAAGTTCCAATTAAAAATTAGTCAAGGTACAATCTCAAACACAATCAAACGATCAGCTGAGTATCTTTCCACCAACCTGGAAACTGAAAAAGATATCAACCAGCACAAATGAGAAAATTTTCCAGAGATGGAGAAAGTTGTTTTTGAGTGGTTTCTCCAACACTAAGATCGTGTGAATATGACTGGAGAACTTGAGAGACATTTGTGCCCTGAACAAGGCAAGCACATTGAAAAAAATTTGGTTAATCTTCTGGGGGCCCTGGTTCATAAAAGAGGTATTAGAAGGAGACATGAGCAATACTTGGATCGTTAACACCAAGCAAAAATTCTCCTGGATGACAAACAAACTCATAAAGCAAAGGGAACTCATGTATCATTGTATCCGGATGGTAGTGGGGAATATATAGAGAAACTTGTCCGTTTTGGTCTAATAACTGGTCACCATTTGGAAGCCTCTGACTCTATCTCAACTCTTCTCGAGGATCTCTAGGGCTGGTAACGAATGTTTCCTTAAGGTCTAGACAAAACTGGAGATTACATGCAGCAAGGTCGGAGGAACAATTAAATTTAATCACTCATCTTACTACAATGGAGCTTTCGAACATGAGTGACAAGTATGAATGGTGGTTTGATAACAAGAGAAGTCACAAATTCAGCACTGGAGCATTGTATCAAAGACTTAAAGACCATCAACCTAAAGTAGAATGGAGTAAAAAAGTGTGTTTTTCGGAAGGAATACAAAGGCATAATTTTGTCACCTGGTTATTCGTACTAAATCGTTGTCCAAGGAAAGAAAAATGCTTCAATAGGGTGTACAGGTTAACCATATCTGCATATTGTGTAGTCAATGCCTTGAATCAAGAGAACATATGTTCTTTCACTGCCCTTACTAGTGGAAAATCTGGTTAGAAATGGGAAGAAGACTGACCATGGGAGTAAATCGAGATTGGACTTTAACTTTGAATTAGCTGAGGTCTTAAAATCTGAAAAAAGTGAGTAAGAAGCTAACTTTATTGGTCTGTCACTGTGTAATCTGCTAGATCTGGATGGAGAGAAATGGATGGCTCCACCAGAATGTCACTAAATCAGTGAAGCAGAGCCTCGAGTCTTCGACAATGCAACGCTGATCTTGCCTAAGACCTGCTTCAGAGGTGGTTTGCCACTGCCCCTAGCCACTAATCATCAAAGGTAGCTGCTCAACCAAAGAATTTTGCCGGATTTGTTAAAGTCTGACGCGAGAAAAGACTCTTCAAAAATATCTTATCCACTTTTATTACATGTTACCAAGAGTTAGTTTGTCCATGGAAACATTTTCTTCAGAAACAAGTATGATTAGTTTATCCACAAAATACCTTTCAAATTATATTGGATTTAAGTTATCTACTATTTATGAAAGTAACTTATCAATCATTTGTCTCTCGTAGATGAAAATATTGTATTTATCATTTATCTTTTGTGGAAGAATGGTGTCCATCAACAACATCACTTTCTCTCTCTCTCTCTCCACAAAATCACTTTCTTCTGGACAATTGACATATCATTTACAAAAATACCTTGTCCATTTTTTTTAAATGTTATCAAGAGTTATTTTGTCTATAGAAACACTTTCTTCATGGACGAGTATGATTAGTTTGTCCACAACATACCTTTCAAATTATATTGGATTTAAGTTATCTACTATTTATGAAATTAACTTATCAATCATTTGTCTCTCGTAGATAAAAATATTGTATTTATCATTTATCTTTTGTGGAACAATGTTGTGTCCATCCACAACATCACTTTTTCGTGGAAAATTGACATATTATTTACAAAATTAACTTGTCCACCAAAAATATCTTGTCCACTATTTTACATGTTATCAAGAGTTAGTTTGTCCATAAAAACACTTTCTTCATGGACAAGTATGATTAGTTTATCCACGACATAACTTTCAAAGTTATATTGGATTTAAATATCTACTATTTATGAAATTAACTTATCAATCATTTGTCTCTCGTAGATGAAAATACTGTATTTATCATTTATCTTTTGTGGAAGAAATTAAGGTGCCTCTTGTGGACGATATCAACCACTTTTTATGACCACAATAAGTGATATCATACTTTCCACTTTTCAGAGAGACGACTTGTCAAATATTTGTCTCTTGTGAACGAAATCAATTTGTCCACTATCAACAACTCTTTTTTACTACAACAAATGATATCGTTCTTTTCATTTTTCAGACACTATCAAATCATTGTTTGTTTTTTGCTTTATTAATACAAGGGCAATTCAAATTTTTAACAAGATCCATACCCTCAAAAATGATATGTTTGAAATCCCATCAACAAAATGGCATAAAAGAAATATTCCAAATTCTTTGTGACAGAATTAACAATATTCCCAATAAAATATACCAACCAATATAACGTTGTTACCTATATAGTTATCTATATAAATATCTTAGCATGTTAGTTAAAATTATCTATAGGCTGATTGTCTAAAATGGAACATTTGGAAAAAACAATTTCAAACAGAATCCCCTGTGAAGGATTTTTGAAGTAGTAGGGATCCCTATTTGGAAATAAATTTTTAAAAGAATCTATTTTTTGTATTTAATCCTTATCTATATACCTTAATGGCTCTGATTGGTAACCTAGTTTGAACATGACGGTTAAGTATTTTCTTAGCGGTTGTCAAAAATGTGGTTAAAAAGAAGGTGATTAGAGATAGTGGAAGAGAGAAGGCGGTTGAATTCAAACGATCGGTTAAAGAAAAGTTATGATTGGTAACACGCGGTTGAGTTATAAAAAAATTATTATAGAAAATAACATAACATAAATTAAAATATGAAAACATTTAAAAACAAATTATTTCTATTTTTAAAATTTTCTTTAAAAATAATATATGTGAATACTATTTTTAAAAAATTTTAAAATTTAAAATAGATAATAAAAAAATTTAACCGCCTCGTTTACAAACGAACTATCTTCTTTTTTGGGTGGTTGCAACCGTCTATTTTTTTCTCTTCCAACTGCTCTCTTCAACCACCTTCTTCAATTATTTTTTCCAATTGCTTATTCCACATACTCCATTGATTGGTAATCTTTAAAATGGTTTGTTTGCAAACTAGGTGGTTGAATGTTACCAATCAAACCCAATATGTGTGACATCTACTTTTTATATATGCTTTAATAAATTTTACAACATTGTTACAAAAAGAGTTACTTCGCACACGGCGCGAGTTAAAATATTGTGATTGATTGTAAGAGCATAATCAAAATTAACAAATAGGACCTTATGAACATTATATGACGAATACAATTTTTAAGAAAACCAAAGAAAACGATCAATATAATATCACTATGAACATATTTATAAAACCAAAAAATTGATCACAAAGACAAAAACAAAAAGGAAAAAGAAGAGAAAAATCTAAAGATATTCAAGGATAAATAGTTTCTTCATTTCAACTCATGTGTCTTGAGCAATCAAAACTAAAAACTAAATTCAATATCAACTCTTATAGAACACCGAGCAAGTCCCATCAAATCTTCTCTTTAGAAATTGATCTCACGTCTCTCGGCGAAGAACTTTCCGGTGATAGCTTGATCGGGAAGTAATGCAAGCCATACTCCAGTGTCAGCTCCATCTTCTGCTGAGATGTTCCCTGCATAACCTGTCATTGCGGTTTTTACCCAACCGGGACAAAAGCAGTTTACATATATCTTCTCTCCCTCTGGTCTCTCAGATAGTTCTTTTGCTATTACTCTTGTGTATGCGTTCACCACCATTTTTGAGACAGAATAGTCTGTGAAAGAATGTGGCCAACCTCCAGATTCCCATGTTCCTTCTTCCACTTGCTTTAAAAACTCTGAAGCTGTTTTGTCAACGGTTTCCTCTGTCAGAGAGTCCACATCGATAAGCTTCGCTCTCACGGCTTCATTCTCAAGTTTCTGTTGAAGAGAACAAAGTAAGAAAAATGATTGTCGCAAAGCGGAAAATATTGAAAGGGAGAAAGATATAAATAGAGGTATGTACACTGTGTCGGCCTTTTAATCTACCGAGTCTTGAAGTGACATTTACAATACGAGCACCTTGAGAAGCAAGTCTCATCAATGGAATCATGGCTTTGATTATGTTCTTAGTGCCATAATAGTTCGTAGATAAAACCATATGTGAGAACTCAACAGAGTTATTTGTTCCAACATTATAGTTTACACCCGCGTTATTTATCTGCAACATATAGAAAAAAATTCACTTCATAAACCTAGCACCAAAGTTTTTTCAAGTTGCACCAACAATATCAAAATGAAATAAAATGTTTATAGTTGGTGATGTAAATTGAGATTTAATAGCAAGATCAACTTACTAAAACATCGACAAATCCATATTTTTCTTTAATCCAGTTGCAAAACTCTTGAATTGAGGAAGAGTCCAAAATATCAAGACGGTGGAAATCAACATTGAATCCACCTTCTTGAAGGACCTTAGCGGCTTCGACGCCTACATTTTCGTCTCTTGATGTTAGAATAACTGTTAATCCATGGCCAGCCAATTGTCTCACCATTTCAAATCCTATCCCTCTATTCGCACCTGTTACCACCGCCACGGTTTCTGAGGTCCACCACCTAAACAATCCCCCATTAAAGAAAAAAAACCAATATATTTTTAATGATTAAAGGCAAAAATAAAAAATCATAAATTTGGTTATTGCAAAGATCACATGAATCTCCTAATCAAAATATACAAACTTCCAATAATTTGTTTTAATTCTAATATCAATGGAAATTATTAGGTAACATCAAGAACCATCAAATAATCAAAATGCAACGAAAAACAAGAATTTCATAATTGAGCCTCTTTAACCTCTTATGCAATTAAACTAGTTTATCTGTTTGGATTAGACTTACACATAATTCTTCTTAATGATTGAGGGATACAAACCTTTCTTTTTATAAGAAAAATTCATAAAATATGAACATATAATTAAGCCTGACTCATGACTAAAGATCACGTATATAATAATATTTCAACAAAACAATTGTAGAAACGCCAAATATCTTTAAGAAAATCTAGTTTTTATTGATAAGAAAAAAGTTTGTTAAGAAAGTTGAAATTTAGAATTTGAATCGATACCTCTGGTGATCGGAATAGGGAATAGTACGAAGGAGGGAAATCTCTTGGAGTCTCTTGTCTCGTTTCTCTTTCAATTTTTCTTTGCTTCCCACCATTTTCCTCCTTATTTGATCTCTTTAACCGATTACAAGTTTTGTTTTCTTCGTTTATTCGATTTGAAATGGAGAGGAGGCACAAACACATAATTTCGTAGTCGTTGTCATCTCTCTCTCACAGATTGTTCTCATCTTTTTGTGGGTCAAAGGTCAATCCCCATTTTTTGCGCCAACTATTTGAGGCCTCTCATTTCAAATTCATTTTATTCCTATTTTTAGTCCTAGAATCAGTTTCTAGGAACATAATTAGCTAGTGTGGGGTTCACTACAAACCAAAATAGTGCATTATTTTTTGTGTTTTTCTATGATACTAGGGGCGTCCCTTTATGGTTTGCGATGTTTAATTAATGTTGAAATAGGCTAATTTCATACTTTGTATTAGAGAACTAGTTTTCTATAATAACTAGTTTATCCGAAGCTTCTTTAAGCAAACTGTTACATATGTACAATCTTTATACTATTATGTGAGTAAAATAGAAAAGAGTGTAACCAATAATCATGTGTTATATTGCATGAAATGTCATTGGATTATGGATGTTAAAATTGGTAACCCAGCACATTCTATCCCATGAAACCAATTAATTTGATGGGGTAAATGGCTAAGTGGTTTGACCCATGAAAATATTAATAAATAATTTTATCAAAATAATAATTGATTAATAAATAATATTATTAAAATAAAAATAATTAATTAACAATTTTAATTACTATCAAGTTATCATATGATTATCTTATCATCAAAATTGTGCATAATTATCTTATGCACAATTTTGGTTTGTAGTGAAGCCCACACTATAGGCTCCAGCTTATTTTTCCGTAAAAATAATTCTAATGATAAAATCTTATCATTAGAATTATTGACTAGTTAAGTGAATATTAATTTCATGTGTTATTTATATAAAACACATACAAAAATAACATTTATTTATTTACGATTTTGTAACAACATTCTTTATTATGCAAATAAAACTTCAAATAACACTATCTAAAATCATTTTTTCTTTAGCGCAAAAAAGGAAACATTATTGCGTTTAACTGTTTGTTACTTTATTTAAAAGAAAACGCAACTAAAATGATCGCTACTCGAATGACAGCTCTATGGAGGAAAGCCAAAGATCATGTGTATCAAACTCCATGAAGAGTGAGGGAGGAACATCAATAAACCGAGTGAGGTGGATCAATACTAATGCATTGAATGTACACCCTAGTACAAAATAAAATACCACACGAGAGGTTTATCTCAACTCAAAGATGCTATGGAGAAAACCAGCCTAGAGCTTCCATTTTTGGACTGTTTGAATAGCTTACCCAAACCTAAAAAGCTTCTTAGGGACATCATTTCTAACCAAGCAGGGATATAAAAGCTTTTGAAAGAGCATGGCAAACAAGTGATACCATGCTATACCTAACACTCTTTCAAAGGTTAAAGATCCTAGTAAGTTCAGAATTATGTATTTTATTGGACGCTTGGACTTTGAATAAACTTTGTGGATATTGGTTCAAGTATCAGTGTGATATCCTCTGAGATTTTGAAGAAGTTAGGAATCAAGTTCTTCACTCTTCTTGAAATAGAGCGTGAGTGTGCCTCGAGTTGAATATCAAGATCAAGAATTTCTTTGTTTTCATCTCCGCCTATCATGTACATTACGTAGTTAAAGCTACCCCTTCTTCTAGCATCCAACTTTTTGGGTAAATTTTCATTGAGTACTATGTAAGCAGTACTTGCATAAAACATAGAGAAACCTATTATATTAATCAGGAAATTTTGATTCGTAATCATTTCAAATTACAATGAATCAATATCAATTACTATTGAAGAGAGATATCTCCAGTAGTTACTCATCAGATTGCTAAAAACCGGACTTTTTGGGTAAATTTTAACTGATTACCACGTAAACGGTACTACAAAAACCATGGAGAATCCTAATTTAGAAATAAAACGAAAATCTGATTTCTATTCATTTCGAATTACAATGAATCAATGTCACTAATCATTGAAGAACGATATCTCCGGACTCCGGTAGTTATCTGATTACAAAGATCCCAACTTTGAATAGATCTAATTACTTGAAAGTGTTGGTCAAATTCTCGGTCGTTGTCTTTGGGAGGTGGCAAGAATATATCTCTTATAATTGTTTTTAATTGTCTCGTGTCTATTAGTGGTTAAGGACTTCTCTTCGAATAAGACGTTTATCTTGAATACACAAACCACTTACTTATACTAAACAATCGCTCAATTCTAAAGGACCAACAAAGATTGTCAGTAGATGCTCATCCAATAGCAAAGACCTTTGTCAATGCTTAAGACCATTCCTCATTGTCAAATATTTCTCGTCAAAATTCATAGTTCTTCTTTCTTTCGTTAGCATTGATATGACCATTGTAATAAACTAAGATTTTACCTTAACTCTAAGAAACTTTCAAGAGCTTCCTAATAGGAGAAAATTATTAGTTGTTGTTGATTTACTAACCATCTTAATGAAACATATTTTTAAAGTGACCGAGGTAGTGTAGGGTGTCAAAATGGGTAAGCCGACCCAACACGACCCAAACCCATCTGTATTCGAGATTTATATACCTGATCCAACCCATTTATTTATTAGACGAAATTTTATATACTCAAATCCATAATCATTAAATCCACTAGTTAAATAGGTTATACGAGTCACCCATATCATAATTTAAATATAATAAAAAATCCAAAAAATACTATATAATTATAAAACTAACATAAATTTCCAAGTAACAAATTAAATAAAAATATATAGTTATTGAAATAAATAAAAGCATCACAATATTCTAAAATCACAAATCCATAAAATGGATATTTGTCTTAAGGTTTAGATATTGTACATATTTGTTACAAATTTATTAATTTTTCTAGTTTAATGGTTGATCATGGGTAATCCAGAACCCAAATGGGTTAGTCCACTAAACCCATATACTCATTAGGGTTAACCCATTATTACCTATTTATTTATATGAGTTTAAAAGTTAAACCTAAACCCACTAAAATAATAGGTAGACCGGATCAACTCATAGGTATTGACTCATTTTGACATCCTTAGGCTAGTGAAATTATTTTGCCTAATAGCTTTTAATGTTAATGAAATAAAATTTAAATTTTTTATTTATTTATGTTTTTTAACATAATTAAAATAGTGTGAATGTTTTAATGTCTTAGTGTGAGATAATTGTTAAATAATATTAGTACTTTTCTGTTGCATATTCTAGAGAAAAATATAACATACTTTACAGTGATTTAAACACCAGTCATACCTCTATTCATTCTTTGAAAACACTTGATAGTGAAGAATTAGTTTTCCAAAAAGTAAATAATTAAAATTATATGTGCAAGTATAAATCGATTTTGATTGTAGCTTACGAGCGCTAAAACCTAAACCATTTTTCTATTGGAATTTTCAATTTTTTGGCAATAAATACCTTAGTAAATAAGTGGGCAAACGTCGCATCCATATACAAAAATATAAAATAGTAGTTACTATCAAAAAATGAGTTTTTGACGAGAGCAGTAAGGGTTTCAATAATAAATAATGATTGATACACCACGATATGTGTGGAGCTTGAGATATATAGGCTAAAGGAAGTTAATGAGTCAGTAAAGAGTTGATAACTGAAGTCTCTCTCAAATCAGTTAAAGCTATTAAAAATAGGGACAATTTTTATTTTGGATCCTTTTGAAATTTAAAATTGCAAAGGTGATTGGACGAGTCCCGTGGAAAAGTTTTTTAAAACAGTAAGATCTCCATTTAAAGTTAAAATTTTAAAAGAGACTGTTTTTGGTAATGTTACCTAAGAAATATGAAGTATATGTAGTTTCTCATGTTCATCTTCTTATACCGCTATACAACCATACAGGTAATACCAAACTTTCGTAAACCACCCCATCCCATACTGTATAATACTGTGTATGTTTCTTTCGCTCAGATCAGTGTCTAATTCAAACCATCGGTGCATTTTAGGGTCCGATCTCTTACTACAAAACATATAATTTGGTTAACGATGAGATTCATAATAATAGAGTCAATATGCATCAAATATATAAAACGGACCATGTATAGAACGTTAAAATGTATATGCTTGACTTCCTGTTTATTTTACATTTGAATATTCTTTAAATACACCATTTCATTTCTTTAATTTTCAAAATGACTTAGGGGTGTCTTCACACTTGGGTGATGGTGAAGACACTCAATATTGCTTCTCAAAACAAGTAGACGTCCAAGACATCTCCAATAAACCGAATAAGAGCTCCCGAGGCTTCACTAGGTCCACGTACGTCTTCCGGAGATATCGCCTTGGAACTTGAGGAAGATGCTTGGTCTTGGATGATGAATGGTTGTCTCTTGATCCTTGATGCTTGCTGGAGGTGTGTTTGGGGTTTGGAACCCAAATCTTTGATGTTGACCAGCTGGTGATATTGGATCCGGATGCTTGGTGTAATCCGTGGGATGACCGGTACCCATGTCCTTATCACATAATGTCTCAGTGATATGTTTCCATGTATGTAAATACATGTATGTTCTCGTCAGATGGTGTTCGGTCACTATTAAACCTTAATGCTCATATAAACCAGTTGGAACTAGAAATTCTTTGAATATAGCAAATTAGCTAATTGATGTTTTTTTTAGCCTACATCATATATACCAGCTGAAAATGTTTCTGCTCAAGTTAAAATTTCAAAAGAACTCAAAAAGCATATAATACATGTGAGTCTCTAACAAATGAAGTGTGGTAGACCGATTAGTTTTTATATCACTTAATTAGTAAGGAATGTTTTTTATTTTGCACTCTTTTGAAAATTTATTATCAAACGGGGTTCTCTTGGAAAGGTTTTTGAAACAATAGGAGGCCATGTTTGAAAATAAAATTTCAAAAGAATACATTTTTGTAGTTTTATCTTCAATTATTCAGGGAAGTTCGCATACATATTTAGTAAACTATCTTATATGAAAATAATGTGGTATGTTTTACCCAAAGTAATAAAGGATGTATCATACCATATATCACTCCAAAGATTTTTTTTTTCTTACACGCAAGAACTCGAGAATAAAAAAATATTCTCACCATGTTCAGATATTTTTTGACAACGTTGCAGATATTTTCACGAAATTGTTACCTACCACCATGTTCAGGAAATTAACATGTCCACAATATTAAAATGTGTCATCAAAAAAACCCTGTAACATGATATCCTAACCATTTGCGAGATAGCTTGCGAGGTTGTACATTTTTTTACCTTACTATTGTTTTCCCCACTGCATTTTCCTAGAAACTTTTTTAACGAGGCAACAAATATATAACTCAAGAGAGAATACTGACACCTAGGATGTTAATAAGGGTTTAAAATCTACGGGTTGGTCCAGCCCAAAAAAATTAAGTCATTAAGCTCGTGACGCTATTCTTTATTGTTTGAGATTTCAAGATTTATCTAGGACTGACTGTGATGCAGACTGTAGTTTAAATGATTTGGCACTGATTATGGCTCATGATTTTCTTAAGATCTGTTCCCACAACGTTTTCATGTCACTTAACGGTTAATTATTTAACATGAAATGACGTCGTTTCACCTGTATATTCTTCTTCTCAAGTCTCAAGCCATGAACAACACGATATGATCCTCCACCATCTGAAGCAGGTTTCTATCCACCACAACCGTCAATTATATGATGTTGTCTCAACCACAAGGATTCTGCATCGACATACCCATATCGGTACCTATATGATTCTTTTCACCCGGGAATAGTTACTTACTACTGCTTACCCATTATGTCACTCTTGTTTGACTTTCTATCTATGTTGTCTTACGACACTACCGCTTCACTCAAATTTGTCACTTCCCAGTCAACTGTTTTAAGTATTGATCCTTTCTCTTTGAAGGATTGCTCTGATGTTAAAATTCGGTGATTTGGAAGTTATTGTTCTGAGTTTTATCTAAATATATATAGAATCTTCAGTTATCTGTGATTATGTGATTTAGATTTTTTTTTAATATCTAGTATGAAGAAACAAAACCTTGTTTCCTATCATTGTGTTAAGGCTTTATAAGGCATTGTATGGTCTGCGTCAAGCTCCTAGGGCTTGGAACGTGAAACTCGATCACGTCTTAAAGGAGATGAACTTTATGAGATGTGTAAAAGAGTCGTCGGTGTACCTCAAGAAAAACAAAGATGATTTCCTGATCGTGGCAATTTATGTTGATGATCTATTCGTAACAGGTACTTCGTGAAAGATCATTAATCAATTCAAAAGGGATATGTCAGGTCGATACATGCAAAGTCCGATAGAATCTCATGGACAAGCTCTAAAACATATTATGAGGTACGTAAAAGGAACTACTAACTTAGGTTTGCATTTCAAAAGAGACGGGTCAATGAAAGTCATCGGATATAGTGACAGCAGTCATAATATTGATGTCGACGATGGTAGGAGCACTATGGGACACATTTTCTATTTTGATTCATCACCAATCACATGGACATCTCAAAAGCAACCCACCATCGCATTATCTTCATGCGAAGCTGAGTTTATGGTAGCTATGGAGGCCACGATACAAGCTATATAGATTAAGGAATTGATGAAGGAAATACTAAGTATAGAGGAGAAAGTTATACTCAAAATCGACAACAAGTCGGCCATTGCTTTTACCAAAAATCTGGTGTTTCATGGGAGGCGTAAGCATATACTCTCTAAATATCATTTCATTCGTGAGTGTGTAGAGAATGAGCAGATTGAGGTGGAGCATGTACCTGGTGTGGAACAAAAGGCGGACATACTAACTAAGCTGTTAGTTAGAATCAAGTTCAAAGAGACGAGGAATCTAATCAGAGTTCAAGTTGGAATTACGGGAGAGAATGTTGGATAATTAACTTGAATGTGAAGTTATCCCTTGAAGAAGAAGCTTCTAGAGATAAAGATAAGATACACAAATAAGATTTAGATAAAGACTAAAAGATCTAAATAAGTTTTGTGTAATCCTAATAGAATAAGGAGTAGCTTAGTCCTATATAAATAAGAGTCTTTAGAGAGTTGTTCCATAAGACCTTGAGAGAGATTTAGTTTTGAAGGAGTTTCTAAATCTAATAAAGAAAAGTTGTTTTTTAAGCTTTCAAGTTCTAGTTTTAGATTTGATTTGATAAATTACAAATTGTGTCAAACTACCATCATTATACACAATAATTATTTTCCAACTTCACATAAACAACAAAATAAAATATTTTACATGGTACAAAACTTTCAAAAACAGATACACAAATTTTCATTCATTTGGATCATTTTTATTTCAATATCCCATTCTTTCGGAGAATAGTATTTTTTTCATTTCTTTTATTTTTATCTTTTACAATTATATTACTCTCTCTGTTCTATTTTATAAGATGGTTTTAGCTTCTTTTATTTTCTATTTTATATGATGTTTAGTTAGCAAATTTTAAATATATGTGATACTTTATGATCATTTATATTATAACTAGATTATGACCCGCCCGATGGGCAGGTTTATTAATTTTAAAATAAATTAAATTTAAGTAAAATTAGATATTAAAATAAATAAGTGTACTTGATGATTTATCTTATAAAAATAAATTTAGGGCGAAAAGTAGAAATCATAATTTGTTAGAGAAAAGAGTTTGGTTATTAACATATTTTACATGAATACATTAATTTTTATATTATAATTTTATTATTAACATATTAAAAATATATACCACATCCATTAGTTTGGTATATCTCACCGAGTGAAATATGTATTTTAAAAATATCAGAAACTAAAAAATTAAACCGAATCTGACCCGACAAAAATCCGAAAGGATCTTAAACTTCTCTATCTGAAGAACCAAACCCAAACCCAAACTAAATCGAGAACTAAATGGATACCTGAAATATTAGAAATATAACTATATTTCAAAATCATTAATAATATATTAACTTGATGTAACTCAATTATATACCTTACAATTATAAACCCAAAAATATCAATTATTTTTAGATCAAAATAGCCATCATACGCAAAATGCAAAAATATTTGAAAGTTCTAAGTTATATTTGTGAAAATTTAACCAAATTATTCAAATTTAACCAATTTTTAATATTTGTTTTCTATTTCGTGTATCCAAACCTGATTTGAATGCATATGGAACCAAACCAAACCGAATGGATCATATGCTTCTAAACCCAAAAACCCGAGAGACATGAACCAACCCTAATACCCAAACCTAGTATGAGATGTAAAAAAAAACTGGTGACCGGCGGATATGTTCTCACTCATATCTAGGTGAGACATTGTTCTCGCAAGATCTTAATTTTTCAATCTGATATGTTGAGATCGTATCACAGTTCCCAACATAATATCTTTTTCCTCTCGCAGCTTCACTTTGCTGGAATCTTTCACTATTCTTTGTCTCATAGGGTATTCTGACAACATCTTCCAGCTCCACCCTTCCGTCACCATCTCTCAATTTTATTCTTATCTCGAGCTTTATACCTTAAGATGTTTGGTTTTTACAGCTTTCTTTCTTTTCCATTGTCAGATTCTTATCTACCATCATTTTCAATCTCCAACATAAGTCACATCGACTTGCTCCCTCCTGTAGTTAGATCCAAATAAGTGTATGAGAATTGGTTTAGCATGAGCAACTCTCTCAAAATGTATTTCTGCCTCGTTTTGGACTTATTTTCTTTGTGAAATAACACTTTTTGATTTTTTTTCTTTGGAAAAAATCATTTACACACTTTTTCTCCTCTATGGAATAAACATTTTCTTCAATTTTTATGTCCAAGAGAAGTGTTATTTTTTTGTTTCGTAAACCGAGAATATCATGCATTTTTCTAACTAATCTCTTATCTTATCACTCATATCTAGGTGAGACATTGTTCTTGCAAGATTTTAATTTTTCAATCTGATATTCTGTTGTTGAGATAGTATCTCAGTGTCCAACATAATATCTTTTCTCTCTCGCAGCTTCATTTTGCTGGAATCTTTCACTATTCCTTGTCTCATGGCGTTTTCCGACAACATCTTCTAGCTCCACCCTTCCATCACCAGCTCTCAATTTTATTCTTATATCAAGCCTTATACCTTAAGATGTTTGGTTTTTACGGGCTTCTTTCTTTTTTGTTGTCAGATTCTTATCCACCATCATTTTCAATCTCCAACATAAGCCACATCGACTTGCTTCCTCCTCTAGATACATCTAGATAAGTATATGAGAATTGGTTCTGCATGAGTAACTCTCTCAAAATGTAACTCTCTCAAAATGTATTTCGCCTCGTTTTGGACTTATTTTCTTTGTGAAAGAACAATTTTTGATTTTTCCTTTGGGAGAAATCATTTACATACTTTTTCTTCTCTATAGAGAAAACATTTCCTTCAATTTTCATGTGCAAGAGAGGTGTTGTTTCTTTGTTTTGTAAACCAGAAATATCATGCATTTTCCTAACCAATCTCTTATCTTATGTTAATTATATGTAACTCTTGTTGGTAAACCTGACAAAACTGTTTAGCAGCGGGTATTGAATATCATTTAGTACTCCTAACATTCTGCATATTAGATCATCTCCTAAAATTTATTTAATACTTAACCAATTAGAATAATAAATTAAATTGGATTATACTATATCAGTGTTGTTTATTCTGCAACCAAGGTGTATATAATAAGATTAGATAAATTCACAAATTATTTTTTTTTTCATTTAAAATTATTTCTATATTGTATTTATGAATTTGACACGTAGCAAGATCTGAATAATTTGTGACACGTATTATGATCTCGTGAAGTATAATTTTGACACGTGAGTATAACTTAAGTTTATATAATAAGATATGCACATTTAAATTAAATTATTATTAAATGATATTTTTTTAAAGAATAATAAAAAAATTTAATATGCACATTTTTATCCAAAATATTTTATAAAATGGAATGGAGAGACTAACTATTTACAACATAATAAAATGAGAATGTGTTGTTCTACTTTCAAGATTTTGTTTTCGACTAGTTAATATCAATTTCTAGTTAAGCTTAACCCAAACAAAAAAAAAAAAAGAAGAAAAAGTTATATACAGTAATCCTTTGTGGTCAAGAGGGGGCCACGGCCAGTGTTAGGCCAAAATAAACCCTTGATGTTTATAATTTCAATTTCTCCAATTTCAGTGATTCACTTGCGCCTTCCATAGTCTTTCTCGAGGCCCAGGTATGTCATCCCAATTCTCACTCTTTCCTCTTTCAATTTCTCGACAAGAAACAATTCAATCTGGGAAGTTTAAGGATCAATTCTGAGTCCAAATGATTAGGTATTCTGGTTTATGTGTTTCGAATCAGAATAATCATTTAAAGTTGTAGACTTTGATTCAATCTGGGAACAAATAATGGAAATTTTTTTATTCAAATCGTTCGAGATGAAGATTGGGTGTTTTGGTTTGATCAAATAATGAAAGATCTCTGTAGTGAAACTTTAAAAATCTTTGGACTTGTTTGCAATTTTGTTTAATTCTTATAAATAAACAACAATTTTGTTCAATAGGCAAATCCCAATCAAAAACATACAATGGCTAGCCGAAAAGCTCTGATTAATGTTCACCGGATCATCCGCTCCACCGCCGTGGTTCGCCGCAGCTCCGTCATTCCTGCCGCCGCTAACCGGACATATCCTATTTTCCGGTAATTTACACGTTGATAATGATCTTCTTTTCTGTTCGTAAACACGCCTGGAATTTTCGGATTGATCTTTTTTCTAGGAATGGAGTTGATATGGGGACGAGATTCTTCTGTGGGAACACTTCATCTCCTCAGAATTTTGATATTGATCTCTCTAACGAAGAGAATAAACGGAGAACGATCAATAGGTATGGTTTTAACTTTTGATATTTTTAACGTTTTGTTTTGAAAAAATTTAATGTTGATGATTGATTGTTTTGGCGTTTTGGTGTATAGATTGTTGTATAGGAGCAAGCAAAGAGGGTTTTTGGAACTTGATTTGGTTTTGGGAAATTGGGTTGAGGAGAATGTTAAGTCCATGGACGAAAATGGTGTTAAATCCCTAATTCATGTCCTGAATTTGGTAAGTTTCATTGTCTCTTAGCAGAAAATTTTCATGTTTCCATGTGGTTTTGCTCATACGAGTCTTTTCATACGCAAACAAGTCCTTATGTGAATGAAAAGGTTATGTATTTTGGGTTGAATCTTTTAGCCAGACTGAGGCTGCTCGAGTTATCGAAGCTTGAAATTATCGATTTAAGAGTCAAAGAGTGTCTTCCCGGAGTTGAATTGTTAAATGGTTTACACATATATATTAAAAGTATATGATAAAAACTTGATTTCTGTTCACAGTGAGAATCAGGAGTTTGTAAGATTAATAGATTCAATTTTGTTTTGGTATGGTAATAGTTTTTTTTTCTCTCTGTAGGAGAACCCTGATCTCTGGAAATGGTTAACTGATCAAGAACAGCCTCCAGATGCATTGATCTCAAATCCGGTAACCATAATCTCGTGATCAAGCCTATGTTTAAACATTTTTGCTTACTCAAATGATGTAAACAATACTTGTTTCTGATGTTAAAGGTATTCTCGGCTTTGCACGATAAAGTTATGAAGAATCTGAACAAGCATGCAGCACCAGAGACTCGTGCAGCAGCTGGACAGCCCTGGGTCAGAGGCTGGGATGATTTCAAGAAAGGCCGAGACGCACCCATTGCAGGGAACCAGTAAAAATAAATTCCTCTTTACAAAAGAAAACAAATCACAAATACGTTAACCATTACTAATAATATTGTATTAATAAAGAACTTGGCCGTGAAGAAGGTCGGATTGGAGGTATAATGAGTTTATGTTATGAGATTGAGATGATTACAGTGATGTGTCTTGTTTCTTGATAGTAATAGGTATCATAGGATGGATTGTGGTTTGATTCTATAAACATATGAGCTGAGTTTATAAATTGGAGACCGCACTGATGTGGCCTTTAGTTACCAGTTGGAAGACAAGTTACCAAAGCTAAGCCTCTTGTATTTTGTCGTGTATAGTTTGTTCCGCCATGGTGATTTGGTGATGGACATCTAAAGTCTATACATTTATTATTAGATTCATAATAATAAAGTCAATATGCATTAAATTTACAAAATGAAATGGGTATATTGCACATGGAAATGAAAATGTTTTGGCTTGATTTCGTATTTATTTTACATTATATATTCATTAAATTATATTCACGATCAAAAATCAAAATTAACTTGGATTTGGTAAAAAATTTATTTACTCTGCTCTATAAGCCTGAGCATGGTCGGGTACTAGCAAGAATCGGACATAGATAGTTTGAGTATTAATAGGACTAATACCTAATGCATACTCGTTAATAGGATTGAGTAATAAGAGTAAGGGATAGGATAAGAGTAGAGTTGAATACGTGTTTAGGGGTGGACATTTTGGTTTACGTTTGGATTTGGTTCAGATTCGGTTCGGTTTGGTTAATTCGGTTTTAAGAAAACTGTAACCAAACTCAACCAAAAATACTTTGGTTTAGTTTGTATTCGGTTTGAGTTACATTCGGGTTGGTTTGGTTTGGTTCGGTTTTAGTTTTGTTTGATTTTAGTTCGGTTGAAAAGAACAAATCATTACAAAATTAAAGTTATTGTCACTAATATATAAAAACAATAAGCAATCGAAAATTAAAAGCTCAATATTTCAAAATTCAGAGTTCAAAGTTAAAAAAACACCTAAGAAATAAAGTCAATAAACAATAAAAAATAAACTAACAAAACTAAAACCAAACTAAAAGTATTACTTTACCTAAGAAATTAGGATTACATAAATATTATTAATATTTAAATTAATTAATTAAATAAGCACATTCGTTTATCGGTTCGTTTTGATTTAAACCGAACCATTCGGGTTAAAAAAAACTCAACCAAATGGCTTGGATCTAGTTCGGTTCGGTTATTTTGGTTTGGTTAAAATGCCCACCCCTACCTTTTAATATTAGGGTTGGATAATATGGGTAACAGATAGGATAAATGTAGGATCGAATAGATAATATCCAAACTGGTAATCTTTGCAATTAAAATCACAATCTGAATGGATAATTATGGATAATTTTGTATTATAAGAAGATATTTTTTTTAAAACAATTGGATAATGTGTTAGAATCTCTTTGAAAATTTTGTAAAATATCTAGTAACTTTGAGATAAATTTAAGAATAGATAAAAAATACTATTGATTATTATTATTATTATTATTATTTATAATTACCCAAATTTGGATATCCTGAACAATTACTAAACTCAACTAAGTATGAACAAAATCTAACCATAACCGTGTTTCATATAGTAATCATTCTGTTTTTAACAGTAACCAGACTGAAACCCTATCAAATCGTTAATAACCATAACCGTTAACAGTACAAATATATTATTTAAGGTTAATATAAATTATTAACCATAATCAATTAACCGTAACCGTACAAAAACCGTTGGTTAGCTGCATGATGTAACCATAAAATTATAACCATAACCGTTTTAAAAATAGAAAAATGTACATATAATTAATTATAGTAATAATTATTAATTGATATTTCACCATCTAGTTCTTTCAATAGGCAAATGAATATAAGATATGATGAATATAATAGGAAAAATAAATGCGATTAAAGTTGTCATAGTGATAGAATTTTTATAATATTTTTTGAATTTGTTTTAGTGAAATTTTCTTTACTTAGATTTGATATATATAATATATAAACAAATTAAAAAGTGTATTTTTCTAGTAAAAGATGAAAATAACACAATCTTTCAATTTTATTCCTTACATGTTTTAACATCTTCTAATGATTATAAAAATTTTACATAACCGTCAAATAAACAACTCCTTAAACATGATGTTGATGAGCTAACTTTGAGTCAAAGTCTTTGACAACGTATCAACAACTTTGTTGCATTAACGCGAAACCACAAAGTATGAAAATGGTAGTGAACCGATTCCAGCCAACTGCCGATATCAACGAGAAAATTTTTCATACATATTTTGTTTTATTTACGATGAAGAAGATCATTTAGACCTGTACAATTTCCTTCAAAAATGATTTTATGAAGTCTTTACACCAAGCATAGTGCATTGCGTGTAGTAAGATGAAGCCTTCCGCCTCAAGTGGAGTAGAATCTTAAGTGAGTTTGTGCTTCCAGAGAGACAATATGTTCCTTTATCATCCCTGATGACCGTCTTGTTGTTGATAGTTTCCATCATAATTAACTTTAGGAACCCCCACACTTGAAGGTTTCCGATGAGAGCATGACGAATGCTCAACCACAAGTAGCACACGGTGTTTCATTGCTTCGGCTTCTATGGGATCAGAAGATGAGATATATGTTTGGTAGAAATTACACAAGTCGAGAACTACGATCATGTTTCCATCAACTTGGACATGGTGAGGAATATCAAGCTGATACTCTGGGTTTGGTGGTGTTAGCACCAACTGTCACATAGAACCAGAAGATTACCATGATCAATTGGAAGTGGCCTATGATTTGGATCATTGTTGTGAACTGGAAAAATGTCGTCATGGTCATCATCGTCTGGATGGTCGTTCTCTTTGACGTCAAAATCAAATATTCATGACGAACCCAATTCTTCAAGTATGCCTTCAAACTTAATAGAAAAAAATGCTTCAGTTCGTGGTCCAAGATCGGGATCAGCGCTGCCGCCGAAACTTTTCCAGTTGTCCATAACAATCCTTCTCCAAATGATTGAGATATTTCTGGTTGTACAAACAAATCTCCACTGTTGTCCAGGGTTCCTAATCGCAAGGCCATGACATCAAATCGATCTTCATCACTGCATACCACTCAATAGCCAGTCAAAGACCACAAAAGATATTCCATGTTGTAAGAGTGGCCATTGGTGAGTTTAGTTTCTCTGTAATAGCAAGGGACATGAATATGAAGAAGGGTTTTGTGATTGCTGGAGTTCTGATGATGGGTCGATGAGATTTGAAGTATATAAAAGCTGAAGTTTCAGCTGCTTGGCGGTTTGGGAGAGTAAAAGCCGGTAAACATGGAAATCGTGTAAAAAACTGACATGTAGATTTATCGATCCCAAATTGTCGGAGTCCATAGTGGATCCCATCGAAAGTATGGAATGGGATGCCGGACGATGACTCTAATGATGAGAACGAGAGAGAGCGGTTACTTGGAACCGATGCAATAGGAGAAGGACGAGGAAGTAGAGAGGAGATAGCGTTTCTCTCACCCCTTCACTCAATTCCTTAGAGCATATATATTAGTAGAGACTCACATGGGTCTCTACAAACTTTAAAAATAATATTTTAATTAAATAAATAAAATAGACTAATAGAAAAGAGACACATATGGAAGGGTCTTTTGCACTATTGAGATTTTTCTTTTATTTTTAAACATTATTTTTAAAAAATTTGAGAGACGTCTCTCTCAATAGAGATGCTCTTATATGTTTTTAGTCAAAAGAAAAACACACGAATTAATATTTTCTTATCTTATTGTAATTTTTTTTGTCATATGATTTTTGATTAATATAAAAAGAGTGAATTCCATAAACTGGGATTTAGCAACAACCCATAGACAAAATCGAAAACAAGATTTCCTCGGAGCCGAAGCACTAAAAAGTAAAACTAAAAGTTTACAAAAACAAGCGATTGAAAATCTCAACCTAAAACTAAGAACAAAGACCAGAGCCATAACCAAAACATAGCCATATACCTGACGTGCACCCAAACCAAAAACTCGGAAACCGTTTGAAACGACGCACTAAAGAGGCTACAAAGGCCTAACCAAGCTGAAACGAAATCTTCCTCTAGCGAATAGGTACTACCTCTCAAAACAGTAGTTCTTTGGCTTTTGAAGTCGGCAAGAAATATTAACGATTATCATCCCAAAATCTTTTAAACGATGGCGGTTTAAAAACCAACCTAGTGACTGGGACAGCACTCGAAAGGATTTGATAAGCAGAAATAAGGAGCAAAACTATGAATTCACCGGATATCACTGCTCACAACCCTTGACAGGTAATATAATGAAGCCGGAGCAGAACAAAAGCTCAAACCAAGCTAAATGCAAACTGATAGCATGACTAAAAACCACATATCAAACAAGGGCTTTGAACCAGAACAAGAAGAAACTAAACTCGATTCACTTGGTCCAAGGATAAGACGACCTGAGCTGAAGAGATAGAACTAAGCAGAGAAGACAAATTGCTACATCAACGAGGCAAAGACCACCGAAAAAAAGGATGACATAGATCCATCTAAACTTTCGACCACATATCTGCTCCGAACCCAGGGGACCCAGATCTGTCACCATAAGCAAAGAGAGGCCGATCCAAGGTTACAGACGTTTGTGAAACCGCCCGTAGACGGTAGACCACAAGGTACCGGAGCCTGTAGCCAAAATCAACATACTTCCGACGACGACTGGGACAGAATGACCGTTTCTCCACTCGAGATCCTTTAACCTAGACTAGAAAGGAAACAACATCTTATTGTAATTTAACATTGGTGATATGCAATTTTTCTTTTATAAATATTAAATAATTCATTTTTAACATCTTTTAGTTCACTTCTCGAAATATTGTTTGAAAATTCTAATGGCGATAGCCGAAAATTATTGGTAAACATTTTAGTTGATACTCCCTTTACTTCACAAAATACCGTTTTCTGAGTTATTTTTAAATAAGAATGATGTTGTTGTTCGGGTGGGATTTGGATCTTTTGAACACTTGCATTAGTTCATTGTGGGGAAGTTTGTTTATTCAAGAATTGTTAGCAAGCAGTAGGGTAGAGTTTTGGCAGACCTTGTCAAGGTCTTGGACCACCAAGCTAATGTCTTGGCCAGTGAACTGTGTCAAGCGCTTTTGATATATCCAGTCTGATACTACAGTGGGTTGTGTTAGGCTCGAGATGATATTTTCTTTTATACATTATATTATAGCATATTTAGTTGAAATTTTGTAATATTATTTGAAAATTCTAATGGTTGTAACTAATAATTATTGGTAAATATTAGTTGACACTTCCTCTACTTCATAAAAATATCATCTCGAGAGTCATTTGGTTTATTGAGAATGTTGTTATTGTTGGGGTGGAATTTTGCATCCTTCAAACCGTTGGATTTGTTTGTTGTGGGGAGCATTGTTTAATTGAGAATTTGATACACAGAGTTTTAACCCTAAATAATTCTGCAAGTGCACAGACAATCGCAGTAGTATTAAAGAGATCGAATCTACAAAGACCAAGGTTACACTATGAAATTATGAGATTTATAAATAAAGTTAATACAAAGGATATGGTTAATTTCGAAACAGGATTGCAAGTAAATAAAAGCGGTAATAAATCAATAAAGAAAAGCACTAGATCAAGGTGATTCGCAGGTGATTCAGAGATGAGAACTTAGCAACTATTCAGGATCTAATTCAGCAAAGGTCTAGAACTCAAACATAAAAACAATATCGACCCACTCTCGTGGCAACGACAACTTTATCTAACAACCTAGATGCCTAAACTCTCGCTTGGACCTAGAGATGTAGATAAGCATTAAAGAATGAGTTCAATATGTTCACAACCAGTCGTACCAACTCTCATTACCTACGTCTGATTGCTCACCAATGTATTTTCTAGCAATCTAAAACACTCTCACGAATAGGTTTAACCTAAAATCATAAACTAAGTAATCAGTTTAGCTTAAGCATTAATTTCGACCAGAGGTGAAGACAGTATGTATTTATGTATCCTATTTGTGCTAAGTTAAATCATCTCATGAATACCTTTGAAAAACTCTAATCTAGTTAATAGACTACTCAGACATGAAAGAAGAAAACATAGCAATGGAATAAAAAGAATTCATGAATAAATACTGAAAAGTAACAAGGTTCAGAATTCTTCTCAAAACAAAGTATGGATGATCTCCAAGTCTAAGCAAATCGAAACAAGGATGATGGGAACAACGACTAGGCGATGGCGACAAAGGAGGAGAAAGAGAGGATCTTCAAGCAGCTTCTGACTTTTCTCCAAGGAAAAGGACGTGTGTTTTAAGAGAGGTTGCTGACCTATTTAATCACCCGAAATTAGGTCAACTCGGGCCCACTAATTTTCTTTGGCGGTGGAGCATGTGCTCCGCTGGGTGCTCTATCGGGTGCTCGCGTGTAATTTCGGCCCTTTTGCTTCAAATCCGCATTTGTTTTGCTCCAAGAGCCCATTTAGCTCCAGTCTATCCAATTTGTGCTTCAAGACCTCGTTCTGACCTGTTAAGACTCAAAATAGACTCGGAAGACACTAAAAACGGCTATAAAACATTAGTAAATATGGGGCAAAATCATCATATATCAACTCCTCTGGACTTAGATATTTGTTTGTCCTCAAACAAACGAGAATCAAGTAAGGTAAAGAGGGGCAACGCAGGGATTAGGTGAACCTCAGAAAACCGGAATATCAACCACAATCTGCAGACCACACACTTCATAACAAGAGAAACAAGCTCTTACCAAAAACTGACCAAACATCATCAACCAACCCTGTTCCAAAAATTGAATCTCAAACCCAGAAAAGTTCATCATCAAGACAAAAACTCCTTACATTAATTAAATGGTAGCGTGGCTTCTCATTTTCAGGCACTAGGTAAAGGAATCGAATCTTGGTAATAAGGAGGCTATTTTAATGGTGGAGATCAGAATGTTTAGGTTATCTTATTTTTTTTTTGGTGGGTGCTAGACATAGCACAAAATGATAGGAGAAATGGACTAGTGATGTCCACAACCTCTAACCACTCTTTTCTCCTTTTTGAAACAAAACTCCTCTTCTTCTTGGAACTCCACTCTTCCTTGGTTATGATAGCATGCTCAGGGGTACATATTTGAGTTACTGAATTCACCACTCTTCATTCATTCCTTTTTTCGTTTTTTTTTTTTTTTTTATTTGGAATGAAAAGGGCTCTACATACATATGTAACCCCTGACCACGAATATTTTGAATAGAAAATGATCATACCCAAGTGCACACTCATTGAAAAACACACCTTCTGATTTTCGAAAAATTTGCCTGGAGCATCTGATCGGAGCAGGTGCTCCGCTTTTATGGATCGGGTGCTCCGGCTGATGATTCAAAACTTCCGTCTTCTATTTACTAGTCTTCAACAGAGTAAGTTAGAGGTTGCGTCAGTCCTTTTCTCCGACTTTTTTGCGCCTGTCTGCACATATAAGACAAAAGAAATACAAGAATGCAAGAGGTCTAGAAAGAAGGTGAAATGCTTGGAGGGTACTAGCTAAAGATGAGCTAGCTATTCAGGATCAGCAAGAGTGGTAAAAAGAATAAGAAGTCCTGAATATTGGTTTCTTCCTCTAGTCTAATGCTTCTGACACTGACTCGATAAAACAAAACAAAGGAAGCAGCTGCACCAGATTCGGTTTTAAATAAAAACACTAAACGAAAATATGAAAAATAAAATCCAAAGAAAAAAAAATAAATTAGCAACGGACCTCTCTCCCGGACTTAAATCAGACCGTCTCTGGTGTGAAAAAAATCTAAGGGATAAGTCAAAAAACAAAAAAAAATAAGAATGGATAATAAATGGTGAAAAGAAAATAAAAAAAAGAAATCACCGCATAGAAGCGGTAGCCGGTCCATCGCCGCTGGCTCTGCTCCTTCTTCGCCTCCGAGGCTGGCTGCTGTCGGATGTGCTGGGCGAGTGATGAGGCTAAGCAGCTGCGGTTGCCGTGCTGTGGCAATATCCTCGGGATAGGGTCTGCATGATCTGCTGCATGAGGCTGTTGTTCTTCCGCTGGGAAGTGATCATCCATCGCCTATACTCGCTAGTACTAGGGTCATCGGAGATGGACAGAAAGTTAAACTCGTCTTGCGTGGTGGTGCATAGTAAGGCAATACTGAGCGTGGAGCGGACATGTCATCGTTGTCGGTGTAGGGCGGTGGAGCTCGGGAAAAGGTAGCGCGTCCATGTGCCAAAGAGCGTTGTTGGGTGGCATAGTTAAAGAGGTCCGGATGTGGTCAGAAAGCAAGGTCGTTCTTGGTGAGGAGCTGGGTAAGTGCCTTGTTAGGGAGGGCATAGAATCGAGTCTCACCGTCGGCATTGAGAAACCGATATGTAGTCGGGTCGCGGAGAATCTTGGATGATACCAAGTGGGAGGTATCCATCCGCTCCAGCTTTGTTACGCAAGTGGCGCTGGAGAAGTCGACACGGAGGTGGCGGAAGAGGAAGGTGAGGAGGCTGCCTATGCGCTCGGTCTGTGGCTGAGAGCCACCGGTGGAGCTATCCTTGATAGCGCATATGGTCTCCGCGAATCGGATGCCGAGGTTGGCACATTATGCGTCGATTCGCACCGGACTTCCGTTGCCTATCAAAGTGTGACAACCCAAATACAACATCAAGAGCTCATCGATATGTACCTTATTCCCAACATTTCGGTTGAATAGCATGTTGCTAAAAATCAAAGCGCACACACGGATGGCGGGATGGCGAAGGTGGGTTTGGCTCGCTGAGTTAGAGCGGTATTGAAAATAATGTACATAACCTTACCGGTGGATTGCCTCCCACCAAGCGCTTGGTTTAAGTCGGTAGCTCGACTTGGTTAGCCTTCTAGGCTTGAGGAGGGTCACCGAAGGTGGTGGATTCACCTTCTTCAATGCATGACTCAGCTAGGTAGGGTTTGAGTCGCTGGCCATTGACTACAAACTCTTCTTCTCTAGTGTTCAACAACATTATTGCTCGATGCGGCTGAACCTCTTTGATGGTGAATGGACCGGACCATGGGGACCTCAACTTACCTGGAAACAATTTAAGTCGAGAGTTGAACAATATTACCTGATCATTAGGGGAGAAGGTTCTGGGATTGATCCGCTTGTCGTGGTATGCCTTGGTCCTCTCCTTGTAGATCCGCGAGTTATCATAGGCCGTGTGCCTAATTTCTTCTAACTCGTGTAGCTGCATGGTTCGCCTTTCAAGTGCAGGCTTCAGGTCAAAGTTGAGCAGCTTCACTGCCCAGGCCGCCTTGTATTCCAGCTCAACTTGAAGATGACATGTCTTTTCATACACCAAGTGAAACGGCGTAGTCCCCAAAAGTGTCTTATACGCGGTTCGGTATGCTGAAAGTGCATCATCAAGCTTTGTTGCCCAATCCTTATGTGTCATACTCACAGTCTTCTGCGTAATGCTTTTGATTTCTCTATTAGAGATTTCAACCTGACCGTTGGTCTGTGGGTGGTAGAGTGTTGAGACTTTGTGTTTCATGCCATTTTTCCTTAGGAGGTTCGCAAAAACTTTGTTGATGAAGTGGGAACCTCCATCGCTAATCACAATCTGCGGAACACCAAAGCTGGAGAAAATAATGGATTTGAACATCTTAATCACCACTCGAGCATCGTTGGTAGGACTTTCCAAAGCTTCAACCCACTTGGATACATAATCAATGACAACCAAAATATATTCATTCCCATAAGAGGATGGGAATGGTCTCATGAAGTCAATACCCCACACATCAAAAACTTCAACTTCAAGAATGAAATTCTGGGGCATCTCATTTCGTTTGCTGATGTTCCCTTGTCGTTGGCAAGCGTCACATCTAGAGATGAAGCGCTGAGCATCGCAGAACATGGTGAGCCACCAAAAACCAGATTGAAGGACTTTGGAGACAGTTTTGAAGGTGGCGAAGTGACCAGCATATGATGAACTGTGACAATGGTGAAGGATCCCTGGTATCTCCTCTTCTGAAACAAACCTCCTGAAAATTCCATCCGAGCAATGCTTATACAAAAAGGGTTCATCCCAAAAATACCTCTTGATGTCCCTAAGGAACTTTTTCTTTTTGTTTCCCACGAAGTTTTCTGGTTCTTTCTCAGCAGCTAGGAAGTTGTCTATCTCTCCAAACCAAGGAAAACTGGATTGGTGACCCTTTTCCACTGAACTGAAGAAACATTCTGGAGCACGTGCTCCGGGTGGGTGCTCCTCCGGTTGCTCACTGACGTGGCCAAGGCTGATTGCATAAACATGTTCATCAGGCAAACTATCATCCATGGGTGTTTCCTCTTTGATGTTCATCCTAGACAAATGAAGTAGAAAATGATCCTTGCGAGTTGCAGCATTTAGCTTCCTAAAATCGATACACATCATATGCCCGGTTACCGTCCTAGTTGGTATCAGCTCATTCTATTCATTCTTCACCACTGTGATGCCTCCCTTCTTAGGTACTACATGCACTGACGGACCCATTTGCTGTCGGAGATAGCATAGATTACACCAGCCTCTAGAAGTTTCATGATCTTTTTCTTGACGATATCCTTTAGATTCGGGTTTAACCATCTCTGATACTTGACAGAAGTCATTGATTCATCTTCTAGGTATATTCTATGCATGCAAAGGTCTGGGAAAATAACAGTGATGTCATCCAATAAATACCCTAAAGTAAGGTCAAATTAGCATTAATAATCACAGGGTATGTAGAGTTAGGACCAAGGAACGTATACCTGAGCTCAGCTGGGAGCTTTCAACTCTAATTTAAGAGCTTTCAGCTTGCTCCAAGAACCACGGAGCACATCATCCGGAGCAGGTGCTCCAGGCGTTAAAGCGGGTGCTCCGCCCTTATCCTTCTCCGTCGAGTTCAGATCCTCTTCTAGGCTCATGTATGCCACCATCTGCTCTGCTCCAAGACTGGAGTCCAGCATCCTTGCAAAATTCTCGGTATCTTCACTCAAAAACCCATGTACACTTTCGAATTTGGTTAAGGCAATCTCCAATGGGTTTTTCACCAAAATTTCCTTGGTAACCTCTTCAACCATCTCCGAATCATCATGAATCACAAATGTCTGTCCATTAATCATCGGCTTCTAGAGAAGCTTGTTCATCTCAAACCTCACAAGCATATCTCTGAGGCAGAGATCAACTATCTCCTCTTCCACATCGATGATCGCACGCGCGGTGCATAGGAATGCGCGTCCCAAAATCAGAGGATCTTTTGGTTCTTCATCCAACTCTAGAACCACAAAATTTGTTGGGATGAGTGTATCCCCTATTCGCACATGTAGATCCTCAATCACCCCAACCGGTAGCTTTGTTGACCTATCCGCGAATACCAATGAGATCTTGGTAGGCTTGAACTTCGTGAACCCTAGAAGATTTGCCACAGAGTATGGCATCAGATTAACACTGGACCCCAAGTCACAAAGAGAGCAAGTGAAGGTCATTGGTCCGATCTTCACCTAAATCACAAACCTCCCCGGATCACCCTTCTTTGTTAACACCTTGTTCTGGAGTATTGCGCTGCATTTCTTCATGATCATCATTACTTTCTCTTTTTCCACTACTTACCACATACCAACTCCTTCATGTACCTCTTTAGGACTGGTACCATCTGCACGGCATCTACCAAAGGAAGCTTCACCGTCAAGTCTTTAAGCATCTCCCTACACTTAGCATCTTCCAAATCTTTTCGAGTTTTCTTTGGAGGAACAGGGTAGGGAACCCTAGGCACATAAAATCGTTCTAGAGGAGTTTCTGCAGATTTGGCTGGAGTACCCTGTCGGAGCATGTGCTCCCGAGAAGGGTTTGGATGCTCGGTAGTTTTGGTCTGAGAATTTTCTGGAGTCGTCTCAACATGTGTTTCTGAGGGTGAATCATGTTCCAGCATATCCTCATCTGTGGCAAGAGTTTTCACTTGGGTGTTGTGCTCCGTAGCACTCTCCTTGTCGTTCCCCACAGTTCTAGGGTTAGTTGGCGATGCCAACACTCTTCCACTTCTGAGCTCCACGGTATTGACATACTCATTCCTGAGATTCATCTCCCCTTTTCCTGGAAGAGTTTCAGCTGGTCTCTTGATTGCCTCGGCTGTTTGGGCAACTTGCATGTCAAGCTTCTTTACGTGGGCGGTGACGGCTTCATATTTTGTGTTGAGATCATTGTACATATGATCGACCTTAGCGTTGATCTCAGTTGAAGCCTTATGTTAATTGGCTAGGAGTTGCTGCATGAGAGTCTTCAGTTCATCTTGAGAATCCGGCGTGGGGGCGGATTGTTGAACGGATGCATAGTAGGGTTTTTGTTGTCCTCCTCCTTGGAATCGGTTCTGGTTCTGCGTGGGGGTGAATGATTTCCCCTGCTGGTTACTGGAGTAGAACTTCTGGAAACCCTGGTTCTGTGGCAGCTGGTTCGTGCTTCCTCCTTGCTGCGGATAGACCTGATCTTGTTAATTTTCGACATTGGTGCTGCGGTAGGAAAGGTTAGGGTGGCTTTGGTAATTTGAGTTGAACCCTCGGTTGTGCATATATCCCTGGCCACTCACATAGTTAACCTCTTGCATACCAGCATCATCATCTTCTTCAAACTCTTGGGAGATAGGTGTACTCCCATCTTCATCCACAAACTGAACCGATTTTTGGGTTCCCCTAAGGGGTAGGTTCACCTTACCTGTCAGCTCATCAATCTTTTGTGTCTCCACGCTGTTCACTTTTCTGGTCCTATCATATTCTGGAGACTTGTTGTTAGAACTCGAAGCCAAGTTCTCAATCAGCTCGAGGGCGCATTTTTTGGTCTTGGTCATAAAATCACCATTGCTGGCTGCATTAAGCGTGTTTCTATAGTCCCACTCGACACCATCATAGAAAATTCCTAGAATCTGCTTATCCTTGAATCCATAATGAGGACACTCTCTTCGGTATTCCTTCAGCCGTTTCCAAGCTTCACAAAAAGCTTTCCCGGAGTGCTGTTGGAATGAAGATATCTTGTTCTTCAAGGCAGCGGTCTTTGACTTGGTGTAGAAGTAGTTTAGAAAAGCTGCTCTACATTCAGCCCATGTCTTTAAGGACCCTGGTGGTAATGACTTCAGCCAACGAGATGCCTTATCCGCAAGTGAGAAGGGAAACAGCTTGCACTTCAAAAATTCACTCAGAACTCTATTAGAACCCGTGGTGCTACAGATTTCCTCAAAATTTTCGATGTGGTCCATGGGGATTTCAGCTGGGAGCCCATGGAAAAGATGCTGCTTCACCAACGAAATCAATTGGGGTTTGATTTCGAAGTCTTTTCGCTGAATGGCTGGAGGTGTAATGGTGGCTCGGTTCTGATAATATGTGTGCGGATTATCCGAGTCTCCAATTCTGGGCTGCGGTTGCTGGACCTCTTGTCTATCTCTTCGTAGTTGCTCCATCTCAACCCGAAGCATTTGCAACTGAGCAGCCAATCCATCATCGTGATCGCCCATATTGGCGGTATTGAGTTTTCGCTGTCGGTTCTCCCTTTCTATCCTAGCGAGCTCTTCGTTTGAAAGATTGATTAAGTTTCTAGTGCAGTTTCTTCTTGTTGTCCTAATGGTCATGCACCTGAAACATAAGAGAAGGGAAAAAGATAAGAGAAGGGAAAAAGAAAAAATTAGTTTCTTAGACTGAATTTAAAAATTAAAAATAAAAGGTAACGCAATTGGTCCCCGGCAACGGCCCCGAAAACTTGATACACAGAGTTTTAACCCTAAATAATTCTGCAAGTGCACAGACAATCACAGTAGTATTAAAGAGATCGAATCCACAAGGACCAAGGTTACACTATAAAATTATGAGATTTATAAATAAAGTTAAGACAAAGGATGTGGTTGATTTTGAAACAGGATTGCAAGTAAATAAAAGCGGTAATAAATCAATAAAGAAAAGCACTAGATCAAGGTGATTCGCAGGTGATTCAGAGATGAGAACTTAGCAACTATTCAGGATCTAATTCAGCAAAGGTCTAGAACTCAAACATAAAAATAATATCGACCCACTCTCGTGGCGACGACAACTTTATCTAACAACCTAGATGCCTAAACTCTTGCTTGGACCTAGAGATGTAGATAAACATTAAAGAATGAGTTCAATATGTTCACAACCAGCCGCACCAACTCTCGTCACCTACGTCTGATTGCTCACCAATATCTTTTTTAGCAACCTAAAACACTCTCGCGAATAGGTTTAACCTAAAATCATAAACTAAGTAATCAGTTTAGCTTAAGCATTAATTTCGACCAGAGGTGAAGACAGTATGTATTTATGCATCCTATTTATGCCAAGTTAAATCATCTCATGAATACCTTTAAAAAACCCTAATCTAGTTAATAGACTACTCAGACATGGAAGAAGAAAACATAGCAATGGAATAAAAGGAATTCATGAATAATTACTGAAAAGTAAGAAGGTTCAGAATTCTTCTCAAAACAAAGTATGGATGATCTCCAAGTCTAAGCAAATCGAAACAAGGATGATGGGAACAAGGACTAGGCGATGGTGACAAAGGAGGAGAAAGAGAGGATCTTTAAGCAGCTTCTGACTTTTCTCTAAGGAAAAGGACGTGTGTTTTAAGAGAGGCTGCTGACCTATTTAATCACCCGAAATTAGGTCAACTTGGCTCCACTAATTTTCTTTGGCGGCGGAGCATGTGCTCCGGTGGGTGCTCTATCGGGTGCTCGCGTATAATTTCGGCCCTTTTGCTTCAAATCCGCATCTTTTTGCTCCAAAAGCCCATTTACCTCCAGTCCATCCAATTTGTGCTTCAAGACCTCGTTCTGACCTGTTAAGACTCAAAATAGACTCGAAAGACACTAAAAACGGCTATAAAACATTAATAAATATGGGCCAAAATCATCATATATCATAATTCTGGATTAAATCTTTAGCAGAATTTGTTGATGTGTTGGGTGACCTTGTTGGTGTCTTTATAGAGTTTTGACAGATCTCTAGGAAAGTATATCGAACTTTGGCACACTTATGGAAAAACATTTACATAGATATTACTGATGGTGGACAAAGATTTCGGTAGGGCAATCATGCAAAATTCAGAGTTTAGGATTTAAGATTTCATAAAAAAAAATCTGACTATTAGGCCAAGCAGGGACTTGCGGTGAAAAATACCATTAACCTTTATGGTCTTATTTTGTAATTTTATTGGGTATATTGGTTTAGTATAAGAAGCCAACCATCAATAAAGTTTGACTATTCGATATGCTAAAAATACTTTTTTTTTTAAAACGTTTTCAATAACCAATCAGACAAAACAAAATTTAATATACATAAATCAAATTAGATAAGCCAGTTATGAGAAAATGTTAACATATACAATTAATTAAAAAAAAATTAAAAATACTAATTGAAAGTTAAATCACCTCGGAACAACAAGAAAAACTAAATCATCTCTGGTATCATCTTCTTCATTCCTCTTCAACTGAGATATTTCTTAGCCTTGTGTTTTCAACCGATAGGTTGCTTAGACTTTTTCCATGTTGAAGTAATTTTGAATTTGGTGGCGTTATAAATGATAAAATAAATTTCATAGTAACAAGTCATAGTAGTCATGTACTAAAATGTGAAATACTTACAATCAAAGAACGAGTTGTTGACGAGAGTAATAAGGGTTTCGATAATAACAATGATTGATACACCAAGATATGTGTTGAGCTTGAGATATATAGGCTAAAGGATGTCGTGTACTCGTTTTTCATCCTGGACCGTCTAATTCTGTGTATGGGTTTTCCGCTTGGAACAGTATCTAATTCTAACCACCGATACATTTTCGGGTCTGATCCTTAGTTCAATACATATAAATTGGTTTATTATGAGATTTATAATAATAATAGAGTCAATATTCATTAAATATATTAAATGGACCGTGTTTAGAACGATAAAATGTATATACTAGACTTCCTATTTTACATATGAATACTCATTAAGTTGTCTCTTGATTTAGTTAAATAGATTAAAAATATATATATATATATATATGTTTGGTCAAAATTCAACTAACTTCGATATGGTAAAGTTTATTTACTTCACTCTAGATCTCCTGTAAAGATATTTAAAACGGTATATAAATATAATATTAAAACTATTGATTTATTTTTCAGGTAGATACCATTAATACATTTGATTATATTAATTCATCTTATAAAATTACAACACAAACACAATTAGTTGTAGTACAATAGCCATACTCATATACCAGTCTTATACAAAATTGATCGCAATTTTCGTACCCTTTCAAACATAGACCATGGTCGAAGAATACTTCTTGGTTACTCTTTAAACCATAACCTATTTATTAACAATAATCAATAAACCATTAAAATGTACAAGAGGAAATTAATAATTCAAAACTAGGGAGGGTTTACCAATAAACAGTTACCTGGACCATTAGTAGCTTTGTTATGACAATGAACAGAAGAAACGATGAAGATAGCAGTGAAAACAAATGCGACTAAATATTTCATAGTGGTAGCAATGTTTATAATATTCTTTGGAATTTTTAATGAGCTTTTCTTTGTTTAGACTATTTATATTTAATAGACAGAATTGTCAGTTTAGAAATATTTAAGTTGACACAAATACCCAAAAGAAATTTCCTGGTCAAATATACATTGAATAGGAAAATGTATTTTTCCCAGTGAAAGTAAAAAAACACCATTATTGATAGGGATGGACAAAATATCTGCATCCAAAACTCGAACCATAACTCGACCGAAAAAATCTAAACTAAACCCGATTCAAAGTTTTAAAATACCTGAACATCCAAATCCGAATCCAATCCGAACCAATAACCGAATAGATACCCGAAATACCTGAAATATATATATATATATACAAATATTAATTATATTTAGATTTAATATAGCCCAATAGTCTCAAATTATATTTATAAACCTAAAAATATAAATGATTTAATATCAAAATATATAAAATAACTAAAATATACAAAAGTTTTTAGTTATATTTGTGAAAAGAAAAAATTTGGAAAATACCCTGTTTTGGTTTTTTTATTTGAAAAAAAATATTCTCTTTATTTAGTCTATTTAAAAAAGAAAATATTTGTATTGGTTGACTAAAATACTCTCCTAAAATTGAATATAATTTCTAGAAAATTTTTTTTTTATAAATAAAATCGAGTATATCTTTATTTTTTTACAGAAAAATAAAAATTTTATTTGGGAAAAAACATGAAAAAAATTCTTTTAAAACCCTTAATATCTCTTATTTATCGACTAAAATAAAACAAATTCTGAAAAAATCACAAAATTTTCTAAAACTTTCTTTTGAATTTCTGTACTAATGTTTTCTAAACACAGTAAGTTTCTAAACAATTCTCTTTTTAGGTGAGAAATAATGTTTTTTTTATCAAATAGAATTCAAACGAAAACTTTTATTATCTGTTGTTGAAAAATCCATATTTGATTCACGTTGCTTATGGGAGCTAATGCTCTATTTTTTTTTATGTTTTGTTGTACATGAATTAAAGGCAAAGCCTAAGTTATAATAATCATAAAAAAGTTTATGTTTTAATTTTCTATGTTTCAAATGGTTATGTAAGCGGATTTTATTATATAAAATTAATAAAATATCTTTATCTTAGTACATTTTTAAATAATAATAATAACTGTTATTATTTATACAATTTATTTTTATTTATTAAAAATAAATGACTTGTAAATTAAATAAGGGTAAAATTGGTATATCATATATATATATATATAAATATTTATTTAAAATAAATAAATTAAGAGGGTATTTTTAGAAGAAAACATAAATAGGGCAGTTTGCAAAAAATCTTGTGAAAATTTAACCAAAATTTATTTAAATTTAATATTTGTTTATTATTTTTTAAATATTTCGGATACTTGAATTCGATCCGAACCCGAATGGATCTGAACCGAACCCAATCCAAAACTACAAAATTTCTGAACGGGTGCTATACCCCTACACTCAAATATCCAAAATACCCAACCCGAATCCGAACGGGTACCCGAATGCCCATTCAATTTAGTTACTTATAGGTTTATGGTAAAAACAAATTAGAATTTTATTTCCTTACGTTATTACATTTGAAATTTGGTAAGATAATACATTTTTCTTTTGTACATAATTAAATAAAATATTCTACATCATATATAGTTGAACTTTAATTTGTTATATTATTTGAAAATTCTAATGGTTGTAACTCATAATTATTGGTAAATATTAGTTGATAATTCCTCTAATTCATAAAATGTTTGTCTCGAGATTGATTTTTCAAATGAAGAAGGTTGTTCTTGTTGGGGTGGAATTTTGCATCCTTCAAACAGTTGAATATTTTTGTTGTGGGGATCATTGTTTACTTTAGAATTGTGGGGATCATTGTTTACTTGAGAATTGTGGGGATCATTGTTTAAAGATCGCAAAAAGTTCAGAATTATGTATTCTATTGGACGCTTGGACTTTGAAGAAGCTTTGGTGGATGTCGGCGTGCTATCTTTTGAGATTTTGAAGAAGTTAGGAATCAAGTTCATCACTCTTCTTGAAATAGACGGTGAGTACCTCTAGTTGAATATCAGGATCAAGAAGGATGTTGGCTCCTGTAAGAACTTTGAGTAGATATAGCACTTGAAAGTATTGGTCCATTCTTGGTCGATCTCATTGGGAGGTGGTAAGAATATTTCTCTTAGAATTTTTGTGTCTATCCTCGTTATAAATTGTGTGGTAATAAATACGTTAGTAAAGCACCAGGCACCAAAATTATTTTATATATTGGAGGTGTATTTTCATGACTTTATCTGTTTTTGCTTTGGGCACTAAAAATCATTGAGCCGGCCCTGCGTGAAGTTTATTTACTTGGTTAGATCTTATGAAAAGGTATTCAAAATCATATATAAAATTAAAATTATTGATTTATTTTCAAGCAGATACCACCAATACATTTGATTAGGTTTAATTCATCATACAATTTTAACACAAACACAATACTTTGTGGTACAATAGCCATAAATATATTTATGCTTTCTACAAAACTGATCACAAGTTTCGAACATCGAATAACATAGATTGACGGTGAAGTATGTTTCTTGCTTACGGTTTAAACCATAACCTATTTCTTTCCTAGTCAAAGATACATCGACAAGGAAAGTGTATTTTCGTAGTCAAAGATGAAAAATAACACAATTTTTCAATTTAGTTCCTTATAGGTTTATGGTCAACAAAAAGATTTAGACAATATTTTCTTACGTTATTACATATGAACATTGGTAAGCTGATTTTTTCCTATTATACGTAATTAAATACTTTCCTTTTTAACATTGGATAATACTTGTATTAGAACTGGAATGTTTCAGGAACACATAAAAGATACGGTAAAACAGGAGTAAACAACCCCAAAAAGTAGCAGAGGTGTAAGACTATACAGTAAACAAAAAGGCATCGTCTTACGCTCCTAAAATATTAGGAAAACTTTAGTGCCCCCAATTTAAAAATTTTTATTTGGCATATTAGTAAAATATGTATTTTAGTGTGATTTTTCTTAAGTTTAAATTTTTATTTATATATTAAAAATAGTGTTAATTATTACCAGTATTTGAAAAAAATATATTTAAAGTTTAGTATTTTTGTAGATTGAAAATAATGTAATTAAAATAGTTTACCCAAATCTAAAAACCTTCTTAAGGACATCATTTCTAACCAAGAAGGGATATAATAGCTTTTGAAAGAACATAACAAACAAGTGATATCATCTGCTATACCTAAGACTATTCTAAAGGTTTTTTAGATGCCAGTAAGTTCGAAAATAGGTATTCTATTGGATGCTTGGAATTTGAAGAAGCTTTGGGGGATAGTTGTTCAACTGTCAATGTGGTGTGTTTTGAGATTATGAAGAAGTTGAGAGTCAAGTTCTTCACTCTTCTTGATATAGACAGTAAATTTTAAGAGATTACGATGTAACAATAATGCAGAAAACATGGAGAAACCTATTTTATTAATCAAGAAATATTGATTCATAGTAATTTCAAATTACAGTGAATCAATATCAGTAACCATTGAAGAACGATATCTCTAGTAGGTTGCGAAGAACCAGACTTTTGGGAAAATTTTAACTGATTTCGGAAAACATTAACAAGCCTCATTTATTAATCAAGAAATTCTGATCCATATTCATTTTAAATTACAATGAACGAAATCTATAGTAGTTATTCACTGGATTACAAAGAACCTGCCTTTAAAGTAATAGTTGATTCTTGGTCAATGTCATTATCTCTTAGAATTTTTGTGTTTATTTTTTCCTGTCTATCCTTGTTTTATGACATCCCTTCGAATTAGACGTTTATCTTGAAAACAAAAAACACTTGCTTATACCAAACCGCCGGTCAACGCTAAACGACCAACAAGTATTGTCAGTCGATGATCAACCAATAGACAAGACGTTTTCAATGCTTAAGGCCATTCATCAGTTTCAATTATCTCTCGTCGAAATTTACAGTTCTCTTATCTCTTGTTAGCAGTGGTATGACCATTGTCATAAACTAGGATTTCACCTTAACCCTGGGAAGCTTTAAAGACCTTCTCAATAACGAAAAGTAGCAGTAGTTGTTGAAATAATTGACTCACCATCTTAATGAAGAAATATTTTGAAAGTGAACGGTTAGTGAATTTATTTCACCCAATAGCTTCTAATGTTAATGCCAGAAAATTTGCATTGTTTTTTAATTATGTTTTTCAAGATAATTTAATTATTGTGAGATTTTGCTTTTTAACCTTTTAGTGTGAGACAATTGTGAAAATCATATATATAATGGCAAAGTTTTCTCTCCTTTTAATATGTTCATCATCTCTATTGTGGATCCTACAATAATTACTTTAAAATAATTAAATTTAACATGAAATTCATCTTAACACTTATTTTTAATTTTTATAACATGAAATTGAATAATAATGACAGAAATATAACATACATATAACAAAACAAAAATCATACAAGTATATGAAAAATATAAATAATGTTAACTATCATATGACTTAAAATAAAAACAACAGATATATCATCCTAAAATATACAACTAAAAATAATAATTCTAAAACAAAAATGAAAGAAAATGAAAAATCTAAAACAAACATGACATATACAAACTAATAGCTATTGTAAATTTAAAAGTAATGTTTAATAAATAGCCAGTAAAATTCTTAATGAAGTTTATATAATATAAATAGAAAGCAATTTATTATGAAATATAAATTTGTTTAAGAAACTGATCAGTGATACTTTTTATTTTTAAGAATGAAGAGAACATTTAAATTGTTATAAGACAAACAAAAAAATAAATAGTAAATGCAAGGCTATAAAAAGCTTTGTTAACAAAAAAAAAAAAGAAACATTAGCCATGTTTCAAAGAAACACATATACTAGATTTGTTTTTAATTTTATATGAGTGTTAAAATATTTGTGGTAGTTGAGACAATAGTGATTAATTTCAAACGTAACTAACTATTTTCTAAAATAAAAGTTTTTAAAATCTCTATATAATTATTTGAGCAATGTTAAAAGAAAATAATCTTACATTTAGGTGGGATATTACAACAAATACCATTAGACAATCTTTTTATTTTTTTCAAATCTTATTAATAATAATAGTAATTTTCTGTTTAATTAATCTATTCCCTAATAAATAGTACAAAAATCGGTATATAGATATTTTAAATTTTAATTCTTAATATTTTAAATTTAAGTCTGTTTATTTTTATTTAGTATCTCCTAAATAAATATAAATTGTTTAGTTAGAGTATTTAAACAATATAGTATTTTTTAAAAATAAATTCATTAAGGATAAAATAATAATCAAAATTATTTTAATTAAATTTTAAAAAATTAAATAATATTATAAATAATCATTACTTTCCACAAAAAAAATTAAACTCACTTTTTCTCTGTTATTAGTTATTGCACAAAAATTAAAATCACATTTTTACCATCCAACTTTAAATCATCTGAATCTTCAAATATTCTAATTTTTACTATGGATCTGGACGGGTCAAGAAGGGTCAGAACATATAAAGGTATGATGAGTCTCATATTAAATTTCTAATCATTGATAATAATTGATATATTGGAGTAAATAAAACAGTTATACATTTTGAATAATATGAAAATATATATATAAACACCACTTAATTTTTACAATAAAATTATATTATAATTTAACTTATTAAATAAATTAGATATTACTAATTTTAGTTAATACAACATAAATCATATATAATAATAATAAATAAGATACGAAAACATAAAATGAATCTAGTTTAAAAGACTAATAATAATCTATGACAATATAAACTAACGAAGTATGAAGTAGATATTCTTCTGTGTTGCACAGTTCGGATTACTATCTAATATTGGATTATTTGACCATAAAAAAATTATATTAAGCCAAAATAATATGAAGAAGGAAGAAAACGAATCGATGTGTATATTAAATACAGGTTTATAACATAGTTTAATTTAAAGCAATAACATAATTTTATCTATAGTATTTATAATTTCTGGATCTGTATTAGTAGTTACTATATAAATAATAATAGTCTACTATTTCAGAATTAAAATGATATTATATAATAACCATTAATATATATATATATATATTTACATAATTGTATTAGATCTTTACAATGTTTTAAAATTGAAATCCCGTGCGACGCACAGGTATTAAACCTAGTAATATTAGTATTTGTCTATTATATAATTCTAAAGAAAACTATTACTACAATTTTACAGTGATTGGAACACCAGTTACGCTTCTATTCATTCTTTCAAAACACTAGGTAGTTAAAAAAAATAAAATTTAATTTTCCAAGATGTAAATTGTTAAAATTTTGATTGCTCAAGTATAAAATCGTTTTTGATTGAAGTTTACGAGCGCTTAAACATAAACCATTTCTAATGGGAATTTTACAATTTGTGGCAATAAATACCTTAGCAAACAAGTTAGCAAACGTCGACACGTCGTATCCATGTGAAAAAATGTAAAGATACTTACAATAAAAAATAATTTGTTGAAGAGAGTAATAAAGGCTTTGATAATAAATAGTGAAGCATAAACCATGATATATGTGGAGCTTGAGATATATAGGCTAAAGGAAGTTAATGCGTTGAGAAAGGATTGAAAACTGAAGCCTCTCTTAAATCAGTTAAAGCTATTAAAATGATACGAGGTAATACCAAACTTTCGTAAAATAACCCATCCCGAACCATCACTATTGTTTATAATGAGATTCATAATAATAGAGTCAATAGGCATTAAATATATCAAATGGATCCGTTTTTAGAACGTGAAAATGTATATCCTTGACTTCCTGTTTATTTATTTTATTGTTTACAATTGAGTATTCAGTAAGTTGTATTTTGATTTAATTATAAAATTTTATATATATATATATATTATCAGTCAAAATTTAAATTAACTTCGATAAGATAAAGTTTATTTACTTCGCTCTAGATCTTCTGTAAAGATACTCAAAACCATATGAAATGTTAAAATTATCGTTTATTTTCCAGGCAGATAACACCAATACATTTGATTAGGTCAAATTCATCTTATAATTTTAACACAAACACAATACTTTGAGGTACATTAGCCAAAGTTATATTTCTGATTTCTACAAAAATGATCGCAGAATAACACACCAGCCGTCATACGAGGGTGGAGCCTATGGGTAGAGAGAGGGTGTGGGGCCCATAAATTGTGGTGGTAGAAGCTTTACAGATATTTTAACTGTAAGTGGTTGTGCATCATTCTGACTGAACGATCTATTGTATTAGATTGGTTCAGTTGGATTTTGTATTAGAAGTCATTTCAGATGCAAGTTGTACTCAGTGATGTTGCATAACTCTAGTCGAACAATCTGGTTGTAATCGATTGGTTCGAAAGATTTATAATAAAGAAGATGGTGTGCTTGTTTTCTGTTTTTGTTCTTATTGTCACAAGTTCCTAGTTTCTACACTGTCAATGTCAAAAACCGGAATTCACGCTTCGTCTTCTGCATTCTCTTTCTACTTGTAGTGTGAACTGTTCTTCATTTGGATTGTATTTTTGCTTTTCCTTTGCATTCTTATCTCTCTGCAGTGTGTTGTGTTCTTCACTTTGATTTTTTGTTTCCGCTTAAGCTGAACTGTATCCTTTTTCAAACTATCCAATTTTGCGTTTGTTGCTTTTGAGTATGAAATCCTGTTATGACCTTAGTACCTCCATCAAGAAGATTCCATGTAACTTCGACACTATCACATTGAAAATGGTATCGATCATTGTCATACAGTTCACCTCCCAAAATCTTGTGAATCTCAATGGTTTTGCCATATGGTTTTGATGATTCCAAAACTGATTTATTCTTCTCTGAAATATGTAACAATGAGCTTTTATATGACCTGTTTTTATTCACAAAAAGAAGCATCTTCGAGACATATTTGTGATTACTTGAATTCATGTGCAGTTCTTATTACTATCCCTAAAAATCATTGAAATAAAGCTACAAAGACTTGTTACTAATTATAGAGACTTATTACTATCCTACGTTAGTATAAAATAAATTACGTTATTGTTTATGAGACTCATTTAAATCAAAATCTAATAAAGTTATAATATCATGGAAATAAAAAATTTATTACATAAATAAAATTACTTACACAACATATAAAAGAATAACAAATACAACAAAATAAAATAAAATAGATTTTGAAGCATAATCTTTAATAATTAGTGTTTCTCCTACAAATGATCAACTAATGAATTTTAAAATGTGAAATAGCCTAATATTATTTACTAATAATTTTATGAGGTAATATAAAATAAATTATCTAAATTTAGTTAACTAAATATAAAAAAATTCTTTAATAAAATTTTTAAGTATAAAATAAAAACATATAAAAATTAAGGATTATTTTATAAATAAAAAAAGTTTTATTCTATAATAGATAGTATTACACCAAATATAGAGTAATATATTTTCATTACTCTATTTTAGAGTGGGGCTGAAGAGATTTTTACTCTATAATAGAGTTTGGAGAAAGAAATAGAGTGGGGTTGGAGATGCCAATAACCACAAATTGGATTGCATAACTGAAAATATTTGGAAAACCACGCATGTTTTTGGTGGATTTCTTTTGATGTTATCTTTAACGTCAAAATTAGAAAAATATAGGTACTGAAGAACTCTTCAAAATTGTGATGATCAAAATCACCAACAATTGGATGAAGAATTTTAGTTTTTCTTCTTTTCCTTTAGCATTTGTTCAGCAAGAAGTATATGAGAGGATAAAAATATTAAGTACAAGCCAATTAAAATATCATCTTAAGATATTATATTAATGGTAAGGCAGATGGGTTTCTGGGATATTCCCAAAAGATATGTTATGCTTTGCAACAATTGCACTCTAACCCGCACTTTTAAAACTCTTTTCACTCTAACCTACATTTCAACTTTCTTCCACTATCCCTATATTTTCATACTATTCACTTTTATTCAATACCATTTTACCTCCAACTAAATCCTCAAAGATTTTCCTTCCTTTTTATACTTTTTGCTTTCTTTTTTTAACCTTTAGCTACTTATCAATGGTTGAGATTAAATAACATATTATCTCTCGTATTTCTTTACATATTTTATTTTTGAGAAAATCATTGTTAGCTACACCAACTATTCCCCATCACATGATTACACATCTGAACTATTTTAATATGTTAAAAACTACACGAAAGATTGAATTTACATGGATACATACACAAACTAACATCGGTTATGTGTGCAACACCATAACCATCTATTTTCCATTTTTTTCATTCACCGGTGGATAAAATCCAGGAATACCAACACAAAAAGGGATCTGACCAGACTTACGATTTACCAACTTATTATCCACCATTCTTGGTCCAAACCAGTCCAAATAAAATCAAAACCAAAACAAACAATAAAATCAAATTAATTAAGCCCTAGAGAAAAAAAGAAAGAAAAACATCTCACGACCTAACTAAAAAAACATTTTACGATCTAAAAATATTATTTATTCACTTAAGGTTCTTGAGAGAATTAGAAGATCTTCATGTTCAATTGAAATTGGGAGAAATCATCTCGAATTAGTGCTGGAAGGTTTTATGAATTGGGTTCGTGAGGAAGTATTCCAGTTGAGCAACAGCTTCAGAATTTCATTCATACCTTTATCTTCAGAATTTTAGGAATTTATGCATACAAGGTGTTCGACGAAATGCCTAGCTGAATAGAGAATTATTTTTGGTTGCATTATGTTTGGTTGATGGTAATGTATTTATGTAATGTTCTCTTTTGTACTTGTAGGTGTCGAACATATTGGTCAAACAATAATGTCTTTCTTTCTTCCCTTTTGTATGCATGTGTTGTATATTGAAATGAATTATGTCTTCGTAGAAAAGAAAAAAATAGAACTGAAGTAGATTATGAGTTAAAACTGAAGCAGATCTTATGTTTGAATTTTTGCATAATCAAAACTGAAGCAGATCACGTGTTTGCCATTTTGAATTATGAAACAGAAGCAAATCATGTGTTAGAAAACTGAAACTGAAGCAGATCTTGTGTTGAAATCTGAAACAAAGTTTTGATTTTTTTTGAAACTGAATCAAAATTCTGAAACAAAACTGAAACAAAGTTTGGTCCAAAAGGAACATCCAAAAAGACACCAGCTATGGTAAGACATAACAAAAACAATCCTAACCAAACTGACTGATCACAAAAGCGTATCAAACATCTAAAATGGAACCCAATTATCATCCGAAAAAATAACTTTAAGCAGATTTATTGTCAAAAAAGTAACCACTCCATTTGGCTTCCCGATGGTGCAGTTGAAGACACATCTTGGACTTCCACAGGAGCTTCCTCTTGAGCCCTCATTTCAGCTTCCATTTCAGCTTCATCCTGAGCTTCAACTTGAGCTGCCATTTGAGCAGCCACTCGAGCTTCCTCGTTAAGTCGCCTTCTCTTTGCTCTACTCTCATCCGACTGCCACAAAATATTTAGAAGACAAAAAACAAATTGCTGGTCACTAGTAGAATTAGTTGATCACACTAGGCTTATTGAACTTGATAAACACAGTAAACAAAGGGGATTTTACACTCAATTACTGGCTGATCACACACAAAGCCGAGTGGCTCATCACACTAAATCACTGGCTGAACTGGATAAACACAATAAGAAACAAATTTTGGAAATTACCTCATGAGGACATCTTCTTGAATTATGTCTTTTTTCGCCACATAGTCCACAATGTGAGTCTCTTCCAACCCGACTAACCTTCTTCTTAGATGGTGATTCATGAACACCCTTTATTCTTGCTTTCCCTTTCGGTGTTCTAGGAGGACACTTATAGGCAGGTGCAACAATGAGTCCTCCTCCTGAACTAATCCAGAATTTAGGCCCATTTACAGGGCTCAAACCTCTCTTGTATGTCTCTTTCCATTTTTCTGTCAAATAGAAATCTGAGAGGAAGTCTTCAACATCCATATTGTTCTCTCGGATTGCAGAAACAGCATGACGACAAGGAATGCCTGTCAAATCCCACTTCCTGCATGCATATGTACGCCTAGACAAACTCACAGAATAGCCATTACCAAACTCAAAAATCTCATACTTTCCACATGTGCTAGCCATTTCTGCACTTCTTTCTTTGATTTTTTTGTGTGCTTTGCAACCTCTTTAGTCGCAGTCTTTAACCTATTCATAATTCTTTACATTGCATCCCTTCTTATCAGCTCTAACATCTGAACAAATGGCTTCTTCCTTACAGCTTTTAAAGTTCTATTAAAGGACTCTGTGTGATTGTTGTATGTTTCAGCACAACAACATCCAATCCTAAAGAAAGCCCTGCAACATGTCTGGGGATCTTTCTTCAGAAGATCATCACATGTCTTGGGATCAAACTCTCTGAATTTTTCTAAATTTTTCCTAAAATCAGCTTCATTGTAACTGCTTGCAACCCTCCAGAACAATGGAATAAAAAGATTCAGACCCGGGAGGAACAAAGAAGGTGGTGATATTATAGAGGAAGAAGAAAGCAACAATAGTGGTGAGGAAGAAATTGAAAAATAGAAAATGAGTGAACGAAGATGAGAAAGAGAAAATGAAGGAATATGAAAGATGTGAATGATTTAAGAGAGAGAGGGAAATTAGAGGGCTGATTGGTTCAGACTGTTACTTTAGGCTTTCACTTTAGGTTTTTGGCTGTACAAACTTTGACCGTAAAGACTTTGGTTGTAGAAATTGTTAGTGTATAAAAGTCTGCTTGGCAACAAAAGATGTAAAAACTGTAACTTTAAATATTTTTAAAAATATATAATAAATTATTTTGAATAGTAAATAATAAATTGTTTTTATGTATGATTTTTCGTTTATTCTTTGTATGTTTGATTTTTTTATCAGATCTTCATCATAAATTTATTTGGTGGTTGTAATTTATTATTTATTTGAATTATTTAATCAATTAACAAAACAGAAATCTTATTTGAACAATTGTTAACGATTACATGCTAATTAAATATAAAATTATTATTTATTTTGAATTTTTATTGTAATTTAATTAAAAGAATTGAAAGAATTGGCTGTATTATTTATAATTAAGGATTGTTTTGTTACGTTCCAAATGTAACTTAAAAGAATTGGATGTATTATTATTAATTAATGATGCGTTAATCAATTATTTATTTTGGATTTGAATTTTTTTTTCTTAATTAACAAAACAAAATAAAAATATTTGAAACTTGTTATGTAACTTTAGTTTTTCTAAAGTCTTAAAAGTCTTATTTTGAGCCTTTAAAAAATTACATTACAAACATTAAAAAAGACTTTGAAAATAGTAGTTAGGCTTTTTTGTAAATAAGAATTTTTAAAAGTTTATTGGTTCAAAAATAACTGTGAAGACTTTAAAATTATCTAAAATCTTCAAAGTTTGTAACCAATCATCCCTAGTTAGAAAATGAAAAGTAGAAAGGAAAAAAAAAAAGGAGAGAAACTCGTTAATCCTATAACTAAGCGTTAGTTGTTTTTGGGGTGGTTTAAGGGTACTAAAATCTTTCACTCTTAATTTCATAAAATATATGTTAAGAGTACAATTTGAAAGTGTAATATATGTCATAGTGCAATGGACATATATTATGCTTTTAGGTGAAAATGTTATTTCCGAATATGGAATATGCAGTTCTGAAAGGAGAACAATCGGAGTACCACACCGTTTTTTCATGGTCCCCATATATGACTATATGAGTAATTTGATTTTATAAAAATTGTGGTTTTCAACACTATTATCAAAAAAAAAAACAAATTGTTGTTTTCATAACCTAAAGTCAATGACTTTCGGTGGAAATTTGACATTATTAGAAATATTGTGATTATAATAATCCAAAGTTGGTTATTAAAAATTGAACTTATATAAAAATGTATTTTTAATAGTTAAATAATAAAATACTAGTCAAATTGATTCGTAATTGACAAAAGACAGTTAACCAAACTCCTTTCGTTCATCTATAATTGACAATAGACAACTAACCAAAGTTGGCAAAGTCATTCTTTCAATACTAATACACCAAGAAAAGAAATTGTCAAAAAAATAAATTCATTTTTCTGAAAGGAGATTCAAATTGTGGACGTTTAGATTAAAATTTTGAACGTTTAATCAACTTTCAATCGTTTAAATATTTAAGTTTTCGCTGATTTCATGATTAAATGGTAAACCTATATTGACAATGTCATTTGAGGCACGACGTTAAATCGAGAAACCAAAAATGTTAAAAAGATTAAACTTCCACGGTTTAAGCAAAACAATGTTGTTTTCCTCTTACTAAAAAAACTTTAACTTTCAAACTGTGAACGTTTAAATTCTCAATTTTCAAAATATAAACGTTTAAATGCCTAAAATTTTGTTGACTTCATGATTAAATGGTTAACTTATGTTGAATATGCCCTTATATGCACAACGTTAAATCGAGAGACGGAACATGCAGTGCCGGCCCTGAACTTTATGGGGCCCCAAGCATGCACAATTTTTGGCCCATTAATTTTAAAATATGAAGAAAAAAACATCTTAAAACCTTCACCATCCAGACTTGAACCAAGTACCTTCTAAGTGTAGAGATGGACGAAACCATTAGAGCTCATAGAGATTTTGAAAAATAATGGCCCTAAAAATTGCTATACACATCATTGGCCCAAGCAGATGCTTGACCTTCTTGTGGTCAGGATCAGCATTGGGAATACGTTTACGAGGTTAAAGGTTTATCCTTCTTTTATCGGTTATTTGAATTTTCAATGAGTATTCAAATTTTATCTAATTGATTATCATCACCGCTTAACGCTAAACCTTTAATCGATTAAATAACGTTAAAGCTATTAAATATTTTTTTAATTCAAACGCTTAAGAAACTTAATATCTTTAGGATAGTTAGAGAATTGCATGGTAATGTTTCGGAGATTCCGGGTGAGACTAGGTGGTAAAAACATGGTTGAATTATGTTTCTCCAAAGGAAGATTTCAATTTGAGAAGATTTCTGACTTCTTGATTATGATTGGATCTTGATGAAGTGACTGTAAGTAGAAAGAGAAGACGAACAATAAATAGTCGCCGAAATAATGGTTTTGATGAAACAGAAGCTACTAATAGACAATTTAACTCTATAAATGTGTTTCGTCTCTTGATTTAACGTTGTGTCTCAAATGGTATAGTCAAGATAAGTTAACTATTTAATCATGAGTTCAACAAAAATTTAAGCATTCAAACATCCACATTTTGAAAGTTGAAGATTAAAACATGCACAATTAAATATTGAACATTTTTTAGTAAAAGGGAAACAATGTCTTTTTGATTAAACGGAAACTGCTAACAGAAGCTTGAACCATGTTAAGATGATATGTTTTTTGATTTAATGGTGTGCTTCAAATTAGCCATGGGAAAAATATTCGTTAGATTCGATTCGATCCACTATTCGCTTCGATTTGCTCCCAAAAACCGAATATTCGTAATTTTATAAAGCAAAATAAATATTAAAAATTAGTATTCATTAAAACCAAAGTAACTATCAAATACTGAAATTTTAAGATGAGAATATTCGCTTCGCTTCGATATATCTACATATATGTATATATATATATATATATTGCATATTATTTATATCTATATGAAAATTGTAAATTTTTATTTAGCAAATTAATTATATAAATATTTAAATTTAATAAATTAAAAAGAAAATAGATAGTTTTAAATAAAATATTGCTATTTTGCGATAAATTTTGAATTTTTCTATAGTTTATTTTATTTTTATAATTATTTTAAAACTATTACGAAGCGAATCGAATATCCGCGAATAGTTTAGATTTTAGGGAATATTCAGATGTCCAAAGCGAAGCGCATCACGAATCGAGTACGAATCAAAAAGTTACTGATTCGGACAAAGTGAAGCGAATCACAAATACCTTCAAAACTCTGAATATTTGCTTTGTGCCCAAGGTACATCAAATGGTATAGTCAACGAAAACTTAGACATTTAAACGATATTCTAAAAGTCGGTAACATAAATGTTCACAATTTGAAAGTTGAGATTTTTCTTAAATTGTTCCCATTTTCAAATATGGTGGTTTTTTCGAAACATAGTTATTTTTCTTAGAATTTTTTTTTCAAAACGTAATTTCATCTAAAGTGATTATAATAACGAAATTGGGCGATTAATCATTGAGCGTTGTATTTATTTTTAAACACAGTTGATTCTAAAGTAATTATTTTAATTATCCAAAGTCTGCCATTCAACAGTGAGCTTTGTTATTTTTAAAAACATAGTTGCATCTAAAGGAACTATAATAATCTAAAATGGGCGATTAAACCTTGAGTTTTTTTTTTAAGTAATAATCCAAACTGGGCGATTTAGCATTGACCTTTGTATTTTTATAAACCTAGTTGAATCTAAAACAATTATATACTAATCAAAGTGGGAGATTAGACATTGAGATTTGTTTTTATTTTGAACATAGCTCATCCAAATTGACTATAATAATCCAAAATAGGTGACTAAACTTTGACCTTTGTTATTAATGGTGACTCAATCGATGATCAAATCCACAGATAGAAAATCGGATCTCAAGTTTTTTTTCTTTGAGTATACATCAGAAAAATCCATGAATCTCATCAATAAGTGTTGAGAAAAAAATTGGAATCAAGATAGAGAAATATAGTAAAAAGATTCAGACCCAGGAGGAACAAAGAAGGGTGGTGATATTATAAAGGAAGAAGAGAGCAACAATGGGGGTGAGGAAGAAATTGAAAAATAGAAATGAGTGAACGAAGATGAGAAAGAGAAAAGGAAGGAATATGAAAAATGTGAATGATTTAAGAGAGAGAGGGAAATTAGAGGGCTGATTGGTTAAGACTGTTACTTTAGGCTTTCGCTTTAGGTTTTTTGTTGTACAAACTTTGACTGAAATCTAACTAATATCCTCTCTTTCAGCTTTAACTTTAGCTTCGTTGTTGCTTAGTGAAAGTTTCACAAAAAGTTAACCGTTCTTCGAGTAGTCTTTAAGACTCTGTCTAACTTCTTATGCAGAAGATTGATTTCTTTCTTAAAGTCTTCTCTAATGGGTTTTGTTCTGGTTCTTTGGTTCTTTCATAATCACTTGCATCCACTTTGTGCCAAAGTTTCATTTTAATTCTATCATTCACTACGACAAATACGTTAAGAGACATCACTTCTTTTAAGTCATTTTCTAAACCGAATATAAAAAATAAAACTGGAAGGAATTTGGCATCGGTTTGATAACCGACTTCAATTTTAGCATTAAATTTTTTAATTAGTTAAACGAATATGTTTAATTAGGGTTACTCGGATCTCAAACTAACAGTTTCACATGAATTTTTCTTCCAAAAACTCCAAATTCTGAGAATTCTTTGGAGTTTCTCATACTGTTGCGTCTTTGATTCCATCGAATCATAATCTCAATCGATGATCAAATCCACAGATAGAAAATCGGATCTCAGGTTTGTTTTCTTTGACTATTAGACGGGTGTATTGAATTGAATATTTGGAGATATTTGAGTTTAATTGAGTTTTGAGATGATTTAGTGAATTATGAATTTTGTTATTAAATTTTTTGAAATCCCACCTAAAACCATGAGATTTGTTTTTTGTATTTTTTACTAAAAAAATCCCCTCAAATTTTACTTGAAACTTTTAAATCAAATTCTAATCATGTTTTCAATAATACTAGATTTAAGTGTATAATTTAAAATCATCAATCCAATAACACTAGATTTTAAAAGATATTTTAAAATTCATGTTTCAATAACACATGATTTGTCAGTAAAACTCAAGTCTTTTCAAATGTTCAGTCCAATACACCCCCATCACTCTTCTATAATCGCTCAAGTTTCGGCGGTAAAAGCTTGTTGATACTATATAAATTTCTCTGTTAGACCTGTTAGATCGATAGACCTCGAAAAGTTAGAAGAGAGACGTTAGATGTTCAGGGAGTTGGAGGGAGTGTTCGGGGCTAGAGATTCATGTCATCTTGTGTGCAAAGAATCAAATTCGAATGATCTTATATCTTACTAATATTCTTTGGAAAATAAATCTAAATTTTGACTTTCAAAAAAATTTTCAAAGTGTAAGTTATTATATTATGTGTCCTCAAACAAATTATTTTTATTATAAATAGAAATATCTTAATTTTATATCCAAATGTGTCTCACAAATTCTTTTGTAGTATCCATGCAACCAAACACAATTATAGTGATCAATTTAACTATACAAAATCAATTTAACTAATAAAATTTATTTTAGTCAAAATCTTACTAAAACATGGTTAATAGTACCATTGATTATCAAAAGGTAGATCATAACGATTATATACCGAAAGATTTTAAGTGTAATTATACTTTATAAAACCAAACTGTTGAGTGTGTAAATGACTTTGAAACGGATGCAACCGTTTTTAAGTAATACAATAGAAAAATGGAAAACATAATTCAAGCGAAGAACATAACACAATGCAGAAAGATAAGAATGTAAATGAAAATCAATAATACAATCCAAATGAACAAACAACATAGCACACTGCAAGAAGAAGGGAAGAAGCTTGGATTCTTCTTTTAGCCCAATGACTAATCCCGATCAAGTTTCAAGGAAGGCTATGCCTAAAGCCAACAAAGAAGCAAAAAAAGAAAAGTTAGTAACATTTGTGAAACGCATTGAAATTGAGAGGCACAACATATTTTTTAATGTAATCGAATTTATGTTTTGATATGTTTAGTATTTTGGGTAACGTGATGCAAATAGATCATACAAGTCTAATAACTAACAAGGGTGCATACTTGATGGACCAAGAGCAAAAATAAAAGAAATTCAGTGAGAAAGAAGATAAAAATAACTCGAGCTGATCGGAAGAGAAATGATTTACCCGGTCTGAGTGAAGGCGAGAAACGTTTTTTAGTGTCTTCGTCTTCCCATATAAGGTCAGCTCCCTGATCTGGAGGATACATTGTTATTCTAAACTTGCCAATTTGTGGGACACTTGTTGCATTTAAGGGAAGCTTTTTCAGCTCTGAACATACTCTCCAACTTAGGCACACTTGAAAGCGTTAATTCTTCTAGTTTTTCAAATGGTGTACCTGGGTAAATTATCTTCATGATTTAGCAAATCAAAACTTTTCATCTCAATCTTGTTAACCATCACCCAAATGTTAAAACACACAAAAATCTTTTCAAAATAGAAGAAATTATAAACCTTTGAAATGGTGTAATACCTGTAAGATTGGCTGCCTTCTCTTTGTTTATAATTTCTTTCATCTCATCTGCCACTGCTACGTTAAGGATGACAAGATTTGGAGTAGACATTAGCCAAGTCATATCCTTCATGCTATTGCAGCTCAGTATACGCACTTTGGAGAGGTTGGTTAACTTTGGACTCGTCGGATTGATCTCCAAGAAATGACTCTTTAGAACCCATAGCTCACGAAGATTCTTCATACTCACTAACAATGATAAATCTAATGGCTTTTGTTGAAAACCAATAATTAACAGAGCATTGATGCAGTTTACCAACCTTTCAACACCTAATATTTGATTCAAGCCCGACTCTGTAGTTATTGTTATGTCTAGAACTTGCAGATGCTCCAAGAGCTGCAGCTCCTTCACTAAGCTAGCATCAGCAACAACAATAGAACCTAGTATTTTCAAAATTCTTAACCTCGATAACTTTGATATCCCACCCACGCTACGAAGTCTCCATGTAGAATTCAAATTCAGCTGATACAGATTTTTCAAATCTTGTAAACCAACAGGCAGCTGCTCTATATTTGTTAACGACAAGTCAAGATACTGCAAGGAGACCAACTTTGATATCCCTTCTGGAAGCTCATTAATGTCAGTATTACCAAATAGATCCAAAACAACTAGCTTTTTCATAGATTCGATGACTTCGCCTGAGAGCTTCTCCAATTTATTATTCATGAGGAACAGAGTTGTAAGTTCTGAACACTTGGGATCGCATTTTAACTCTTTAATATTATTACCCATCAGTGACATCCTTTTCACAGCTTCCCAATCCTTGACTTTTGGTATTTCTTGTAAGCCGAATCTTGCTTGCACAAAATAAGTATCTTCCTCTTTCCAAAAATAGGATGCAATCCATAGAGCCATCTCGCGTAGTACGTCATGCATCACAACCTCTTTTGTACCAACCTTGGTCAGTAAATTTCCTTTGATAAGGGTTTCAAGTACATCATGACCCTTATTGCTCCCTCTTTTTACATCTGGGTATTCTCCAAGGAAACTTTCGGATAACCAATAGTCTATCAACCTTCCTATATCTATTTCATAATCTTCTGGAAACAAAGCACAATACAGGAAGCACGACTTGATATTTTCATTGGGTAAGCGATCGTAGCTGACCTTCAGAATTGGAAGAATATTATTTTCCATGTCATCATGAAACGTTTCAGCAGATCTATCCAACTCGCTGATTACATGTTCCCATTCTTGTACCGTAGTTTTAGTTGACATTGTCTCACCAATGACAATGAGCGCTAATGGCAGACCACGACATTTTTTAGCTACCTTTCTTGCAAGCTCGACAATGACAGGATCTCTTCTTAAATTATCTTCTCCGACCTTTTCTACAAACAATTCCCATGCTTCGTCCCATTCCAAACAGTTGACTTGCATGGGTAAACGATCCCCCATCCGGATACATACGTCGCGAGAACGAGAGGTGAAGGCTACTTTGCATCCATTTTCTCGGGTGGTAAATGGAACCCCGATGTCTTCTAACGTCACTTTCTCCCATAAATCATCTAGCATCAAAACAAATCTCTCCCCCTTTAAAACTCTAAATATCTCTTCAGCCTTATCGGCTTCATTTTTGTTTGTCCACTCGTTGTCATAAAGGTTTAGCTTTCGCGCAATATCATCTTGAAGTTTTGAAGCCTCTTTGCCTGGAGGTCCTCGAGACACCACAACCCATATCAAAATGGTACACGTACCAGGATTTTCTGCGAATTTATTGTGAATTTTTTTGAAAAGTGTAGTTTTGCCTACACCACCCATACCGTGCAGACCCATGATTCCGACTCCATCATTCGTAATTCGATTCCATGCCTTTTCGAGCATTTCGTCCTGACCAACCGTAGGTGGAGTAAGCCTATTTTCCATTGCAGATCTTGAAGCCGGCATAACAACCTCTCCAAAACCACCCTCGGAATTGAGAATCTTAACCTCTTCCAACAATAAGAATACACGTTTCCCATATTTGTAGCTCGAATATACATTTGTTGAGCATGAATTGCATAGAAACAAGTTTTTAAGCTGAGCGGTACTAGTACTATCCAGATCATTGAACCGTGTACGGACGTCCTCCACACGTGAAAGCCATTCCCCGACAGCTGGACGCATTTGTCGATGTAGCCTTTCCGCGCTCTCAACCTTGTTCTTCACCTCAACTTCAGTTGCTTTGAGATCTTCCATTTGCCTCTTCAGATCCTTGAGATTATCCTTAAGGTTTCGAATATAACCGTCAACCCATAACCATTTAAAGAGAGATTTCAGCGTACTATCACAAGAAAATCCAAAAGAACAACCCATGGTGATCGAAAGAGAGAAAAACTTTTAGTAAACAACAACGAAACTAAGGCCAAAGCAGAAAGAGAGGATTAGTTTCCGCTTTCCAACGAAACTTTTAGTTCAAAAATATGATTTCGTATGTCTTTTAAAAAAAAGGTCAATGTCAAATCTCCTCCCACTTGGTTATTTTTTCGTTAAAAATATAAATAAATAACAAAGCTCAATGTCAAATATCCTCCCACTTGGTTATTTTTTCGTAAATAAATAACAAGAGCTCAATGTCTAATCTCCTCCCAGTTGGATTACTATAATGATTTTAGATTCAACTAGGTTTATAAAAATACAAAGGTCAATGCTTAAACGCCCAATTTGGATTATTCTAAATGCATAATCACTGTAAAGAAAACAAAGCTCAAGGTTTAATCGCCTAGTTTGGGATACCATAATTCCTTTAGATGCAGCTATGCTTAAAAAATATAACAAAACTCACTAGTCTAGACTTTAGATAATTAGTATAATATAAATTCCCTAAAATATCACCTCATTAAGTTTTTTGGTCACAAATAGCACCAGAAACTTTATGAGACAATTATAGCATATTATGCGAGATAAAATACTAAAATGTCCTCTCTTAGTCATCATCATTTTCATCCGAGGAGTTTTCTTTATCAGATCTTCCGACGAGTTTTCCGATCATCACTATCATCGCTGTCTCCAGATCATCACCGTCATCGCTGTCTCCAGATCATCACCGTCGTCGCTGTCTCTAGATCATCACCGTCGTTGCTATATCCAAATCATCATCCTCTCTAATTCCAAAAAGAAAAATCATCATCGACATCGTCTCTATCGATCTTCGTCATCAGCGTCTCTGGCAATCATTACTGTGAGAATTTTCAACGGATTGAAGCTTGTTTTTGGTAAGGCTATGATTTAATTTTACTTTTAGCAGATTTAGAACGTGACTACGATTACGCTTTGAAAAATTGCAAATTGAAGCTTTCGATTGTAGAACAATTAAATTAAAGTTGTGATTTGGACCTGACAAACTGGAATGTAATTAATTTTCTGTTGAAGCATACAATTATTGAATTTCTATTGAAGCAAAATATCATAAAACTTGTAAGATTACTTGCTCGATTATCAGATTTTGATATTAACCCTTGATCATCTTTTAAAGTGATTACTCTACAAGGACTGGATGTTAGCTGAAATTCAAGCTATCTAAGTGGTTTTAGTTTAACATTGATGCGATATATATAGATGATGAAACATGAACTGTATTAAATCAATTGAATTGTGTTTGTATCCTTGACTTGGAAATGTTTACACAATACATCTATAATCTATCTACCTCATTCAATATCATTGACAAGCCATCTACTTGCTAAAAGATTACACCCAAATTCGAAGAAAATAAGGGATTCGATTCAAGAACACCTGGATCATAGATGTTAGGAGCTACTTTAATTGCATGTAAGAGACAACATGCTTCCATTAGCAGAGGGAGGTTTTAAGTAAGACAATTACTGAATATAGAAACTAGGGGCTCGAGACTTCAGGTTCAAACTCAATAGGAAAGCCACGAAAGCCATGGAAACGATCAAATGTGACATTAGCGACATGTCTAACATATCTGGGCACACCAATCTCCATCGAGCAATGATTCCTTTTCACCCACACAATCATTTGTTGGTATATAAACGTGTTTTCAGACGATTTAGGAAGGCTTTCTTGAAAATTCAGTAACCTTTACTGAAAATTCAAAAATGTTTCTGAAGTCGACATGCATTGCATAAACTCATGAATTAAATTTATTTGGGATCACAATGCCAGTCAATTATGCATATGTTTTCTAATTATTGCATTAAGGAAGTTGGTAATATTATTAATTTATGAAGACTTAACTTTAATTTATGAATTCCTTCCTAATTTTTGAAAATGTCTTCCTAAATCTATAAATTAATGATTTTGACTTAATATGGCACAAAATTGCAGTATCAATCACACATTTTTCAACCTATTTTTGTGCTTTTCTAATTCCTTTTAGATTTTTCGGAACAATCCTTAAAATTTTAGGAAAGTTATTCTAAATTTATGTTAATTTCTATAAATTTAGTAAGTATTTTTAAAATTTTAAGAAGACTTTCCTAATCATTTTGAATTTTTAGAAACAATCCTTAAAAATTTAGTAATGTCATCCTAAATTGTATATTAATTTCTATAAATTTAGAAAGTCTTTCTAAAATTTTAAGAAGACTTTCATAATCTTGTTTGAAATTTTAGGAACAAATTTTAAAAATTTAGGAATATCATTATAAATTTTATGTTAATCTCTATAAATTTAGGAATTTAGGAAGTTTTTCTAAAATTTTAGGAAGTCTTTCTAATCTTTTTTTTTTTATTTTTAGGATCAATCCTTAAAAAAATTAAGAATGTCATCCTAAATTGTATGTTAATTTTTATAAATTTAGGAAGTCTTTCTAAAAGTTTTGGAAGACTTTCATAATCTTGTTTGAAATTTTAGGAACAAATTTTAAAAATTTAGGAATATCATTCTAAATTGTATGTAATCTCTATAAATTTAGGAAGTCTTTCTATAATTTTTGGAAGTATTTCTAATCTTTTTTTATTTTTTAGGAACAATCCTTAAAAAATTAGGAATATCATCCTAAATTGTATGCTAATTTCTATAAGTTTAGAAAGTCTTTCTAAACTTTTAGGAACAATTTCCTAATCTTTTTTGAATTTTTAGAAACAATCCTTAAAAATTTAGGAATGTCATCCTAAATCGTTTGTTAATTTCTAGTAATTTAGTAATTGTTCTAAAATATTTAGCAAGACTTTTCTATTTTAAAAAAAAATTTAAGAACAATTCTTAAAAATTATGTTAATTTCTATAAATTTATGATGTCTTTCTATAAATTTAGGAAGTCTTTCTAAACTTTTAGGAAGAGCATCCTAATCTTTTTTGAATTTTTAGGAACAATCCTTAAAATTTTAGGAATATCATTATAAATTGTATGTTAATTTTTATAAAATTAGGAAGTCGTTCTAAACTTTTTAGCAAGACTTTCCTAATATTTTTTGAATTTTTATGAGTAATACACAGAACTTTAGGAATGTCATCACAAATTTATATATTTAGAAATTTTGGAATATCCAAACTTTTTCATGAAGGTCCTCCTGAATTTCAATGAGTTCTTCCTAAATATTATTGAATCCTTCCTAAATTTCAATAAATGTGTTTCTAAATCTCTTTTGTGTGTGTTTTGCCTCAATTTGTTAAAACACATTGAATCCTGAATTAACTGTGTAATGATTTCATTTTTGTGCACATCCTCATCTTTAGACACGTTTCTTAAATTTTCATGGATTGCCTCCAGTTTTAGCTAGAGAAGGTGATTTCGATTTTAGCTACAAAAATTTGTATAAATGAATCATTCACTGTTTGATAGATTTGATGTTTTCTCAGAGAACTATTTCGTGTTTCTGATGGTGGAACGTTTGCGTTGGATTGGTTGAGAAACTCTAATGGTAAAATTTTAGTGACTTGAAAATATTGATTTTGTTATACTATCTTTGAATCTGTTTGATGATTTTGTGCAGTTCTTGATGGTGATGTTCATAATCAGAATAAAATAATAAAAGAAGATACAACGCCTATTGCAGTTGTTATTCCAGGGATAACAAGTGATTCTTCATCTGCTATAAGTTAGTTAAATCTTTTATCATGGTCTAGGACTGTCTTTTTATAACATTGCATTGGTGATTTTTTTTTTCTATAGCTTGAATGATCATTAGCAGTGGAGAATATTGTGATTAGTGGCTGATAATGGGGAGAATTGGAGTGTTGATCAAAGACAGTTACTCTGTTTGGGAAGGGTTATGCTGAAACAAAGCCAGATTGATGGAGAGCGGAAGTACGTAACAAGTGTTAGGTAATTCGATTAGGAATAGGAACTCTAGTTTAGAAGTTCTAATAGAAATAGGAGTTGGCTATTTCTAATAGGAATAGGAGATGTCTATTCCTATATAAAGCTATGTTGAGAGGTGTTCAACAAGCAGAAAATAAGGTTTTAGTTTTGAGCAGTTTCTAAAATCAATAAAAGATAATACGTTCTTTTACATAGTTCTTTGTTCGGTGTTACAGATCATACGATTACATTTGGTATCAGAGCCTTGTGTTTAATCTAATGACCTAAAGTAACACAAGACCAAAGACATGGAGGGAGCCATCGTCGCAGCACCACAGGAGAAGGAACCCAAGATCACGTCAGTTCAATGTCCAATGCTCACCGCCACTAACTACACCGTATGGGCGATGAGAATGAAGGTAACATTGAGAGTTCATAAAGTTTGGGAGGCGGTAGAACCAGGCACAACGGATGCAGATAAGAATGTCATCGCAATGGCCTTGCTCTTCCAATCCATCCCGGAAAACTTAATCTTACAGATTGGCGAGTTAGAGGAGGTTCAAGCTATGTGGGAAGCAATAAAATCTCGATACTTGGGAGCAGACCGAGTACGGGAAGCAAGATTTCAAACTCTTGCCTCAGAATTCGATCGTTTGACCATGAGTGAAACCGAAAAGATTGATGATTTTGCAGGGAGGATCTCGAGCTTAGCCTCTAGATCAGCAGCTCTAGGACAAAACATCGAAGAACATAAGCTTGTGAAGAAATTCTTGAATAGCTTACCAAGAAATAAGTTTATTCACATCGTTGCTTCATTAGAGCAAGTTTTAGATCTCAAGACAGTTGGTTTTGAAGACATAATTGGTAGGTTAAAAGCCTATGAAGAAAGGATAGGAGAATAGGATCAAAGATTTGATCAGAATAAACTCTTATTCAATGCCTCTTACGAGCAAGCTTCAAGAGGCGGTTTTAATGGCCTAGGACAAGCTACGGAAGCGGGTTGCGATGTAAGACTGAAAGAAAACTATCTTACCATGCATGATTCTGAGAGAAGGCTGCTCATGAAGGTACTTCGATCCCCTAACCGTATGTACAAAATACAACTCACAATAGGAGTTCCGGAGAATCTGCTCACCAAACTTGATGATGAAACATGGCGATGGCATGCGAGACTAGGACATGTTAATTTTAAAACAATGTCAATAATGCCCAAGAAGAAGTTAGCTCATGGGTTACCCAACTTCGAAGATGAGAAAAGAATATGCGAATGCTGCCTTGTAGGAAAACAAACTCGACAACCATTCCCACAAGCAACAAAATTCAGAACAAAACAGAAGTTACAATTAATTTACGGTGACTTGTGTGGCCCCATCACACCATCAACCACAGCAAGAAATCGATACATATTTGTATTGATTGATGATTTCTCAAGATACATGTGGACTATCTTGTTGAAGGAGAAGAGTGAAGCTTTCAAAAAATTCAAGAAATTCAAAAGCATGGTGGAAAGTGAAACGGGGGAGAAGATCAAAATGTTTCGAACTGATAGGGGAGGAGAGTTTACCTCTATCGATTTTCAAACATTTTGTGAAGACAATGGCATCTCAAGACAACTCACAGCCCCTTATACACCTCAACAAAACGGTGTGGTCGAAAGGCGCAATCGTACTTTACTTGAGATGACAAGGAGCATGTTGAAAACAATGGGAATGCCAAATCACCTATGGGGAGAAGCAGTAAGATACGCCACCTACTTGATCAATAGGGTGACCACAAAAACATTGAATGACCAAACGCCATACGAGTCATTCAAAGGAAATAAACCAAACCTGGATCACCTTAGAATCTTCGGTTGCAAGGCATATGCAAGAGTAGAAACGATCAATTTAAAAAAATTGGATGATCGATCTAGACCTCTTGTATATCTCGGAACAGAACCAAGTACAAAAGCTTATCGACTTTACAATCCTTCCACCAATAAAATTTATGTAAGTCGAGATGTAGTTTTTAATGAATCAAGTAGCTGGGAATGGAGTAAGCCACGTGATGATGATCAAAGTGTGCAGCCTGGAATGTTCACAATGGTTTGGAGAGAAACCATAGATGATGGAACCAATTTTCATTCAAACAATGAAGAAGGAACCAGCTCTGTTTCGAGCTCTGTTTCAAACAAAGATTCACAAAGCACTAAAGGCCCAGAAAAAGTTTCACAAGACTCTGATCACGAAAACAATCCGGGTTTAAGGAGATCAAATCGCGAAACAAGCAGACCCAAATACCTTGAGGATTACGTTTTGCTGGCGGATATACTTGGCGAAGAATTGTTGCTTAGTATTGAAGGAGAACCAAGCACATATCAAGAAGCTGAAGGCTCAAAAGAATGGATGGATGCAGCACAATCTGAGATAGAATCAATTAATAAAAACAAGACTTGGAAGCTAGTTGACAAACCATCCAACGTGAAGCCTATAGGACTTAAATGGATCTTCAAAATCAAGAAAAATTCAGATGGAAGCATCAACAAGTATAAAGCTCGCCTTGTAGCAAAGGGATATGTTCAAAAACATGGAATTGATTACGATGAGGTGTTTGCACCTGTAGCTCGGTTAGAAACCATTCGTTTTCTCTCATCTCTAGCCACAACAGGAGGCTGGGAAATACATCACCTTGATGTCAAGACTCCATTTCTACATGGCGAATTAAAAGAAACAGTTTATGTACATCAACCGGATGGTTTCGTGAAAGAAGGAGAAGAAAGCAAAGTTTACAAACTTTACAAGGCGCTATACGGGCTGAAACAAGCTCCGAGAGCTTGGAACACAAAGCTAGATCAGATTCTGCGAGGAATGAATTTTGAAAAATGCTCTAAGGAACAAGCAGTGTACCGAAAAACAGAGCATGATCAAGATCTGATAGTAGCCGTGTATGTTGATGATTTATTCGTCACGGGAACAACATTGAAGGTCATACTAGACTTCAAGAAAGGAATGGGTAGCGAATTTGACATGACAGACCTTGGAAAGCTTACATATTATCTTGGAATCGAGTTTTTCCAAAGTTCTAGTGGAATTACTTTGAAACAAGAAGCCTATGCGGAGAAGATAATTAAAGAAGCCTCAATGGAGTCATGTAATCGAGTGCATGTACCTATGGAATCAAGTTCAAAGCTACATAAAGCTGAGGATGAAGAAGAAATCGATGCCACAAATTATCGAAAAATCATCGGGTGTTTAAGGTACTTGTTACACACACGACCGGATCTTTCTTATTCAGTTGGCGTATTGAGCAGGTACATGCAGAGCCCTCGGACGTCACATGGAGCAGCCATGAAACATGTGTTAAGATATCTGCAAGGAACTAAGAGCTATGGTCTTAATTTCAAAAGAAAAGGAGACAAGAAGCTGATAGGTTTCAGTGACAGCAGCCACAACACAAATCGGGATGATGGGAAAAGCACTGCAGGTCACGTGTTTTACTTTGGGATGTCACCAGTCTCATGGTGCTCTCAGAAACTTCCCACGGTTGCGTTATCTTCTTGCGAAGCTGAGTTCATGGCAGCAACGGAAGCGGCAAAGCAAGCAATATGGCTTCAAGATCTTCTGCTTGAGGTAACAGGTTGGAAGCATGAGAGTGTGCAGTTGTTCATTGATAACAAATCTGCAATAGCCTTAACAAAGAACCCTGTTTTCCACGGCCGAAGCAAACATATCCACAAGAAATATCATTTTATTCGAGAGTGTATCGAAAATGGACAAATTAATGTGGAGCATGTTTCCGGAGAAGAGCAACGGGCGGATATTCTCACAAAACCTTTAGCTAGAGTCAAGTTTGCGGAAATGAGAAGCTTGATAGGAGTTGAAGACCTTCAAAGTTCGAGTGTTCGAATTACGGGGGAGAATGTTAGGTAATTCGATTAGGAATAGGAACTCTAGTTTAGGAGTTCTAATAGAAATAGGAGTTGGCTATTTCTAATAGGAATAGGAGATGTATATTCCTATATAAAGCTATGTTGAGAGGTGTTCAACAAGCAGAAAATAAGGTTTTAGTTTTGAGCAGTTTCTAAAATCAATAAAAGATAATACGTTCTTTTACATAGTTCTTTGTTTGGTGTTACGGATCATACGATTACAAAAAGCTCGACGAGAAGATCTCCAGGAAACCTTAACACAGAACTAGGTTCTTACCGGTTTCAAGAGAGATCGATGTCGATAACGGGATTGTGAGAGTTCTCCTCTCAGGGCTTGACACAAGCTCTTTATGGGAAACTTAAGTTTCCTCTTTTTGGGTGTTCTTATTTAATTTCAAAAGCAACGATGATCTTTACAAAAGCCCTAGATCATCTATTTATAATAAAACACCAAGGGTAAACTACACCTAGGCCTTATCAGTTTAGAAACTAGAATTATCCTTAACTAAAATAAAGAAATAAAAACAATAACACAACGCCAACATAACTCGAAATAAAGTCCATTACTTGATGGACACGAAACACTTTGAAGATGTCCATCAAAGCTAAAACACCACTCCGTATGCACTGCATCAGGTCCCTCCCAGTGAGGAAGGATTCGGCCACGAATCTGGAACGTTGTTCTCCCCATGATAAGGAGACAAATGACTAACATTAAAGACATTAGAGGTACGCATATGATCTGGTAACTTAACCCGATATGCGTTCGTGTTAATAAGCTCAAGAACTTCCACCGGACCAATTTTCCAACACTTCAACTTGTTGTACTTGTGAAGTGGAAAGCGATCACGAGACAAGACCACTCAGACTAAATCACCAGGATTAAAAATCAACTCCCTCCGTATAGAGTCAGCAGCGTGTTTGTACTTGGCCGAAGTGACTTCGAGATGTTCCCTCGCCTGGTTCCGAATGGATTGGAGATTATCCACAAAGTCGATTGGTTGTCCATGAAAACGCGTGCGGTCTAGAAATGTTGTTAAATCCAATGGACAACGCAGCACGATCCGACACAATGGGGGTAGGCAAGCCATGGAGCCGATAAATTTCCCGAAAGAACAAGGTTACTACGCTGACGGCATCCGTTGTCTTCTTACACGGAATAAAATGATCAGCGTGGCCTTAATGAGATCAAACGCCGTGGCTGCCTCCGATGTCCACTCAAAGCTGCCGGTCTTCATACAACTGGTAAAGGGAGCTATGATGGAGCTAAAGTTTTCGACGAACCATCGGCAAAAAGAGGAAAGCCAGTGAAAACTTTGGACTTCTGAGACAGTCTGTGGTATTGGCCAAGAGCGAATGGCCTCTACTTTCGCAAGATTAAAAGACAGTCCCTTATCGGACACCACATATCCCAAGAATTGCACCTGCAAAGTGCCAAACTTGCATTTATGTTTTGCTGCGAAAAGCTTCTCCCGCCGTTAAACAAAGAGAACGTCACGTATGTGTGCTGCATGGTCCACCAATGATGTGGTAAGGATTAAGATATCCTCAAAAATGAACTACCATAAACTTGCCACTGAACAGACGTAGGGCTTGGCTGATGAATCGCATGAACGTGCTTGGTGCATTAGACAACCCAAACGGCATTCAAACAAACCCTTCCGTGTTTTAAATGCTGTTTTCCATTCAACGCCATGCGAAATGCATATTTGATGATATCCACTTTTTAAATCAATGTTCGAGAATATGCAAGCTTTTCTGATATGGTCAAGTAAGTCACCGAGGCGTGGAATGGGAAATCGATATCGAACTTTAATTTTGTTGATGGCTTGACTTTCGACGCTCCACCATGTACCATGTTTCGTGGGGATTAACAAGGCTGGGACGGCACATGGACTCAAGCTGTCACGTATATGGCCTTTGTGCAGTAAATCCTCGACTTGTCTATGGAGTTCCTCATGTTCTTGTGGACCGGTTAGATAGAGTGGCTCCGGGGGTAAGGTCGATGTGATGTTGAATATCCTGTAACGGAGGCAACTCAGTGGGTGGATCCGGTGCAAAAAAATCCACAAACTTGCCAACCACCTTTTCCAACGGGGTTAGAATAGACAAAGTCGATGTAATGCAAGGCGTTGTCAACAGAGCCCACACCATTCCTTCTTGAAAACAGAGTAGGAACAGAGCATTGGCGTATTGGTGCGAGAGGGTAGGTTGGTCACAGCTGGTGGAAGTAAAGCCAGCAATGGAGCTGGAGTAGGTGGTTGATATCATCGTATTTTTGCCCATATTTCATATGTTTTTATTAGGGATTCCATGAAGAAAAAAGTGATTAGGGAAGCTTCAAGGCCACTTTCCACCATTTCCACTCCTTGGAGACATTTGGTGATTATGGAGTAAAAAAGACATAAAGAAGGATCAAAACCCGTTTGTGAACAGTTTCAGAGCATCAGAAGTTTGGCAACATTTGAAGACCTTCCCGAGGACCAAATCCAAAGTTCTTGGAGTCTATGGAAAGCTAGAAGATTCAAGACACGCCGACTGGAACCTGAACTGTCACCTTGGTGACAGAGCCTTGTGACCGAGATCCAGCCTCTAGTGCACCTTGGTCACAGCTACCCGTGACCGACGATTGACACCTCGTCTCTGCACTTATCTAAACGACGTAGTTTTAACATCTTTTGACATAATTCTGGAACTGAGCCTATATATACCACTTTTTGGGAAAACCCTAAAGAGGAGAGCCTCTATAGGAGATAGACAAGGAGATCCACGACTTCATCACACTTCAGCCACCGCCGCCTCCTTCTTCGTCGTCCAAGCCGTAGAAGTTCCTCCTTTGAAGTTTCATCCTTGTTCTTCATTGTTTTTCCTCTCTTGTACTCTTATTTGCTTGTTGGGAAGACAAGTTATCTTTTGTGACATCTAGAGAAGTTTCCTTTGAACCCCCTTTGATATTGATTCGTTTTATGATGTTTTATTTGATGTCTATTGCGTTTCTTTGCATCATGAGCGAGTGGTTCTCTTGTTGGTTTTAATGGGGTGATATCAAGGGGATTACATGGTTGCATTCACTTAGGCTGTTAGATCTGATTTTCATCTACTTTTTGAGTTCTCTTGGACATTTTTTACTTAATGCATGTTGCTTGAATTGATCACCAAACACTGAACTGAGGGAATAGGAGTGCTACCTGCGTAAACCTAGCTCCCTGAACTAGTGTTACTAAAGCCTCGTGTTATAACCTGCATAAGTTGAGTTATAGGACTTTGTGAACTTATGAAACTTTTTTATCCTGCTGGTCTAAGCGCGTTGTTACCTGCGAAAGCTGAGTAGCCGGGCGTGGTGACTTTAGACAGTCATTTCATGAACTATGACTTGATTGTTTAGCCGTGTTCGTAGTTGAGAACCATTGATGAAAACATATTGCATATAGATCTATCACCTGATTTGTTTAGAGCCATGGAAACATTAGATAATCCCTAGACACCAAACACCTTTAATCATTAGTTTACAATCAATCCAATCATTTGCTTTCATTCATTTGCTGCATTCATTCAATCAAAAATATAAACAAAACCCCTTTAATTGTTTCGTCTTAGTTTGATTTCTTTGCTTGAATTCAATCTGCGTACTTGTTACTCTCTGTGGGATCGCTACCTTAAGGACTACTACTGATTTTTCTGCGCACTTGCAGAATCATTCATTGTGTTGTTCTAAAGGAAAACCTGACACACATCAAGTTTTTTACACCGTTTCCAGAGAGTCTACAAGCTACCTTTGAATTCGATAAGATCTCTCGTCTAAGATACTTAAAAATTTTCATTTGAATTTTTTAATTTTACTTTGCTTTATTCTCTTTTGTGTCTCGATAACCACTATTTCCCTTTTAGTTTTTGTTTTTGGATTTTGCAATGTATGAAAAGGAGCCAAAACTCTGAACCAGTCACTCCAATTCAATACATAGACCGACTAGAACACGAACTTAGAAGACTTCGGAGACAACAACAACTCATGGCCGATGAAGTGATGGGCAATAGATGCATGATGAGGATGAAAATCCCATCTACGGACCTGCTGAAGCACGAGCCGACCCTCTGGGATCCGCAACCAGGCTGAGCCAAAAGGAGTGGGAGACAATCTCAATGTTCCTCACCAGCCTCCTAATGTTTTCAATGCACCACAGCAAGCTAATGTTGGGGCTAGACAGGCAACATTCAGTGATACGTTATGCGTTAGTTGAAAGTACTCACTCTCCCCCAACTCCCAACATTAGCATTAGCAACATTGAGATTGTTAACATGCTTATGTGCACCCTTTAAGGCATGCAAATCAGAACCGTACAATAGCCGACTTTGACATACCAAACTAGTATCCTCAAGACCGAGCTGCTATACAAGTTCTGAATCCACCAAGGTGTGACTATGAGATTAAACCTCAAATCATTGGTTTGTGAAGCAGAACCAGTTCCATGGTCTCACCACGGAACATCCAATTGATCACATCGATCACTTTGAAGAAATCTACAGTACAACGAGAACAAAGAGAGTACCTGAAAACTATTTGAAGTGTAAGCTTTTTCCTTTCTCTCTAGCCGACAAGGCTCATAGATAGTTAAAGTCATTACACCTTGGATCGATCATTACTTTGGAAGGATGCAAGTCGAACTTTCTCAATCACTTCTACACGAAGTCGAGATCCAATTCTCTTAGGAACAAACTTCAAAGCTTTCAACAAATACCTATCGAGTCATTCTATGAAGCATGGGAACACTTTAAGGAATACGAACAAGATTGTCCTCACCATGGCTTCAATGGAGGTAATATTCTAAGTACTTTCTATACAGGATTACATCCAAAGTTTCAGTTGTCACTCAACATGGCCAGCAATGGAGATTTCACTACTAAGACAGTCCTAGAAGGAAGAGCTCTCATCGAGAACCTTGCTGCAAGTAGTAGCAACACTTGCACTGATTTCGATAGAACCATACGTTTTAGTGATTCTGATGCTAAGCATATCACCGAGCTCAAGAACATGATGAGCCAACTTCTAAGGAACCAGAACTGTGCTGTCAATGCTTGCGAGATGATTATCAATGGAAACAATGATGGTTTCCAAGAGTTTGATGATTCATTCGATGAAGAAGAAGATGTTCACTATGTTGGTGCTTAGGGATTTAAACCAGAACCGGAGGTATAACAACAACTTCCAGAACAATTCTAACGTATCTTATAGGAATTTGAATGTTGAAAACCCTCAAGACCAGCACTACTCACAGTAGCAGTAGAAACCACTTCATAATCGGTTTTAAATCAACAACAACTTTGGTGGCCACAATAACTTTCATCCCCATCATCCTTTCAACAACAAAGAAAAGGTGCCATTTCCATCCGCTCAAGCTCCAATACCCCTAGGTGATAGATTTGAGACTATGATGCATGAGCTGCTTGTTTCTCATCAACAAGCAACAAGGGATATCAAAGTCACCGTAGAAAACATCTATGGCGAGTTGAATGATAATTCAAAGGCCTTTTCGCATTCGTCAAGAAGATGGCAACTCAAGTCGCTCAGACTGCGAATTATGCCCCGAGATTAGTTGCTATACTTTTGGGAAAGCCAGAGAGAATCCAAAAGGCTACTGCAATCTATCTCCACCGTTCCAGCCCTCACAAGGCGTGTGAATAAACCATTGGTACCCTTTTTTGATTCTCATGAAGCCATGGTCAGCATGACACAAACCATGGACGAAGACGAGCCACAACGCTATCCTTTGAGGCGAGTACCAAAAGTAGAAGATCTTGGATGCTTTGTCCAACGTCAACAAAAAGAAATTCTATCCAACTCTTTCTACTACAAAGCTATGAGCTCCGCCACTCGATGAAGAATCGATGGATTCCCACGTCGTCAAAACCAACATGGCAAGCAAGAATTTCAGCAAGAGAACTCGGAAGCTACCATCAAAGCCTCCCAAGCAGCCCCAGATCTTGAAGATCAAGATCATTGTTCCTCCTGAACTTAGCAAGGAAAGCGAGATCAAATCCAAGAAATGATAAAGCATATCAAGAAAGTCCTTCTTCAAGCAAGAGTGTTTGAAGCAGCCTCGAGAGGACAACTTATGATAGAAGCTGAAGCTGATTATCAGAACTTAAAGGAAGCTGAAGAGATACCCATTTCCGAAGTTACACCTTCTCAAGCCTATCCGGCTGCCCAAGTCTAGCCAAAGACTTTAAACAAGCGCTCTTAGTGGAAGGCAACCCATTTGTGAGTTTTTCTTTTACCATTTCAGTTTAGATTTTTTTTTGCTTTTGATCTTTGCACGTTTTGTTTGAGATTTTTCATAAACAAGAAAAGAAAATAGAAAATAAGAAAACAGAAAATAGAAAAGAAGGAAGAAGGATGGCCTAGGTCACGATGGGAGTGATCAAAGTCACATGGAGGGGCAACCCCAGTCACACATGCCCGTGATGCAGGTACCATGAAGGCTAGACCCCGGTCTTGAGGGCGAGTGACCGAGGTTTGGTGGATTTTTAAAATTTTTGGTGATTGTTGCATATTTGATCTTATGGAGCTCTCTCGTGCTAACTACATATCCCTGAGGAGCCATGGACCATTCCCCAAGAGTTTCCATTGCAGTATGACAAAGCCTAGGCGACATCCATCCATTCTAAGCCGTGACCGAATCATTCATATTTTGTGAAGAATATTCCAATTCACCTGATCAAATGATCAAGGATTGGATACCCAACATCATATGAGCATTCCAGGATTAATGGTTGAGGTACTTTTGGAAAAGGAAGTCGAGATTGGAAGATTATACGCTTCTGGGTGTCAATGCCAATCCGCGACCATGGAGTTCACAAAGGAGGGAGAATATTAAAATCCACTCGATCAAAATTGGTACAATTTGATATTCACTGATAAGGTGGATATTGGGAAGTTTTTATAGAGGAGATTTCAGAAGAAAAATCTCAGATATGAAGATGGCCAACTTTTCACATCACGATCCTACCCGGCACCTTCTGCGGCTACGAAAAATCACAAAGATAAGAGAATTTCTAAGAAATACTCCATCAAATGAGCTATAATCAGGTACTCAATGAGAATTGAGTATTTTAAGAGTGATGATCGAGGAAAATCTTAGAAAAATAAGCTCAAATCAAAAAATTATGTCTACTTTTTGTCACGACCGTTCTGCGACAACACCACCAACAATCCGCGACAGCAAGATTTGCGAAACTTGGATAATATTTCAGATGGTTCGATCAAATGCTCCAATACTAAGTGTCTGTTGATATGAGGACATTTAGGAGGTAATGATCGAGAGAAAAGTGCCCATGATCGGACTAAATATCAAAACTTTTGATGGTTCTCTACACGGAACTATGCTTGAGTTTGGACGTCAAAAAGAGTCCACGGAACCGACTACTATCTAAACCACCAAGTAAGTATTTATCCTAAACTTTATTACCATTGTGGAGTACCATTCTATTGCAGAGGTTGAGAGAAACAAACACCAAGACAAACAAAGGCCAAAACAAGAAGTTTGACAAAGAGGAGTCAAACCTCGGCCACAAGGCCCCGTGACCGAGGTGCCAAGAAGGGCTGGCCCCAGTCATGGTAGCCTATGACCGAGGTTCTGCCAAGGCTCAACAATAGTTCCTGTTTAATCAAATCTTCGAGTCTGAGCCATCTTGAAAGTTTCTAGTCTGTTGGTATAATCTGTGATCGATGGAAATTCCCGTTGAATGCATGTCACACCTACCAGAACTGATCAATCCTGGAAACTAATTGTAAGTTTTGGTGAAACCCAATTTTCATGGGTCCCACAGGTAAGTTTCTCTTCTTTTACAAAAGTCCAACCTTTTTAGGTTAAAACATGTTTTTATATTGAAAAGGGGATTTTAAAGATTAAAAGCACATTTTATCATCTCTCCAACTCTATTGGGAGATAGATCACTTTAAATCCATACTTTTCAAAATTAGGGTTTTTGTAAATTGATTGGAATTTCAAACTCCCAATTAACAAGAGATCACAAATATATTATCACATTCATCAAACATCCAAGGTACCATACAATGGACACTAAAACCACAAGAAGAAAGTCTCGTACCATACTCAATGCTTGAGATGAGGACTAAGATGGTACATGAGAAAGCAACACAAGGGAACAAAGGCAAGCAAGTGATAGATGAAGGTGAAAACTCAAGGAGCCAAGGTGAAGAGTTTCAAGATGATTTTGAGGATGGAACCACACTTATCTCATGTGTTCCACTCCATCTCCGAGCTAGAGTAGCTCACCGCCTACACCAACAAATAAAGAAGAAAGAGCTACCTATGGTGTTTGATGGAAGAAATATGGATGAGAATCTTGATTATCTCAAACCACTCAAAGGGTTCAAGCTTACACCCACCTTGAGAGTTGACTACACATCCTTGGAAGCCCTTGGTTTAGCAAGTGATGTTGAATGGATGTTGAATGCTCTAGGACTCAGCAGTTTCCTAGGATCTACTCGCCAAGAGATATATGAAGAAGAGGCGAGGCAATTCCTTGCCATGGCCACACTAGCCTTTCCGCGCACACATGCTCCACTGGAGCGAGATGGAAAGCTCTTCTTCACAATCAATGGTGAGCATCACAACATCTCCATTCTTGATCATGGGAAGGCACTTGGATTTGAATACCAAGATGCCATTGAATTTGGACAAGTTGATACCAGTGCTATTTGGTCAAGTTTTGGATGTGAAAGCTTTGATAGTGGAAAGACCAAAGAATCCTCACTATCGCATCCGGCGATCCGATGTGTACACAAGCTCCTCGCCAACACCATCTTTTCTTGCACAGCCCAAAACAATGTGATTAATGATGAGCTCCATGTCTTGAGCATACCATTTGTTAATTTTCCAAGGAAAATCAACTATATCGTCCTACTCGCCAAGAGACTTATGAAGATCAAGCATGATGCAATCACAAGTAAAGACAAGCAAGCTAGCATTAGCTTTGAAGGATTCATCACCACCATCCTTGAGACCGTTGGAGTCAGCCTCAAGGACCGCCCCCACACAAGAAAGGATAACTACTTGGACCTTGAGAAGCTTGGGAAAATGAGGATTCTTGAAAGAGCGCGGATCGAACCTGACCAGCTTGGATATAGGTACCACGCCCCTTGTCACATGATCTGTACTATTCTACTTCCTAGCCCGACTGACCGAGTCACGAGTTGATACCCACTGCTGAATGAGTACCACTCATCCTGTTTGGAGGACCGATTACCACTCACTCTTGGTAAGTTTACCAAGAAGAAGGCGATAGCCTCCTTTGCCTCTCATCGTGTCACACGCAACCCTTCGGGGGATGACACAGCCACCTTATCTCTTGAGGAAGAGAGAGCACTATGGATCGCAGCAGAGCAGCAGCTTTCCGAGTACCTTGCAGTCACCGCACTGATAAAGAGGATGACATGATTAGTCGACCATCGAGCACCAGAACCTTCTGACAAGTTGAAGGTTCACTCGTTCTATCTTTACCTTTTATGCACTTTAGTTTATTTTTCCATCTTTTCCGGATTTGGTCACACTGGAGACAGTGCGATTCAAGTATTGGGGGATGTTTATCCGTTTACTTATGCATTTTTATTTCCCTTGAGTCATTTTGATGTCTTTTTATTCGATTTTCCGTTTTATTGAGTCAAGTTTGTAGGAAACTATGACCCTATGATATGATGAATTTGACTTTATATATGCTCTGATTCATTTCCTAAGGACGAGTTTTGCAGGATTCACTAATAAACGGACAATACCTAGAAGCTCACCGCAGGACCTCTCTCCCTGAAATTTCATCCTATGGAGAATGCGGTTGGATCGGACATCAACTCCATTTTAGTTAGATCTTTATCCTGACCTTAAATATTTTTCATCGGAGGCATTAGATCGGGGAACCGAGCAGGACATTCAGGACTTTTTATCCTTTTTTATCACTCTCTGCTGATCCTGAATGACCACTCATTTTTAGTGGTTTCCACCCTTACACCATAATCTCTTTTCAGACCTCATATCATTCTCGTTTTCCTTCTCGTTGGCAGATATGCGCAGAAACACGAGAGAGAAATTTCTGACACAACTTTCCAACCACTGAAGATGGAGACTTCATAGAATTAAAAGAAGAGATTGTTACGATTTGTCTAAGGATATCTTGCCTCAGAATTCAATATAAAAAGGTACTTAACCTGTGCCTACGAGATTTGTAAATTTACGGACCGTTTCCCCTTTCAGCAAAAAGCAAAAAGAAAAGAAAAAGAAAAAGAAAAGAAAAGAAAAAGAAAAAGAAAAAAATGAAAGGAAAGGAAACGGTCACAAAATATTCTCATAGCACAAGTAATCCCGATGAAAAAGACTATGACGAAACATAAAAAGAATTATGAAGTTGGTTTAGAGAAACCCACAGAAACATCTAAATCTGGGGGAACTAGAAGAAGAAAAGAAGAAAAGAAAAAAGGTGTTACAAAAAAGTGGTTGGAAACTATGAACATCAATGGGTTCATACTCTCTTGCGGCTTTGCGACATAGCTGCACTTCCAAGTTCAAGGTACGCCCTAATGACTCTAACTCTACTTAAACATCAAAAGCTTTTTCATACCAAGCGCCGTGTACCCCGAATGATGCCCTCTCATGAGAAATCCCATGCCAATTTTAATGAATGTAAGGAATTGACTGGAGTGAATGCCAAGCTATTTTACAGGTTTGAGATGGACGGATCAAAATTGAGAATGTTGTGAGTCTATAGTGAGAAAGTTTTTGTTGAATCCCTGTACTAACGCGTTTGCGGGTTATCTATCTCGAGCATTATCTCTGATCATTGGAGAGTTTCCGCGATTTTCAAACCTCTTCACCAGTTTAGATTTCTTGTTTGCTTGAGGACAAGTACTGTGCGCCATTAAGAGGGTGCTGACGTCGCCTTGCGTGTGATGGCGCTCGTCTTCCAACGGTTAGTCGTCATCATAGTCATCATAGTCCGGTTCAGTGGTCTTCTGGCCATCTCCAATAATAAGTCCACGACACGTTTGGTTGGGGCACGCTGTTTGCCGATGTCCTGGCTCACCACATTCGAAGCAATGGAGCGCATTAGGGCGCGTAGAATGGCTGTTGTTTGCACATTAGAACCTGTGGATTCACTAACATCTCGAGTCATAGTTCCTATTTGATTTGGAACAGTCTCTGATGGTCCATTCCAAGATGCGCTTGAGTTGCAACTTGTCGAACGTTGTTGTTTTTCGAACGAAGCGGCTCGCCTATGTGCTTCGGCAACACTTGTTGGATCAAACTAGGCCATTGCATTCTAGAGTTGAGGACGCAACCCACCAATAAAGCGCGATTCAATTTGCATCTCGCTATCGTAGATCACATTGCGAGTAATGAGCAAATTGAACTCCTCCGCATATTCCTCAACAGAACGAGTACCCTGTTTGAAGTTTTGTAGTTTGTTGTACATCACACGGTCGTAGTTGATCGGAGCCGGAGCTGTGTTCTCATCATGACCCTCGGCTGCATGATTTTTTGGTTTAGCCATGGATCGGTGATGATGTTAATACCAAGAACGAAAAGATTCTGATACCAACTGATGGAGAGCGGAAGTACGTAAAAAGCTCAACGAGAAGATCTCCAGGAAACCTTAACACAGAACTTGGTTCTTACCGATTTCAAGAGAGATCAAAGTTGATAACGGGATTGTGAGAGTCCTCCTCTCAGGGCTTGACACAAGCTCTTTATGGGAAACGGAAGTTTCCTCTTTTTGGTTTTTCTTATTGAATTTCAAAAGCAACGATGATCTTTACAAAAGCCCTAGATCATCTATTTATAATAAAACACCAAGGGTAAACCTAGACGTAGTCCTTATCAGTTTAGAAACTAGATTTATCCTTAACTAAAATAAAGAAAAACACAAAGCCAACATAAATCGAAATAAAGCCCATTACTTGATGGACATGAAACACCTTGAAGATGTCCATTAAAGCTAAAATGCCACTCCGTATGTGCTGCATCACAGATTCTGGTTTTAGATGAAGCAACAGCATCCATTGATTCACAGACTGATGCTATGATCCAAAAAATCATCAGGGAGGATTTCTCGGCTTGTACTATTATCCGCATGCTCATAGGATTCCAACGGTTATGGACTGTGATCACATTCTGGTCATTAACGCAGGTAAGAACATAACAGAACAAGACAAAACCTACATTTTGGTGGATTAAAGGGGTTTTAACGGTTGCAAAATTGCGGTTTTACTTACAGAAAAAGTGAAAGAGTATATAGTCCAGTTCGTTTGCTGGAGAGCCGGTCTGTTGCATTGGTTCAAGAGTATGCTCTTCGATCTGCAGGCATATGATACCATGTTTTCGTCAACTTGTATGAATATGAAACCACGTTATCTTTATAATGTGATTGAGGATCTCTTTGACGGTTTCTGTAGATTAAAATTTCAATAATCACATGTTTATTTTTGAAACGCTCTATTTTCCTTGGGAATACTTTTCTTTTGTAATGATAGTCCTTTGAATTCTCAGTCAGATTCCGGGGATTTCATGAAACTTGAAACCCATTTTTCTTTTTGTTTGTGTATTTTGTAAAAGAGAACCATTGAAGAGTTATGATCAGTGTTTCAGAATAAACATGTTAAGATTGTTTTAGGAATCATTTCATTTGTTTAGGAAGACTTTCCTAAAAACAAAATTTGAATTTTAGGAACAATTCTTAAAAATTTAGGAATGTCATCCTAATTCTATGTTATTTTTTATAAATTTAGGAAGTTTTTCTAAACTTTTAGGAAGACTTTCGTAATCTTCTTTTATTTTTTAAGAAAAATCCTTAAAATTTTTGTAATCCATCCTAAATTGTATGATGATTTCTATAAATTTAGGAAGTCTTTCTAAACTTTTAGGAGGACTTTCATATTTTTTTTTAAACAAATTTTAGGAACAATCTTTAAAAATTTAGGAATGTCATCCTAAATCGTATGTTAATTTCTATAAATTTAGGAAGTCGTTCAAAATTTTTAAGCAATACTTTCCTATTATTAAAAACCTTTTAGGAACAATCCTTAAAATTTAAGGAAGAATGACATTATTTTACCAAGCATTTCATTATTTTTAGGAACCCTCCCCCCCCCCCCATACTGCTTCAAAAAATCTTTCTATGGGATGCCGTTTGGAAATAAATATTCGAGAAGGTCAATTTTAGACAATCGTCTTATTTTATATTGACATGTTATGAATCATTTAATTTTTTTAGGAAGCATATCATTTCTTTAGGACTATTCTATGATTGAAAAATTTAGAATTCGAATTATGTGTTCTAAACATTTTAGAATTTGTATTCTAGTGTTCTAAAAAGTTAAGAATTCGTATTCTAAAAAATGTTAAGAAATCTTTCATATTAAAAAAATTAGAATTGAATTTTTAGAATACATATTCTAAAAAAATCAAAATATTTTATAATACGAATTCTTAAAATATTGATAATTCCGGAAAATTAATTAATAAAACATAAAAAAGGAAAACAAAATCTTTTATATTTATGGTAATTTTTGGATTTATTTAGGGTTTATATAATTATTCAAGTTTTTAGAACCGTCCACTTCTTCATCAATGCTTTCTTCTTCCAGTTGTTGAGTTTTGATTTTACCAGTTTTTTAAGATTATGCTTCTAATATATGTTACATGTGGTCGATGGAGATTGTCTGACAATAAGCAGTGGGGATTTATTGTTGATGAAGAAAAACATGGTAGAATAGTTAGTCGGGAATCAAGTATATCTCTTGAAGAGTTGAAGTTGATTGTTTTAGATGAATATGAAATACAACAGATTGATGTTGATGTTGAATTCAGTTTTTTACCGACAAATGTTAGCTTAGATTTTCCTCCTGATGTTATGCTGAATGATAGACAACTCAAAAATTTGGTTCTCTATTTTAAAAGGAACAACAATCTACCACTCTGTGTGACGTTCAAATGTAGAGTTGATGCTCGTAGTAGTGGTGATCATTCTGATTTGAATAAGAAGCCTAGTGATAATGCTAAGGGGCCAAATAATGATGCTAAGGAGCCAAGTGATAATGTTAATAACTTACTGGATGATGATCGGAGTGAAGACGATGATGGCAATGTACGTGGAAAATCATTTGTTTTAAGAACTGCTGATAAAACGAGTTATCATGATGCTAAGTTGTTGATGGTCTTGTAACCACGTTGGTAGAGTCGATGGTTAAAATGGGGAACTATTTCAAAAGTAAGGAATTTTACAAGAAGTTATGGAAATGTATGCAATGAAGCATAACTGTGACTATAAGGTTACAAAATCTTATAAAAAATGGTGGTCTATATGCTGCGTAGATAGCTTTTGCAAATGGAGTCTCCGTGCTCAATGTTTAGACCACTCTACATTTTCAAAATCAACAAGTATGTGGGTGAGCATACATGTGCACCTTCGAAGAAGAATAAATTATGTAGGACACCTTCAGAAAGAGTTATTGGACATCCCATTATGTGTAATTATGAGGGTGTAAAGGGAGGACATAAACCGAATGATATCATTAAGTCAATTCGGTCAGAATGGGAATGCGAACTAACTTATTCCCAGGCTTGGAAGTCTCGCGAGTATTCAATTAACGAAGTTAGAGGTATTCCGGAGAAAATTTATGGTAATATACCCAAATACTTGTATATGGTTCAACAAGCGAATCTTGGTATGTTTATGAATTATGAAACTGATTGCAATGGTAGATTCAAATATCTATTTATTTATTTTGGTCAATCATTAAGAGGATTCAACAAGTCGATTCGGAAATTTATTGTAGTTGATGGAACGTTTTTGAAAAACAAGTACAAAGGGGTGCTACTAGTAGCTACAGCTGTAGACGGTAACTCTAATTTGTATCCAATTGCTTTTGGAATTGCGGATTCTGAGAATGATAAATCGTGGGAGTGGTTTTTCCGTTATTCACAACAATCTGATTTTTGCGAGACCCAAGCAGTGGGAGGAGCCCTGGATGATGATGGTTTAACATTTGTTTCAGATAGATATCTGTCAATCTGTAAAACAATTGGAATTGTCTACTCATTGGCCAAACATGGTATTTGCATCCATCACTTGATTAATAATATCATCACGTATTACAAGGGAAAAGATTTGGCTGGTTTGGTTGCTAAAGCGTCAAAAGCATATAGAGGTTATCTAAAGGAAGTTAATGTGATGCAATGGGCTCGATGTCATTTTCTTGGATACAGATACAACGTTAACACCAACAATCCTACAGAATCTATTTGGAGATCATTATATGAAGAATCTGTTAATCCAATAGGTGTTCTTGAAGAAGAATGGCGCTGTCCCAGAAGATGTTGAAGCTGCAAAAGTTATAGCACCTCAGCCAAGGAGACAACCTGGAAGACCGAAAAAACGAAGACATGAAACAGTTGAAGACAAGATAATATCGTCTCAAGGATCTCAAGTACCAAAGAGACACAAGTTTAGCCGTTGTGGTAAAGAATGACATAACATGTGATATACATTACACTAATCTGATGCAAGATGAAATAATAGCCAGCAACCATGAATAAACCACAAACAACCATATCCCTGAAACAATGCAGAGATTTTATCTCTTTCTCATAGCAAGACACCATGGCTTTAAGCTCTCCAATCTTTTTCTCACATACTTGAGTAATTGATGTGATGGCTTCAATCTTCTCCCCATAGCTATTTGCTATTGCCTCAAAAGTGCGTGTTTCCATTGCCAGATTCAACATCATGTAAACCTTTCTCTAAGCTTCCAACATCGACTTGTATCTTTTCAACCACATTTTCAACCTCTTCAATCTCTTCAATCATAGATATGTCAGTTCATTTGAACAAATGTCTCACCTCCTACAAAAATATGGCATACATGCAACTAAATTCTCAATCAAATCGAAAACTTGATGACTGGATTTAAGAAATTACCTCTTGGCAACCAAACGGGCAACAATTAAAAAGTCTACTCGGATTCTTCAATGTTTTCAAAGTCTGTATCATTGAATTGGCTCCACATCTACATTATACTCTCACTATCACCCCCACGACCTCTACATCTCGAGCTTATTCCTTCAATCGTTATCCAATATCTCTACTACAAATCAAAACTAATTAAGACGAAATTAAAGAACTAAATGACCAATTACCAACCTGAGCTGCTTGATGAAGACATTTCAAACGTGGATGAGAAGCTTAAACCCAGATTTCAAAAAGCCCTAAATTTTCTTTGTTCTTCCTTTGAAATTGTGATTATGAGAAGAGTCTTGATAGATCGATCGATGGAAGAAGAAAACCAAAACGACGTCGTTTGTGGCTTTTTTTTATTCTCAGATTCAGCCAAAATGACATTGTTTTGTTTATCATACAAATAAAGAGATTTGAAGCTAAATTATGTAGATTTTTCGTTTAATTTGTGGATTCCACATCAGAAATCGTTAACAAAAAAAATTAATGTGTTAGTGCATGTGTATACGATAGCACAAAATCAATAGTTCATGTATCGAATTCAAATCTTTAAATATTTTGGGTATGTTTTCGCACTAGGGTATAGTTCATGTATGAATTGAACACATTAATAAAGTTCAGGCATGAATTGGCCGACTTTCCAACATTTCAACATTTGAAAAACAGTTTGTAGCTAAATTAAAAACAAAAATATAACTACATAGGAAGATTTGAAAGACTGTAACTAATATCACTCAATGTCTACAACCTCGGAAGAACTTTTATGACGCTCAAACAGCATCATTCTGTCAGGCTCAGGGACTTCACTGATACGGTAAGAATAGTTCGATTTCAACATTTTCAAGACCCATTTTTTTACCATTGAGAAGATCAACTGTTCTGATACCACTTGATAAGACCCTAGAAGGATCTAATAGAAATTGAAGAAGAGATTTGAGGAAGAGTTTGATGAGAGGAGAAGACTAGGGAGAAAGCAAATAAACATTTATATTTATCTTTCTTTGATAACGTTAATAGAAGAAGAACATGACTTAAATACAAGGTGATACTAGAAATTGGGCTTAACAATAGACCACTGGTGAGGTATTTAAACTACATTGGTCCAATACAATCCATGGTCATAACAATACTCCCGTCGCGAAGAACCACCTTGTCTTCAAGGTGGAAGTATATGCTGCCAAGCTTCTTTATCTGGGGATGTTAAGTTTTGAGTATTTCCACAACCGCAGCTTCTTTCTCACTATGCAACAATACTTTCACGATCACAGTGCGGACAAGAAAATTCACATGAGACAACAACTTGTGGTTTCTCTCAGCTTTAAATACGCTTTTCAAGCTCTTATTTCCTTCTTATTGTCATTACATCCATATTGAACCATAAAACTAGTCAGATTCAATAACCCTAAATCAACAATCTCAATTTGAATAACCGAATCGAATCGACAACTAGGACCTCCTTCTTGATTAGGCTTCTCTTCCAATCATCTAGTGGATGCTTCAAATCAGTATTTATAGTTTTCTTCTGCAACTAATACCAACCTTGCTCCTTTGATGTATGGCCAGATGACATTGTGACTTTTTTTTACTCCAAAGAATGCTTCTGTTTGTACTTAATTTCCAGTTCTTATGATACTTCCCTTGTTTTCTCTTCTTACCAACCCTTAGAGACAATTGATAGAACAAGTGGTGTGCAACTAGATCAACACTAGCATTTTCTGTGATTCAACACCTCTATCATATCCACATCTAAAACATATACTTTTTCCACATTTGGAGCAATCCAAACATCAACCCTTAAATCATGATGTAAATCATCCAAGGAAATATCTACATGTGACTGTGGGCGATTGATACTTCATTTTCAAATGCTTCAATTTAAGCGACACCGATTGCAATTCCTCTATCCTATGGCTTGGTTCTAAAAAAGAGATTGATACTTCATTTTCAAATGCTTCAATTTAATTTGCATCATATTGTGGCATCGAGTCTGAGCGCACATCCCAAATGCCACCATTCCTGAAAATGTAGTCCCAAATGTCACTTAGACATATTTTAATTTTTGAATAATTTATTTTTAATTCAGAAAATAGGTTATTTACTAAAGAACCAGATGTTTTAAACAAAATTACATATCCTACCAGTTAACCAGATCTGGTTTAATCAATTTAACCGCATCTAACCAGCTTCCCAATTAAACCCGTAATAAATTAAATTAAACCGGATTTTAATTGAATTGGACCGGTGCGAACCAAGGAATTCATCAATTGACACTGGTTCACTCTAATAAAACCGTCGGCCGGTCGGTCCTCTTCGCCTTTCCTCTTTTCAACTTACAAGACCCACTCACCCTTGTTCATAAAAAGAACAACTGCTCAACTGCAGCTCTCCTCTCTGTCCGTTTCAAAAATTCGAACAGAACATCAGAATTGCATCCCCAATACTTCGATTCGATAATCCAGAAGACGAAAAGCAAAGTAAAATGGCTGAAATTGCGATTGTGTGTCATAATCTCCGACGAGCGACGAGCGAGGAACGGATGAACGGCGACGAAGATGGCTATTGTGAGAGATAGTAGAGGGGTTTATGAATCAATCAGAAATCGAAGGAGGAGGAAGAATGAAGCAGAAGAAAAGGAGGAAGAAAACGATGGGAAAAATGTAGAAGAAGAAGATCAAGAAGAGGAACAAGAGAAGGAAGAAGATGAGAAGGAAGAAGAAGAAGAGGAAGAACAAGAAGAAGAAGAGGAAGATGAGGAAGACGACGCTGAGAAATCAAAGTCAGGGGATAAAGAAAATTCGGGTGAAGAAAACTTGGGTGGAGAAAACGATGAAGAAGATGAAGAAGAGGACGAAGAGAAGGAAGAGGAGGAATCGGAAGAAGAGAAGGAAGAGGAAGAAGCGGAAGAAGAAAAAGAGAAAGAAGAAGGAGAGAACAAAAATGATGGGGAGGAAGCGAATGACGAAGTGCGGTCGGATGGAGAAGATGATGAAAATTCTGATGGAGAAGATTCCAATTTTTTTGTCAATGTCCGTGATGGAACAACATCAACGCAGTTAGAGGTATGTACGTTGATTGATAAATGGTTAAGGATGTCAAAATTGTTAGGTATAATTTCTTGTGTTCATTTGAATGTTGAATGAATGGGATGGTGATTTAATTAAAGAATTGTAAGGTTCATGTAGAATATATTGGGACATATAGAACAACTGTGCACATTTTTGTCTTAGGAGAATCGGACATATAGATCATTCTGTTATTCGGAAAACTGGAACAACTGGAACAACTAGAATAACTGGATAACTGGAACATCTGGATTAACTGGAACAACTGGAACAACTGAGATTATTTACCTAATAAATTGTGTTTGAAAATTTAAGGATGATAATGATGAGGACACACAGCCAGTGCCGCCAGAAAAATTGTTCTTTGGTAAAAGTGAATACAGCAAGACTTGCAAGATGTCCACTAGATGTAGTGTGACACAAGTGGTGAAGGAAATCGAGGATGAATTTTCTATTGCTTTGGATTGGTTCAAGAGACATGATCAGTTTAAGCATATATTTCATATGTACCGTGAGCCAAATCACATGCTGCAAGGGATGTGGATGCTTCTCCTCCGAACTGCACAAACAGAGCAAGAAAAGGAGTGTTGGTTTGTTGTAAATGGAGTACCCGTGAGGTATTCCATTAGGGAGCATGCGTTGTTGACAGGTATGAACTGTCATAATTATCCTCCTAATTGGATGAAACTTGGGGATACAATGTTTGTGGAGAAGATCTTTAAGAAGAAGAAGGGGATAAAAATATCGGATGTGAAGAAGAAGTTGGTTGAGCTGAAGGAGAAGGGGAATCTTGAGAGGAAGAAGAGGACTGTCTTAAAGCTCACTATCTTGTATTTTTTAAGCAAGATAGTTCGACCTAAAGCAAAGAATGATGCAAAAATTGATGATTTCCTTCTTCGGATGGTAAATGATGTGGCTTTGTGTGAGACTTTTCTTTGGGGGAGTCTCACATTTGATGATAATCTGAAGGAGATTATAAGGTTTCTCAAGAATTTTAAAGGCGTAGTGAAGCCTAATCATCAAGCCGCCTTTAATGGATTCATCATTCCTCTTGAGGTAACTCTTTATTGGCTCTTTTGATTGATATTAATTCATTTAAATAATTACTAATTTGTTTAATGTTGTAATATATTGTGTAGGTTATTGCATTTGAGTGCATTCCTCATCTTGGCCGCAAGTTTAGAGAAACTGTTCCAGCTGAGAAAGATTGTCCTCGGTTGTGCAAGCACAAGTTCTCCGAAAGTTGTATGAAAGGTTTTCTATTGGAAGACATTAATGCATAGCTTTGATTTGGTATAACTAGAAAACTGGAACAACTGATTTCGTATAATTGGAAAAACTGGAACAACTATTTTGGGACATTAACACATACTAAACCTTACAAAGCAACATAACCGTCTTAAAAAGCAACATAATGGACTTACAAAGAAAAATCAACATTCAAAGTCTTACAAACATTTAAATTTACCGAATACCTAGATATTGCATTATCTTACTAATCTCATTGTTTTTCTTGAGTAGTTGCTCCTTAAGATCTTCGATTTCAAGGCATTTTATTCATCAACTCCTTCATTGACTCCAAGACAGGATAAGCACTTCCTCCATATCGGAAAGCATTTAGAATTGATTGATCTTGCTGTGTGAGTCGGGATTCAATTTTTTTAAATTCCTCATCTACTGCGTGATCCCAAAACTTATTGATATGCATTTCACCATCCTACACAAATCCTCAGAAATTATCCCAAACATCGGAGCATCCCAAACATCGTAAGGAATTATGAAAATATGAAGTCTAAATATAGACTTACCCCACTGTTTGGACATTTGTAGAACTTTTTTCCAAAATTTTGGGGATTAGATTCGACTTCAAGACGGACTATTTCACCACAGAAACAATTAGTTGGAAAACCCCAATCACCACTTGCCAATAAACATGGATCTATCCTATAATCACTTTCACTACTGTCATTGTTACTACTCGGACAGCTTGGGGACATTTTATAATCGCAAAACAAAGAATCGCAACAGAGAAGAAATCCGAAATTGTGAGAAAAGGGAGATAAAGGGAATTTCTGATTCGGAAAAAGATGAGAAGAGAGAGATAAAGAAATGGAATGGATTCGGAAAAAGAAGAGAAGAGAGAGATAAGAAGGAAAAGGGGAAAGCTTTTCAGAATTAAATAAATGTGAGTGTTGACTAAAAATGCCAAAAATTGACCCAAAAAACCTAATGTTGTGGACCCCAGCTGAAACAATAACGTAGATGTCTTCACTAGTTGTTCAGTTGAACAATTGTCTACATAGTTGGATTAATGGGAGTTTTGATTATTTCTAGTTGGACCTTATCATAAGCTGCTAATTTCTAGTTGGATTTTTGATTTTTCTCAATACATTAACACGTTGGACCTTTTGATATAACATAAAAATTAATTCTACGTTTTCACATCATTTTCTTTAGAATTGTGATAATTTACTTGGAAACATATAGTTTGTGAGAGTGTTTTGAGTTAAAACTATGATTTTTAAAAAGCAATTAACAATATAATTTACTTTAGTTTGCAAAATTAGTTTCTAATAACATAAATTTAGTTTGTAACGATATAATTTACTTTATGTAGTGTTCTTAGTTTTAAATTTGTTAATAAATATATAAATTTTGAATGCTTGTAATTGGACATAGTTGGACTTAGATGGACCATATAGTACAATAAGAAATAGTTACAAATCCGAGAATACAAATACGGATACAAAACAAACACACAAAACAAATCAATTTCCCTCCTCTGGCTCCAACCACCTCTCCAAGTTTATGCCAAAAGTTCGGACGTTCCTCCTCTTCCGAGGATATTCTCCTATAGATGAAAACTACTTTTCTTGGCTTCTTCCCTGTTTCTTCTTGGTTTTTTCAGACGGTAAAACAACTAGTTCTTGAATATCAGCAGGAACTGATATGATCCTCCTAGAATCGGCACTTTCGAGGGGTAGAATGAAAGGAGTGGATAGATAGATAGGGGTGGAGTGAATGGATCGCACCAAGGTTGCGGAAGACCTTGGATATTTCCTCAATGACTTTTCCAAGATATGACACACTTGAAAACGCCAAGGTTTTGAATCGCGGATATGACACACCTTGATTCGGATTGATTGAAGGATATTACTCACCAACAATCAGGTTTGTTCTTCAAAGAACACAAGAGAAATCACTCTCAATTTTTAATAAAAAAAACTTGGATGATCCGAAAATGAGTACAAGAAAAGAGTTTTAAAGAAAGATGGAGTAAAGAAAAAGCTAGAATTAATTCATAGAAAATTAAGAAAACATTAACTAGTTTGGAATATCTCTTGGAGTCTCCCAAGCCACCTCTTCCACTCCCTTGGCCGATTTTAATCAGGTGATTATTGAGCTGGGCTGATTTAATCTCTTCTTTGGGCTTGAGACTTCAAAAGATAAATCCAAAAATTATTAGACTTGGACCTGGACCAAACTTGTTTAACTCTTGTGGACTAAGATGGATTAGAGTGACCCATTTGCCTCATTAAAACCTTCCTTTGGAAAACCCATTGGGAAAAAAAACCAAAGGCTAGGAAAAAGAGTACAAACGAATCACCCGTTTATTAGTCCAATCGAGCAACCAAGACGGTTTGATTTTCCATGTTCTCGAACTGAGCTTCAATCGGTTGAACTTGAGTGAGTAATGCGGCGTTCTGAAACTCTTTGGCTCTCGATCTTGTCATTGGTCCACTTGGTACGGCCAAAGCATCCTCGGGTTCAAGCTGCTTCTGTGAGCTATCCATGATCACATCAGGAACACTCCAGTTAGACTCATGTGGCACCACATAAATCGTCTTGCAATATGCCAATACCCAATTCTCAATCAAGTAATATTTCGAGCATACATCATGGATATGGATATTCTCTAATCTATCTTCTTGCCTCGAAAGGAAGCTAACTGCATCCACTATATTATTCCTTTCTTCAATGACATCATTCTCTATTTGCTCTTCAATTATTGATCATTCTTGTTGTGGTTGTTCTTCTTCTTCTATTCCATCTACTCTCGCAATAGTAGGGATCCCTCTATTTTCTACATCACCAACTCTACTATAATTCACACCAAATGAACTTCTTTGTTCCGTTCTAGAGTTTTCCTCACCTCCCTGATTATTTTCAACATCTTTCAATAATTCCACCCGCAAAAATAAGTCTAAACCCATCCTTATCCACTGAAGTTAAATAAACATATACATCCTCTTCATCTACAATCTTTGCCTCTTTTCGAGTTTGACATTGACTGTACCTCAATTTAAGCTTCTTTAACATTTCATCAATTCCAATCTTCCTACAGATCTTATCAACCAATACTGCATACGTTACATCCTCCAAATACGACATCTTAATCGCTATACCTATTAGACTATTTTTTGAAATCCATTCATGCTCTTCCGAATAGTGGCCTCCATAATCGAAATGTATGTTTGTGTGGCTGATCTTCTTCATGACCTCCTGCAAATAAAACAAAATTAAATACATTTCTAAATTACACAGTATGCAGTTGTACCATTTGTACTAGTTGTATCACTACCTCTCACTTATTCTATTTGTACCAATCGGATATTTAACAATTAAATTCACCAAATTATAAATTTTGATAACTCATTCTGAAACGCCCCGACCCAGTTTTTTTTTTTTTAAACAGCATTTATTATTCCCATAAATAATAAAAACCCCCAACGACGTTATTCAATTAACAGCCAATTTTAACCAGCAAATTAAATCACGATTAATTATTAACCAATTAATTCGTAATTTAAAATCTAACAACCTCATAGTTCAACCGCACAACAATCTTAAGTAATTAAAACAGCCAATAAACCACTCTGGTATGTCATCCGCTCTCCCAGCCGCAGTTCCACGAGCTCAGCTAAGATATCTTATTTTTACCTGCGCCATTACGAATAGACGCAATCAGTATTTAATAAATACTGAGGAGGCGATCAACCCGTCTACTATGTCAATTATAGACAGACGACTACAAAAATATTCCCAGCATAATAATATGCTCGGGATTCAACCAACAACAAAGCAACAATCCGGCAATTAATTAAAATCGATAATTAATTAATTTCAACCGATAGCCACTAATTCCAGTGATTTAGTTAAATTCAACAACTTAATTAATTTTAACAATTAATTAAATTCAGCAACAATAATTAAATTCAGCAATTTAATTCATTTCAGCAATTTAATTAAATTCAACCATTTAATTAAATTTAACAACCCAAGATTAAATTCAGCAATTTAATTAAATTCACCAATTTAATTAAATTCAACAAACAACAATTAAATTCAGAAATTTAATTAAATTCACCAATTTAATTAAATTCAACCAACAACAATTAAATTCAGCAATTTAATTTAAATTCACCAATTTAATTAAATTTACCAATTTAATTAAATTCAACAAACAACAATTAAATTCAGAAATTTAATTTAAATTCACCAATTTAATTAAATTCAACAAACAACACGCAACACGGAATAAATCCTAACACACAAAATTAGACCGAGAAATTTCCGTAAGTCCAGTCCGACCACAGTACTGCACTCACCTTAGCCAAAAGCAAAACTTCCAAAAACTCTCTGCAACTCCTCTGCACTCTCCCAACATCAACTAACAGCTAGCAATCTAAACCACAACCTAACAACATGGAATAAACCAATTTAACTAACCAAAACAACAATTTGGAAAAATAACAGAAACAAGCAGCCTCAAATATAGAGTCACGAATCCAAATCTAACCGTCCAAAACCAATCTGCACCGTTGAAAATCAACACCTAGATGTCCTGAAGCTATCCTCAAAATTTCGTGATGATCCGTTCATAGATGAACTCGCGATCTCTCTTTGAATCCAAGTTGCTCCAAATCGCATCTGAAACAGAGAATCTCATGAAAACGCGAATAACGTTTAGAATAATAACTCAAATTCAACTCCGCAAATTTCTAAATCTAGATCTAAGGCTTAGCTACAACTCCATAAATTTTCGTTACCTTTAGAAATGATCTGCTAGGTCTAACCTCTGTTCTACTACAACATGTCAGATCTGTCTACATCTCCTTCATGTGCAAGCTTCTTTTTCAGCACAACCAAAAGCTCAGCCTCTTCTCTCCTCTATAGGAGGCCACGAAAATCCTCAGAAAAGAAACTAGGGTTTCTCTTAATTCATCTTTAAATAGGATTAGGGTTAGCTGGTTCATTTAAATTAAACCAGAAATAAATAATTTTTCCCCTTTAGTTTAATAGTAACTCAATAACTAACTTCCTAATCCAAAATTGGAATTAAACCATTTCACTCTTTAATTCCGATAACATAACCCTCGGGATTCTATTCCCAGAACACGGGTGTTACACATTCTACCATCAAAGATGATAATTAACCAACTGTGATACCCAAATAAGATATTTCAAATCAAATCTCATTACTCAGTTGTACCTTTTATATCAGTTTTATTACTCTCAGTTGTTCCATTTCTACTAGTTGGACTTCGTATATTACCCAGAAAATTTTCATTATTGTTTTCTCGAATACAACACGATTCAACAACATCTTTATTCGATTAATAACCTATGAAAATATACTTCATTGTCAAATTACATTTTATGTGAAATTCTCAAACAACCATTCATTCAATCTCGGCATGCATTCATCAATCAAAATCATAACAAATTCATTCTAAATTTGAAACAAAAATATACGGTGGCTATTGGAATCAATGGTAGGCACCTACCAGAAACTACGCCGGCGATGACTACGGCGAGAGAGGTGTCGACTTCGATTCGTTTCACCGAAGAACAACGTGGAGCACGTGAGCATGATTCGTGTGGATTATTTGGAGCGAGCGTGGGGAGCAACACAATTCAATTCAGCCCAATTCGAGGAGGGTGGAACAGGAGCTTCGAGGTGAGGAACGAGCTCGAGGAACAGAGCTTTTGTTTTGTCGGGATCGCGAACCAAACCCCAATGAATGGAGAATGAGCCAATTGAATTCAATGGAATTCGATAATAATTAAGTGGAGCAGCTGACGGAGATCGAACTGAGAGGAGAAAGAGATTCAATGCCACTCATTAAGGGTATTTTAGGATTTTCATTATCTCAATGGCATACAGATTTTTGGGTGGCATGAAATCATATTTTCTTGCCAAAAAGTGGTATTTCAGCCATTAATCCATCGAGGTCTTTTGTATTGTTTTCTTCCTCATGAGTTGATTCTGCTTCAACCAATTCAGACTCTGGAATGAAATCAATCGCTTCAATCTTTGAAATCGAGGCCGATATGTCACACTCTCCATTGAAAGAGATTAATCGAATTGTTTCTCGCAAAACTGCCATATTCTTGTCAAACTTGGCGTTTTGAATAGCCACCTTTCTTTCTAATGCATTGATTTTCGAATCCAAGAAATTTGCCTTTGTTGTATCTCCGAGAATCGGCTTTGCTCTGATACCTTTGTTGTAGAAAAAGAACAATCTCAATTTGAATAACAGAATCGAATCGATGTTCATTAAACAACCATTCGAATCACCATGTCAAGCTTCAACAATGGCAACGCCAAATCCAGAATTACAAAAGGAAACGAGAGAGAAAGAATCTAACAAACTTCAACAATTTTTCATGAATATGAATAATCGATCTCAGCTTCCTTTTAACGCAACAAAATTCTTCTTGACTTCTCAATTGCATCTCAACTGTTGATTCCTCTTTTAATATCAGCCCTCCACGTGTCCTTTACTTTTCAGTCACCATTTTCTGTATCAGAACACCAAAAAAAAATTGCTAATTTACAAAGCTTTCTACTCCAATCATGAGAATCACCACTGTGAGTTTGCCCTAACCAATTCTGATGAGCTTGTAAACATACTAATCCTCCCGGTTTCCACACATGGTTAGCTTGTCCCCGATTGAATAGTATTGCCATATCACTATCAGCTTGGATTGTTAGAAGCAGAATTGTATCATAACCACGATCTTCAACATGCGAGGAGACATTGGTGCCGCCTAATGTCATCAATGTGATACCCTTACAATCTTGCATTAGAGTCCATATAGTTAACTCTTTTAGTGGAGATTTTGCTGGTGCCAACAACACTTTAACATTTTTCCATGAATGTTCTCTTCTGAAATTGTTGTTGTGATCATCCCTTAATCCGCAAGAAAATTTCTAGACATGAACACCCACTGTCTTCTTTACAAGCTCAACATCACTCCCAAAAGTTTTGTTACACTCAGAATTTAACCCATGAACTTTCACAAAACATGTCCCACCTAGATCACATGCACAACCAATCAAAACAATCAGAGACACACTAGTTGTTTGTTGCTCATTTGTACCAAGTTTTCCTTGAACAGTTTCTTTAACTATACTATTTGTCTTGTTTCCGCGAAGATATTAATTTGGCCTTGTGAAGACACAGAAATTTTGAATGATGGAGAAACCCATTTGTTCCTATCAATGCCATGAGATGTTCCTTGAAACCCATTCTCTACTATTATCTTGTCACTACCACCGTGATTGGGTTTCTGGCATCTCCAGTAATCATTTTCACCACACAAGTCCTCATGTTCCCACTCTTTAACAGCCTTAATAACTCGCTTCTGGTCAATCAGATATTTTTCAACCTCCACTATCATTGGTTTGTGTAGTCTAAGACCATTTGATACATCATAATATTGAGATTCAAATCCTATGTGAATATCATGTTCACAACTGAAGTTTGATTCTCATACAAATTTTATTCACACTTAGCTTTGCCCACCAAGTGCTCGACAAAATACCCAAGAGAGGTTTATGGATTCTTCATTACTTTAGAAGCAGATCTCGTGGTCTGAGTTTGCTGCAGCTTAGTCATCTTCTTGTCTTGTTCTCTAGCAATGATTTTGTTGCAGAATGACTCCATATTTTCCAATCGATCGATCATCAATTGGAATAGCTCGATTTCAACATTTTCAAGACCCATTTTTCCACCGTCGAAAAGATCGACGGCTCTGATACCACTTGATAAGACCCTAGAAGGATCTAATAGAAATTGAGGAAGATATTTGAGGAAGAGTTTATATGAGAGGAGAAGTTTAGGGAGAAAGCAAATAAACATTCATTGATCGTTCTTCGATAACGTTTACAGAAGCAGAACATGACTTAAATACAAGGTGATACTAGAAATTGGGCTTAACAATAGACCACTAGCGAGGTCTTGAAACTACAATGGTCCAATTCGATCCATGGTCATAACAATACTCTCGTCGGGAAGAACCACCTTGTCCTCAAGGTGAAAGTATCTGCTGCCAAGCTTCTTCATCTGAGGATGTTGAGTTTTGAGTATTTCCACAGCTGTTGATTCTTTCTCACTATGCAACAATACTTTCACGATCACAGTGTGTGCACACAAAAATTTACATGAGACAATAACTTGCGGTTTCTCTCAGCTTTAAATACGCTTTTCAAGCTCTTGTTTCTCTTCTTATTCTCACTACATCCACATTGAACCATAAAACTAGTCAGATTCAACAACCCTGAATCTAATTTGCCGCATAACGACTCCGGTGGCCTTAGACAATGGAACAATCCATGGGTAAGAAGTTTCCCATACTGATTCTCAAAATAAACAGTTCTTCTAATGGCCTCTTCAATGCAAGTGATGATAGTTGAACTGTTCTTCATCAAGATAAGATTGTCTATGTTAAGGATATCACACTAACCATTGAAGTAGTTGTAAGATAGCAGCTAGTGGTCAGCTCTTGAGCTTAGCTTCTTGTTATCTTTATCATAGGTCAGTCCTCTGTCTATACCTTTACTCCCCCCAGAAAAACTCACCTTGTCCTCAAGGTGAAAGCAAGCAATGCTAGATACAAACAGATCCTGCATTATAACTAGTAGCTCCCTTTGAACTTGTACAATCCCTAATCCATTATCTACTAATGGTATTAACTCATAAGCAGAGCCGTAGATTCCAAACGTAATCCATGCTTCTAAATCAATATTAGACTCTTGTGCACAAGCGAATTGTTCCACCTCTATATCATGATAACATAGAAGCAAATTAAGAGCACTAGAGAAAATTGCTATCTTACAAAGCTTTCTTCTCCAATCATGAGAATCACCACTGTGAGTTTGCCCTAAACCAATTATGATGAGCTTGTAAACATAGTAATCATCGGAAGAAGCATCCAACCCAGATGATGCGCAATGGGATCCAAAAGGTGAAGGAAAGCGTTTTCTTGGTGTCGAGTTCACTGGAGAGAGTCTCCGAACTAGAAAGATTTTAGGCGACTATTCTCAGAGTTTGAGATAGAATAAACGGTCAATCGTGGGTGAGAATCGTGCTCCCGATCCTTTTATTTTGTTTTTTTTTGTATATTAAAAGAATTTTGTAAATAAAAACTTAAAATTTTGTAGTCCATCCTTTAAAACACACAAAACACTTCATCTCGACCTAGGTCGATTGAAAGTATTACACTTAACATCGTAACGACTCGGGCCTAGCTGTGCCCTAAATTTTGTTTCAGTGTTATATACTAACAATCTATACCATTATTTTAAACGTGGGTCGAAAGCTTACTTTTCCAATTTTGGACCCATCACCTATTTATGCATGCTTTGGGAGGCGTGTCAAGAAAAAAATCTAATCTTTTTAGGACCCGTCAACAATCACCAAAAAAATCCCTTTTAAAACAATTAAAAAATATGTATAACGAATAAAGCATTTAATTTATAAGTTAAGCTAAAGAAAGTTATAATCAAATAAATAAATCGTATAAAAATTTAAATGAAGAATATCCCAAGAGAATCTCAACTCCGCACCATTGGAGAGATTGGCCCCTTTCTCATACCTTTCTCTTCTTCTTCCTTGAGCTTCGTCACTTGCAAAAAAGCATCAGCATCTCCATTGATTCTCTTCTTCCAATTTATATCTTTTCTTTCTTCACTCGAGATTTGTAAATGGTGAGCGTTTTCTGGAGATTGTAAATGAGATTCGTTACATCCTTCTACAGATCTGAATAGAAGAATGATATGATCACAAACCCAGAATCGAAAAATCTGATCTTTATATTCTGATTTCTTGATCATGTCGACTCATGGTGTGGAGCATGTTGGTTTACCAACAAAAATGGAAGCAACGAAATCAAAACAAGGTTGTTGTAACCCGGTTAAGAAACCCGGACCGGTTTCAATGGATCATGTTCTTCTAGCACTTCGTGAGACAAGAGAAGAACGAGATTTACGAATCAGGAGCTTATTCAATTTCTTTGATTCTGAGAATGTTGGTTACTTAGATTGTGCTCAAATCGAAAAAGGTTTATGTGCGCTTCAAATCCCAAGTGGGTATAAATATGCTAAAGAATTGTTTAGGGTTTGTGATCAGAATCGAGATGGGCGTGTTGATTATCATGAGTTTCGTAGATATATGGATGATAAGGAGCTTGAGTTGTATAGAATTTTTCAAGCTATTGATGTTGAGCATAATGGTTGTATTTCACCTGAAGGACTTTGGGATTCACTCGTTAAGGCTGGTATACATTTTACTTTATATTGCTCCAATTCTTGATTGTTTTGATGCTTGGATTGTAAAGTTGAAGGCTTTTTTTTTGTTTAGAACTTGATTACAATGTGATTTGAATGGATCATAGTATCTTAAGCTGAGTTATGGAGTGAATTAGTGTTTTTGTTAAGAATTTATAAGTTTGGAATGAACTTTTGTAAAAGCTCTATTGATGCAATCTTGGAAAGTAAAGGATGAAAGTGATAGTTTGGAAGATTCATGGTTCGCATGCGGTTTAGGTTGATAAGATTTGTTTATGTGTATGATCATTAGTTATGATGAGACTCTTGTGTGTGAATTTGAGTGGTTTAGTATGATGTACTTGTGAGGACTTCCTCTGGGTTGTGGTGGTTTCATTTGGTGTACCATAGTTAATACACCCTTCACTTGTAAGCATTTTAAAATAAGGCTTTTTGATTTTCATCTGTGTGCTCAAGTTTTGTCTCAGTTTTATATGTGTAGAGACTAGAACTTTTTAACTACGACTTTTGTGTTTATGCTCTGTTTTCGTCCTATAAGCCACAACAGTTTCTATTTTGTAGGAATTGAGATAAATGATGAGGAGCTTGCTCGTTTTGTGGAACACGTTGATAAGGACAATGACGGAATTATAATGTTTGAAGAATGGAGAGATTTTCTTTTGCTGTACCCTCACGAAGCTACCATCGAAAATATATATCACCACTGGGAAAGAGTATGTCTTGTAGATATTGGAGAACAAGCTGTGATTCCAGAAGGCATTAGCAAACACGTAAAGAGAAGCAACTATTTCATCGCAGGTACTTCCACAATTGTTAGGAGCATTTTTGGTTTTGAAGTTTTCTGATGACAAAGTAGTTCTGTCACAGGTGGAATAGCTGGTGCAGCTTCTAGGACTGCGACTGCACCTCTAGATCGCTTAAAAGTTCTTTTGCAAATTCAAAAAACCGATGCTAAAATCCGAGAAGCTGTAAAGATGATATGGAAGCAGGGTGGGGTTCGGGGTTTTTTCCGAGGTAATGGGTTGAATATTGTGAAGGTAGCACCAGAAAGTGCCATCAAGTTCTATGCATATGAGCTTTTTAAAAATGCTATTGGTGAAAACATGGGTGAAGACAAAGCGGATATAGGCACAACCGCTAGACTTTTTGCAGGAGGTATGGCTGGGGCAGTGGCTCAAGCCTCTATATACCCTTTGGATCTTGTGAAAACTCGGTTGCAGACTTGCACGACCCAAGCAGGTGTTGTTGTTCCCAGGCTTGGAACGCTCACCAAAGACATATTGGTTCACGAGGGTCCACGCGCCTTTTACAAAGGTCTCTTCCCTTCTCTTCTTGGGATTATTCCGTATGCGGGTATCGACCTTGCTGCATACGAGACATTAAAGGACTTGTCCAGGACATATATTCTTCAAGACGCGGGTAAAATCTCTTAATTGCTATATTTGTGTACTCTGTATGAATCTGCGTGAATGTAGTAGACTCATACAAACTGTGCTTGGGTTTGGTCTTCAGAACCAGGTCCACTTGTTCAACTAGGATGTGGAACAATCTCAGGAGCTCTTGGAGCAACTTGTGTTTATCCCTTGCAGGTTGTGAGAACAAGGTAATTCCATAGCAAACTCCATTCATATATCAGTTCTTGTGGGTATTTAAGTATCTTGAAATGAAATATATGTTTGTTATTGTCACACAGGATGCAAGCAGAACGAGCAAGGACATCGATGTCGGGAGTATTCAGGAGGACAATAAGTGAAGAAGGTTACAGAGCACTCTACAAAGGGCTTTTACCAAACCTTCTAAAGGTTGTTCCTGCTGTAAGCATTACATATATGGTTTACGAAGCTATGAAAAAGAGTCTAGAACTTGATTAGTGTTGAGAATAATAAAGAAGAGAACCTATTAAACTTGGTTATTTTTAACATACTTAAATTCTTCTAAACACCATTTGTATGATAATACTACAATAATATTCTTGTTTCTTCACTCTTTAAATAATTTTTCCAACTATAGAAAGCTCTCTATAGTAGTTCTTGTATTGGAATAGAAATTGGTGTAGTGGAGAGTGAATAGATATTGGTGTAGTGAAGAGTGAAAACTGCTAGCTTCTTTCCTCTTTGTTTTTTTTCTAGTTTACGTTGGTCATCCATTGGTGTTTAAGTCTTATTTAGTTTGTCTTTTTCTTGTAGACAATGCCATTGTTAGAGCTAGCGTTCATTGGTATAACATGTAAATAGTGGGAAAAATTGAGGCACCGCGCCTTTTGTTAGACTACACAAATCAAACAGTAACAGAAACCAAATCGAAAACAAAAATTAATGCTCCAAGCTCTAGGGTTCCACAAGAATATTACGTAGAAAAAAAAAACAAATGAAAAAGGAAAAACCAAAACAAAATATCCCATGATCATGATTCATTCACCAATCCGGAGTAGCAAGAGCATGCACTAAACCCTCCAAACCGTTTGGTCCATCGGACATATACACAATGTCAAACCACTCAACTATCCCCCAAATTCCTAAATCTTGGCGTCTTTCAAGACTAACTTGTGCACACCATATTATTTTCTTCTTATCATATTCCTCCCATAAAATTAACATTTTTCCACCATAATCCGCCAATTTAACAGGGCCCATACAAGGCAAGGTAGGCAAAGTTTCCAAACCCTTTAAAGTTGTCCATACTTTTCCATGGGATCATATCAACGTATCTTATTGATAATATAACAGTAGAACACGTTCTCTATCACACAATATGATGACGAACTACCCCACCCTTTATTCATCGACATGTCTGCCTCTATCCATCTACCTTCTTGCAGCTTGTAAGTCACGTTTTCTGATTCGGACCTCACATAAACGGTTCGTTCATAAACGATGCTTTTGTACTCAGAGCCTCTACATATTTCCTTGCTAGGGATTTGTAAAAGCTCCCAAGTTTGGGTCTTGGCATCAAAAACCTCCATCCAATTCGTTGAATCGAGATTTTCGCAACCTCCGTTTACATATATTTTTCATCAAGGGTGCAAGCAGATGGGAACGTGCGGGCCACCCGCATGCTTGGAGCCTCATGCCATGTGTGAAAACGAGAGTCCATGGCCATAACTTTTGACGAACCGTTGTTATTAATAGTTTCCACTACCAATGGCATAAATATTAGGACCAACCACTGCAACACCGGACCTACATGCAGCTGAGGTAGAATTGGGAGATGGAATCGGGACCAAAGATTTTTTGGAGCAGTTTTTTCTCAGGCAGAGAATAAACCAACCTGATCGTTTAGAATCGGTACGGGGCCGTAGACACACGTAGAGACAAGTCTCGGTGTGGTTCAAGAGAGTTCGGGTTTTGTAGAGCTCCGTTGAAGTAACGAGAGAGTGAAATCTCTTAGAGACTAAGGAGAGAGTTGGATAGTATGATCTTGAGATGCGAGCTAAGCAGTTTATTAACAAATCATCAGGAAGCATCGTAATTTTTTCAATCGGTGAATCTTCTCCATGATTCATGGTTGCCGTCGATCACAGTTTCTCTCTTATGTTTTTTTTTTTGGTGTGCTGTAAATTTCTTTTCTGTTTTCACCAATCTAAGCCTAAAATCTGTTTATAGGGAATTAATGTTCCTAATCTCACTAGTAATTATCACGTGAATTTAGAAATATATAAAATAAAATAAAAATAGGAAAACCTAATTATCGTTTCGGACTTTTTTTATTTATTTATTATTATTGTTTTTTGGAGGTTATTAATTAGTGTTGAAATTCGAAATTTGGTTTCTGTAAAAGTAATAGGCCCTGCTCTGTTGGTTGATGTTCGAAGAGATAAGAACATTACTGGTGAGTAGAGATTATTCTAACGATTGATGATTGGAATTATTAAGGGATCTTTTTTCTAATGTTTTTGGTTGGATCTATATTATAGCTGAGGTAATGGAATCACTTCATAAAATAAACGAAGCTGAAGCTGGATGATGTGGAGGTAGGAACATACTCGCTTCATTGCTTACCATTGAGATTGCTTGGAGCGGAAGGAACACCAACGAGATGCGTTCTCATCAAGGTAACAACAGTAACTCATCTTTCATCAAATGAAACTCTCTTCTTTATCTAGTGTGGTAGTATGTGTTTCTTCTTAATGCCATAAGTTTCTTCTACAAAGCTAAAGTTATGGAGTCTTTAAGCATTTCACAAAGGAATAAAGCGTGTTCTGTTTACAACTTCCAACACAGACAGGTCCTAAACTCTTATTTTCTCTGACCAAAAGCCTTTTGAACTGTTGAATATGAGTCTTGTCTTTTTGTTTCAGAGGGCTCATGTATAAAAGAGAGGAGGACAAAAGCTTTGTTGGATTTTCTTAGACAGAAAAGTTACACACATGAAAAGTTACTATATATTGTAAGTAAAGATGAAGCAATGAAAAGGGTGCAATGGAAAAAAAATCGATAAAGACTCAGTGAGAATATGTCAGCGTTTTAAAACCGGACCGGTTAGTTGAACTAAAGTATTATAGTATAAACAAATTTTATGATATCATCCTAACATCAAAGTGGACGTGCCGGAGTGGTTATCGGGCATGACTAGAAATCATGTGGGCTTTGCCCGCGCAGGTTCGAATCCTGCCGTTCACGAATTTTTTCTAATTTTCGTGAAGTTAGATGATGTTCCCTTGTATATATATAATCTCGCAATTTTTTCCACTTGTAAAACATTTGCTTCTTTTTGCAAGATTTTGTAGACAATATGATTAAGGTTACACTTTCCAAAGAAGAAAAAAACAATTAAAACGTACGACCAAAAAGCATAAGGGAAATCTACAGTCACGATATATATGTATACATAGTAAAAAAAAAAAAAAAGAGTAAGGGAAGTGAAATTACAAGAAACATAACTCATGCTTCTTCTTTTTTTTTCTTCATTTATGCCTCTTAACTCTGTGTCTCTTTTAGAAATTCTCTTTGTGGAAGGAGAATCTAGTGCTTGTCTTGTGAGTGAAATCTAAAGCTAAATGCCTTAGCTCCTTTGTCAATGCTGGTGCTCCACAATAGAACACTCCTGCACATTTTTTTAAATCATGTCAAAATGTTATATTATCTTATAGTACTTTATATATACTCCTACCAAATCAAGATTCTGTGAAGATGTGAACTTACCAACTTTAGTGTTAGGATGATCCATGGCTATACGTTTATAAACATTTCTCCAATTAGGTTTAGCGAAATGGGACATAACTCTTGTTCCAGAGACAATGTCAACGCCGTTCTTGGCATGGTTTAGTGACTGAAGCATATGTATAAGCGCGGAACGAGCATCACCTTCTTCATAGACGCTTGTACAGTAGTTATGCATCTCGATGGCACGGTTACTATCTCGTTCCGCGACTTCGTTCATTATGTTCTTGAACCAATCGAAAGATCCTTGTTCACGTGTAACCCAGTAGAAGTAAGCCCTACGTGTCCTGAAACTCTCTTTCTTGTTACCTTGTTGTGGTGCGCTTGTTCCATTCTCCATTCGGTTGAGTTGGGCTTGTTCGTTAGCTTTGAGGTTGTTGACAATGTCTTTGACGATACTGATCATTGGTGTAGCTCCAATCCCGAGACCAACTAGTAGAACTACTTCGTATTTCTTGTAGTCTTGTGCTGGTGCACCGTACGGACCATCGATCATGACTTTCGGGAAGCTGTATAATAATGATCATTCCCATTAGCTAAGACCACATTTTTATATATTAATTGCTCAACAAGAGATTAATGTAGATGAAAATGTTTAGGTTTGATCGTAACCAAATTTTATGTCAGATATCTAAATCATATTTCACGATAACATCTTTTGAACTCCGATTTTATGTTTCAAACGTTAGTTGGATCAAATAATGTGTAACTATTTTTTAATTACGTATTTAACATCATGCCATGTTCTGATGTTCACTTCCTCTTCTGACTCTTGTTTGTCCTACTCTATAGGAAAAGTATAAGGTACAAATTATAATTTAGTTACATTTTTAATTACTAGATAGTTAAAAATTTCTTGTAGCACCAAAAGAAAACCCCTTAAATCCAAAAAAAAAGGTTTCAAACTGTAATTCTTAAATGAATAGAAAATCATGCTTATCCAAACAAACTAATTTTTCATGTGAACACCAAAAGCAAAACTAGGTATAGCAGTAAATGAATTAGAATAATAATACCTACTCAAACATATTAATTTGGCATGTGAGTACTTAAAACCAAAATTAAGTAGGAGTATAATGCAAAGTATATTCGGACACCTGGATCTACATATAGCTAGCTACATATGATCTCAAACCCCATATATGAAACTCCGGAGACAAGTTAAAAGTCACCATCTCTTCTACTTTTTTTATATTTGATTTAGACAAAATAAAATAAAATATAGGAATTTGATTAATTAAATAAACTATATCAGCATTATAATTGACGTGATGCAAAATATTTATTAAAAAAATATAGAATATTGACCTAGCACCCTAAATTATCTGATCATCTTGCAACTTTTTTTTTAAGGGAAAACTTTGAAAAATTGCACGCGGAGGGACCAAAGATCTACGCGGTCACAAAAACACATGGAGAAGCCAAAAAAAACATCGTGCTTGCATGATAAATCAAATAATGCGTCTCAATCACCTAAACAAAATAGTAATAATTTGGTTAGGTATATAGTTTATTTTAGTTGTTGTCTCCCACAACTATATTATAATGAATTAGGTACATTGTTTAAATTTGTTACACCTTATATATATACCAAAATGCTCAAACATGCTTTATCTTAGTGGATATCACGTATTCATGATTCATCCTCTCAAAAAAACCTTCCAGAACCAATCTTTAGTCATTTACGTGTAGAAATTAAGATAACGACGCATGGATTCACATTTTTTCAAGATATAGTGGTTAAGATTGTAACTTACTCAGGATTATTTGCACCATGCATCATGTCGGCTCTGAGTAGACCACTTTGTCCTGCTGGAGGTGGCTTACACACCTGAAACAAAATCCCAATAAGTCATTGGTTTGGTTAACTTCTACAAAGTTGGTTATAAACTTTTGTAATAATACCTCAGAGAAAACTCCTTTGAGAGCCCTTGTCCAATCTCCAAGAACTCTAATATGACAACTTAGATAATCATCTTGTGGTGCAGAAGTGATTGAAAATGGATGCCTGCATTGGATCAAAATCGCGTTATGAACACTTATTAATTGAAGAGAAATATGAAGTTTGGTTTGTACCATTCAAATGGAGAAACAGCGGCACAGTTAACAAACATGTATTGACCACTCTTGTATTTGAAGTTTTGAGGTCTTGAAAAATGCAATGCCAATACGTTTCCTGGATAAACCATTACTTTCCTAATAGTCACAGCTTTGATACTCGACCTAAATGCTCTTATCAACCTTTCGCACGCATATAGAATCACCGGTGCTATCAAATACATCCACGTCTGGAAAAATATTTCATAACCAAATCATATAAGAAATTTAATTAGCTTATATATGTTTAAAAAGGGGCTTAATGTTATAAATTACCGTTTTGTTATGCCAGTCTTTGGTGAGATACAAGAAGTATCCATGAGCAACAAGAAGAGCATAGACTATAATAAACAAATGATGAGTGTACCAAAAGGCATTGAAGCTAGCTAGTATCATTAATGGTCCTGGAAGATTTAGCCTCCCTCTTCTGAACCAAGGTGTAGCTAGTGTAAAAGCAATCGCCATTAACAGAATTATTACAACTCCGGTTATACCTTCAACCGAGTTTACAAAATGCCAATAGCTCTTTGGTTGCTCATCACCAAAAAACTTTCTTAATGGCCTATATGCCTCTGGACTTGCGGCTAGTAGCCGCGGGAAATCGCACGCTAAATGTGCCCCGGCGTGCATCGTTACTCCAATTATAATCCCCACCGCTATAACCTAATGTTTTAACCATCAGTTAACTATAAGAAAATCTAGAAACATAGAAGGTTTTTAGGATATGTTTTTGTTTGTTTACCTTGTGGAAGTTAAGATTGTCATCAAATGGGACAACTCTACCCAACCTTGTCTTATTCCTAAGCCATGTGATGGTGTTTCTACAAACAGGTAAGAGAATCAAAGCCATGTTCAGCTTAAGTGTTTCCGCTGCACCTTTAGCCATACACACACAAGATCCCATCACTGGATACACAGGACTATGCTTGTATTGCATGAATTTGTAAGTGAAGAGAATAGCCATAACAGTGAACCATAATGCTATAACCCAACATCTTTGCCAATTGTCTAGCACAAAGAATCTAAAACCGCGGTACCATCGCTTAAATGGGTTACGGTTAAACGTTGGTTTAAGCCTCTGACTCATCATATGGCTTAGATTCTTTCTCTCCCCAGTACTTGTAATCACAGACTGTGTTGCTGCTTGCAAAAGCAATGTCTCAAGACTCTCCAACTGTTTCAAGATTCACCACAAATGCTTCAGGTCCAAGTCATAATATGGTAAATACAGCTTATTTGTAATTACTTACCATAATGTAACCTATATTGTCTGGATCCAGCTCTTCCATAATCAATGCTGCATATTCATCAGCTCTCTTCTGGATTGTAGATAGATTATTTGCAGAAGCACTAAGACTTATAATCTGTAAAACCAAAACAGAGTTAACAATGAAGCAAAACAGAGATAACTTTTAAAAGTCTGTATTTAGTACTTACTTACCTCTCTAACTTCATCTTCTGTAAGTCTACCATCAGCATCTTTATCCACCCTACATTTTTTCATAACTTTAGATTCACAAACAGAGAAGAGAAAGTAAAAAAGACGAAAAATAAAAAAACTCTACATGTCGAAAAACGTCTTAAGCCGAGAATCGAAGCTTTGATCATTAATTTGCTCCCAAAACTCCTTTAGTTGATCACCATCAATCACTTCCCCTGTTATATTTCTTCGTCTAGCCAATGCATCGAACAACTCCAATGCAAAATCCTTCGAAGTCATTCCTACATTATACATTCAAAATCTTTTTGAATAATGGAAGTTCCGAGCCTAGGCCCATAAATTTCTCAAACCCGGGATCAAACTTTAATAAATTAAACATTTAATTTACCTATGCATTCACCGAATTTAGTACGAAGCAATAGTCCACCAGTAGTAGCCGTGATCTCATTAAACCGCTTCTCAACAGCACTCCAACCAGCACCACCATCGGTCTTACTAATAAACTTAAGTCCCTTCAACGCTTGAGTCGCAGCGGATTTAGTCCGGTCTAACTTAGCCGGTCCTCTCGGTGGTTTTCTCATACCACCAGAGACAGATGTTAAACGTTTAAGCTCATGAGAAACAGAAGCTAAACGTTTCACCACAGTTGTTTTCTTCTCGAGACGATTACGTTTCAGCAATGTTAGCTCTGGACTCTCTTCAACGCTAGATCCACCTTCTGATTTTAGGCTTTGTACAGAGACTCTGTCGTCTTGAATATCTAACGTGAGGTCCACGTATGGCGACGGAGTACGAGTTCTTTGGCTGTTCTCCGTCGTGAATCCGGAGTTCTTAGTTGTTGGTCTTTTGTAGATCGGTGGTAATTGACCACCGCTCATTGGACCACTGCTTCCGGCTTCGGGATCGGAATGATAGCCTGACACTTCAAAACTCACTCTCTGCATTTTTTTTTACACTCTTACTTGAAAAAAGTTTGTCCTCGCCGGAAAATTCACCGGGAAAGTTAACAAGAGATGGAAATTATTGATGAATATGTTGATCGGAACTCGCAGCTGAGTATTAACTCATCTTTTGCATTTTTAAGTCGATTTTCTCTGGGAAAAAGAATCAGATCGGAATGAGAGAAAATGCTGAAATTTCCGGCAGTTATAAGAAGAGAAAAATGAAGAATGTGTAATAGTAAGTGAAGAAGAAACTCAGAATGGGCTATGGAACCATAGCCTCTCTAATTCAGAATAAATTTTTGTAAATGCAGATGGAACATTTTACCGAGAAAATGAGAGAATGAAATTTTCCAGGAAAATATTTGATTTTTTTTCTCTCTGAAAAGTTTTTCTTTTTTTATAATCTGGAGGTTCATCTGGGTTTTCGACCCAAATTAATCCTTTTTAGGCCTAACTTTTTTTTCGCAAATGTTGTGGGTTGCGTGGCCAAGTGGAATCGAACTTGGATCTTGATGCAGATATATACGCAACCTCAAACCACTGGGATACTCTCTCTGAAATGTTATGGGAAACGATCTTAACTGATTTTGATAGGAGAATGAAAATGGATTTATATAAATAGTGAAGAAAGATGAGTATCCAACGACGAGTTAAAATTTTGAATAAAGAAAAGAGACGTGGCCCGACTTGGCCCACCATATTTGTCATCTATGATGCAAAAAACATTTTAGAAAACCAAATTGATTGGGGTTGTAACGTGCATTTGTAATGCATAAACATTAAGAAAAAAATATAACAAAGTTGAGATTAAAAAAAAAAAAAAAGAGCAATAGTCCACGGTTTTTTAAAAAGTCCATAGCGAATGTAAAAAACTTGTTAAATTGAAAAAAGAAATGAAAAATTACATAAGAACAATTGTATTTAAAAGGAATCTGCCCATAGAACAAAAACAATCTATCACCATGTATACAACTAGAATTGATCGTACACATAGTATCACTACAATCAAACAGCGACAATAGCTGTTAGTTTTAGCAACGAAGCAATCAAAAATATATTTCATTAATACAATCGTATTTTAAAGATGAATTTCATAAAAAAAAATACAAATATTATAGTTGTTCTGAGTTGGGGAGATCTTATAAGCTTGGGCTGCCTCCTCAAAGAAAAAATACATCAAGTTTTCCACGTTTCTCAACTCAAAAAGGGGTAATGGCGCCACTTCAAGTACAACCTCTTCCAACCATTCTCTCCCTTACTTTAAAATGGTAAGTTGAACCGGAAGATGCCATGGAAATCATAAAGCCAGCAGGAGGAACATGGCAAGAAGTGTTGATCAAATGGAAAGGGATGCATCATTTTGACTCAACATGGGAACTCATAAACCGCATCAACAAAAAAATTCAGAATTTTCACCTTGAAGACAAGATAGGTTTTCTTCGAGCGAGTATTGGTAAGCTACATGTTCCTCTGTGTGATCAAAGACGAATGCAGTAAACACAATGTAGGACCCCAACTAATTAAAAAATATATTATATATTTAAAAAAAAAAATTCTATGACCCTATATAAAATATAATTTTGACTCCATTAACAAATTAATTTAGAAACATAAAAAAAATATAGCGTTATCTCATTTCTTTTAGTTGGCATTAGAATGTGAGTTTATGATCCAATAAGAAGCATCTTTTATATCATTTGGTTAATAGGTTTTTGAAATTATTTTTTATTTTGCATATTGCTACTACAACTATTAAGAGATATTTTTTCGGGATCGAGACATGTTTTTCCGGGATGAAGATTATGAAAACTAAACTACGGAATCACATCATTAATAAGTTTTTAAGAGACTATCTAGTTTGTTTTACTGAAATATAGTTATTTGAAGATGTAACAAATAAAATAGTAACAATTTTATTTTAAGCTATAAATAAACGTAGAATACAATTGTAGTTCATATTGTCCTTATCAAATTGTAATCCACTGAAAACTGAAAAAAGAGGATGCAAAATACTTCAACAAAATATTAAAAAGCTCATCCATATTTCATAAAATATTACTTCTAAAGTTTTTAAATAATTAAATCGTGTACTTTTATATTTATTGTCTATTAATAATAGAAAATTCAATACAAAAAAAAGAAAATTTAATTAAAAATAAATAATAGTAATATAAAATATAAAATCACAAGGCAAAAAAAGAAGAAAAATTATATGAATAAAAATATAAATGTTTTAAGATGAAATTTATATATTGCTGGCTTGAGTTTGGGTTTGGGTCAATGGGCCTTTTGGCCCAAAATTTGTTTTGTTTTGTTCTGCATTTGATTTTAATAAATAAAATAAAAAATTTAAATCGAGTTTCTTTAACTATAGCTCTATAAGCTTTTTAAACACTTCATAATCTCCAATAAAAATATGTCGAAACGGCCTTTAGTACTAGATATTGAAACCTCTTTCCATCGAACATTGACACAATAAAATTCTCTACTTTTGTCATTTAACCAATGAATTTGATTCTAATACAAATTTACAACGCTAAATGAACAAAGAAAGAAAGTACATTAAGACGAGAGAATAGAAAAGTACTCAAAGTTTTCCTTCCAAGTCCCATCGTACATTAAAAAGCTCGTGCATGGTGACAACTTGGGTAGCCAAGAAATTGACTTCTCCTTTTGTTTGTCTTCTAATTTTCTTCACATGGAAAGAATTTTCCAATGAACAGTTAAAAGGGAAGACAATTAGGAATCCTAAATTGTCACTGTTAGGCTTATAAGTTTTAATTTGGAACCCAATTTCATTTTCTCCTTTTTTGGATTGGGACCCTTCTCTTTGCTTCCGTGTGCGACTTGCGTTTGCTCTCTAATTTATTTTCCCACGTTCTGCGTTTTCAACATTTGTTGACTCAATGGGTTATTATTTTGATCCTTTTTAATGTTAAAAATGTATTAAAACTATATATATATATATTTTTTAATCTGACCACATGAATTCAAAATCTATACGGCCATACCAAATTAAATCCTCTAAAAAAGTATTACATAACTATTCCTTTATATGCTACTTACTAACTTAAATATATATATATATATATATATGCTACTGCCTACTAACCTTTAATTTTGACCAACTAATGAATTAAAAGATTAAAAATGTTAGTTTTCGAATAATATGTTATTTTAAAATAGAATTTATAATGTTCTATTACCGAGTCTTTACCGTACCAAAGTCAATAAAGACTAAGAACATGGTTATTGGGAGGTTCTAGAGGAGTTCTTAAGAGGAGTTTTTAGGATTAAAAAAATATAAACTTCATTAGTAACCGTGTTTTAAGAACTTTTTCTTAAAAACCGATTTTTAAATAAGAGCTTTTAAAGTTAATCTCTTAATTTTAAGAATCCTTTCATTTTGATTTTCACAAAATTTATAATAAAATATTGATAATAATCCCATAAGAAATTCTTCTAATAATTATAAAATATTGATAAGAATCCCATAAGAAATTCTCCTAATAATCATGCTCTAAGGAGGTGCATAATGTTATATTAAATGCTATGGACGGCTATTGTCGACAAAGAACAAAGATCTTTTATGTGCTTCGTCAACTTTTTTTTGTTTGGTTAAAATGTTTTTGTCAACTTGGATTAAAAACAAATTGAAACCTCGAAATTTCATTCAAAAAAAAAAAAAAAAAAAACATTTGCCGACGTCTCTAAAGTACAGTACACAATAGAAAACAATCTTACTAAAACGCAAACGTGACAAAATTGTAACCAAACAAGTCCCTTAAGAATCCAGATTCGAAGTATTCGGTAGTTTCTTTTTACTTTCCTTAATATAAACCCATGAATAACCGAATTTTCAAAAAGAAACAAAAAAATCGAAATATATAAAACGGTGCCTTGACGTGTCATCTTACTCCATCCCTTCCTTTTGCTTCTTCTCCTTTACTTCCTTTTTTTTTTTTTTTTTTTCCATTTTCCCCTAAATAATTCTCATCATTTGTCACAATCGGAAAAAAAAAATCGCACCGGCGAAATTATCTCGCCGACGACGACAACAATCATGGAGGTTTTATCTACCTCCTCACCTCTAACGATTCACTCTCGCCGTCTCCTCTCTTCTTCTTCTTCTTCTCCTGTCACTTCCTTCGCCGCTTCTTCTCTTTCTTCTTTCTCTTCTTCATATCTCGGAATCTCCCTCTCTAACCACACGATCCACCGCTTCTCCATAACTCCGACGAACTTCAGACGATTCCCCCATCGAAAACGGAAGAAATTCACTCCGATTTCAGCTGTTTTCGAACGGTTTACCGAACGAGCCATCAGAGCTATTATCTTCTCTCAGAAAGAAGCTAAATCGTTGGGGAAAGACATGGTTTACACTCAACACCTTCTCTTAGGTTTGATCGCTGAGGATCGTGATCCTCAAGGCTTCCTTGGATCCGGAATCACCATAGACAAAGCTCGTGAAGCCGTTTGGAGTATTTGGGACGAAGCTAATTCCGATTCGAAACAGGAAGAAGTTTCGTCTACTTCGTATTCGAAATCAACAGATATGCCTTTCTCTATAAGCACGAAACGAGTCTTCGAAGCTGCTGTGGAGTATTCTAGAACTTTGGAGTGTCAATACATCGCACCGGAACATATCGCTATCGGACTTTTCACCGTTGATGACGGCAGCGCCGGCAGAGTCCTCAAGAGGTAAAAGCTCCTTAGTAAATTTGCGATTTCACATGTAATTGACTCATTCGTGAATCGGTGAAGAAACTGAAATGTATGATTGTTGTTAGATTGGGAGCAAATATGAATTTGCTTACAGCAGCAGCACTGACTAGACTTAAAGGAGAGATTGCTAAAGATGGAAGAGAACCATCTTCATCTAAAGGAAGCTTTGAGGCTCCACCTACTGGTCGTCTTGCTGGTTCTGGAAGTGGTGGGAAAAAAGGTAATGTTTTATGGATATGAAATTATCTTTATTCATTGTTTTGAGTTTGAGATTTTGGAGATGTATACTGATAAGCTTTTGATTAAATTTGTGTTTTATCAGCGAAAAGTGTATTGGAACAGTTTTGTGTGGATCTTACAGCTCGTGCTAGTGAAGGTCTTATTGATCCTGTTATTGGTCGAGAAAGAGAAGTTCAAAGAGTTATTCAGATACTTTGCCGTAGAACTAAAAACAATCCAATTCTTCTTGGTGAAGCTGGTGTTGGGAAGACTGCTATTGCTGAAGGACTAGCAATTAGTATTGCTGAAGCAAATGCTCCTGGGTTTCTCTTGGTGTGTATCCGCATTTGAATTTTTTTTTAATCTGAAGTTGTATAGCCATTTATATGACCAGTTTTATTTGTTTGTGTATGTAGTCGAAACGTATCATGTCCCTGGACATAGGACTGTTAATGGCTGGTGCAAAAGAAAGGGGAGAACTGGAGGCTCGTGTCACTGCTTTGATAAGCGAGGTTAAAAAATCAGGTTATTGATCTCAAATCTTGAAACATCAAAGACTGTAAAAGTAACATGGCACATTCCTAACACTTTTTTTTTCTTTTTGTTTTTTCATAGGTAAGGTCATTCTCTTCATAGATGAAGTGCACACAGTTATTGGGTCTGGCACAGTTGGAAGAGGAAACAAGGGGTCTGGGCTTGACATTGCTAACCTCTTGAAACCATCACTTGGAAGGGGTGAACTTCAGGTACGTATGCTGGATGAATCGATGTTGTGCTGTTCTTACTTCTGTATGACAAAAAATTCGGGTTATGCTCAAAGATTTGAGTAAAACTGGAACTAAGTAATGTTTCCACCTCTGGCTTGATGAAGAAGTTCATATGAATGCAAAAGTCCTATTGGGGCAGATGTCAATTATGAAAATGAAAGCAAATTTTGTGGTGCTAAAATTAGCTCTACTAATCAATTATCAATCATTTGCAGTGCATTGCATCCACAACACTTGACGAATTCAGGAGTCAGTTTGAGAAGGACAAAGCATTAGCAAGGAGATTCCAGCCAGTGTTGATTGACGAGCCAAGCGAGGTTTCTTTTCAAGCCAGTATTCTTTATCTAATTAACAAACCAACATCTGTTTTCTTATCTAGTATATTCATCTTAACGACATTTTAGGAAGATGCGGTGAAGATTTTGTTGGGCCTTCGTGAAAAATATGAAGCTCATCACAATTGCAAATACACTGAGGAAGCCATAGATGCTGCAGTGTACCTTTCATCACGATATATTGCTGATAGGTTTCTTCCAGATAAAGCTATTGATCTCATTGACGAGGCAGGAAGCAGAGCTCGTATTGAAGCTTTTAGGAAGAAAAAGGAGGATGCAATCTGTATCCTTTCGAAGCCACCAGATGATTACTGGCAAGAGATCAGAACAGTTCAGGCCATGCACGAAGTGGTAAAAGAACTAGTCATTCGTCCTGCAGTACTCTTGGATGTTTATCATATTTACCTATTGTTAAGCTTCAATAATTGTTCTGTAAATAGGTTCTCTCAAGCAGGCAAAAGCAGGATGATAGAGATGCCATTGCAGATGAGTCTGGTGAACTAGCTGAGGAGTCTTCTCTGCCGCCTGTAGCAGGCGACGATGAGTATGACTTCTTTCTTTTACATATTTTAAGAAGAAAAATGAAGGAATCTTCATAACATTATTTGGATTGTGCTTTCAGGCCTATACTAGTGGGACCTGATGATATTGCAGCCGTTGCATCGGCTTGGTCTGGAATTCCAGTTCAGCAGATCACTGCAGATGAAAGAGTGCTTCTTATGGGTCTAGAAGAGCAGCTTAGAAGCAGAGTTATTGGTCAAGATGAGGCTGTCACTGCCATATCTAGAGCTGTCAAGAGGTCCCGGGTTGGCTTAAAAGATCCAGACCGTCCAATTGCCGCTATGCTTTTCTGTGGACCAACTGGAGTTGGAAAAACGGAGCTTACAAAAGCTCTGGCTGCAAACTATTTCGGATCGGTACATCTTCATTAACAATCTAATGCTGGCACATGATGTGGTCTCTGAACCAATTCCTTCATCCCCGGTTTTTCATTGGTTTATTGCAGGAGGAATCCATGCTGAGATTGGACATGAGTGAATACATGGAGCGTCATACTGTGAGCAAGTTGATAGGCTCTCCTCCAGGGTACGTTGGTTTTGAAGAAGGTGGAATGCTTACTGAAGCTATCAGGAGACGTCCTTATACAGTGGTTTTGTTCGATGAGATAGAGAAAGCCCATCCGGACATCTTCAATATTCTTCTCCAGCTGTTTGAAGACGGCCATCTAACTGATTCACAGGTTCGATGTCCCATATTTTACGCAGTCTTCCATGTTTTAGAAGTTTATATTGACTCTGTTTCTGGAATATTTGTTTACAGGGAAGGAGAGTATCTTTTAAGAATGCACTGATCATAATGACATCTAATGTCGGATCATCAGCCATTGCAAAGGGAAGACACGGTTCAATAGGTTTTATCCTTGATGATGACGAAGAGGCAGCAGCTTATACCGGAATGAAAGCTTTGGTTGTCGAAGAACTCAAGAACTATTTCCGTCCGGAGTTGGTGAACCGGATAGACGAAATCGTCATTTTCCGACAACTCGAGAAGGCTCAGGTTAGTCATTTTCTTCAAACTCCTATCAAAAAGCACCTGGTTAATTTGTCAGTTTATTCAAAACTGCAAACTCTGATTTTGCAGATGATGGAGATCTTGAACCTGATGCTACAAGACTTGAAGTCGAGGCTCGTGGCACTTGGGGTGGGTTTAGAGGTGTCTGAAGCCGTCAAGGAGCTCATTTGCAGGCAAGGATATGATCCGGCGTATGGTGCACGGCCACTCCGTAGAACTGTCACAGAGATTGTGGAAGATCCACTCAGTGAAGCCTTTCTTGCTGGGAACTTCAAGCCCGGTGACACGGCATTTGTAGTTCTCGATGATACCGGAAACCCATCGGTTCGGACCAAACCAGATTCTTCCACTCTACGAGTTACAGACAAGACATCGATCGCGTAGTTTCATTATTGGGGGATTGTATATAAAGATTCTTTGGTTATTATACTCACTCGTTCGTCTTATACTTGAATATCAATTGCTTGTTGCAAACTTGTATATATAAAGATACATAGTGATTAGTGCGTGAGGTAATTGTATTAACTATTACATTATTTAGTATTATTTGTTACTCTTTGAACTAAATTCTGTTTTAATTTTCTGAACTCGGCGAGTCTCCGCTTTTATGACATAACTCAATGAATTGGCAAAGGTTTTACAGTATGTATTTAAAGTCATTTTAAATTATTTTGAAAATGGGTTATACAGATTCTTTAACAAATAAGCAATCTGTTTCCCAGTTTTCATTGAAAAATGGGCTTTAAGAATATTGTTGTTTTAAAAATGAGCTGTACAAAACTTATTGTTTTGAAAATGGGATTTAAATTGTTCTGGTCATTGAAAAATGGGCTTTAAGAATATTGTTGTTTTAAAAATGAGCTTTACAAAACTTATTGTTTTGAAAATGGGATTTAAATTGTTCTGGAATTCTCTATATATTACTGACAACACTTCGTCTCCAAAAACTAACTCATAAAAACACAAAAGAATATGAAGTTAGCATTATTGTTAAATGATTAAAATGACTTAAAATCAATAAACGAAAATTATTAACCAAGAGTCAAAGACAAATCATTAGTTCCGTATGACTTTATTTGCCAAATTATGTGTTTTTTTTTTATGGTCAATTTTATGTGGGTTTATCAAGATAAAATAAAAAAATGGTTGAAAGTGTTTATTTACAAAAACAAGGTAAACCTGATACACAAAATATGTATATGGTTTTTAAATAGGTGTTTAAGAATTTATATATGAAAAAAGATTAGAGGTAATGTAGCCTCCATTGTTTTAGAGAATTCTTTATTTCATAATTTTAATAAATAAATTTAACACTTTATGTTGGAATTTATATTTTCAACTATTTATGTTTCACTTTGTTTTATGCAACATGTCCTCGTGAATGTCATCAAAATAAAGTTGATTCATTTCGACTGTTTAAACTTTTTAATTCTTTTTATTTAAGTATTGATATATTTAATTATGGTATTTCTTCTCTTATTTTAGATTTCATTTATTAGTTGTTTTCGTTTTCATTTATGTGATTTTGACTTTACTTTAAAATAAAATCATATTACTCTATGTTGAAATTTAATTTTAAAATGAAGATAAAATTATATACTTTCAGTGATAACAATATTTACAATTCGATGCTAAAACAACATTAAATATATTATAAACTGTAAAATAACAAATAAATTTAAGAAAAAACCAAAATTAAAATTAAATAAACATATTTAGCAACTTAAAATTTGACAAGAAAAATAAAAATATTTATAAATAGTAAATAAAAATAAAAATATAAATTTATATTAAAATAATTAACCCGCAGTATGAATTTAGTTGCTTGTTGCAAATTTATATATATAAAGATACATAGTGATTAGTGTGTGAGATAATTGTATTAACTATTACATTATTTAGTATCATTTGTTACTCTTTGAACTAAATTATGTTTTAATTTTTTGAAAAAAACTCGTCGAATCTCCGCTTTTATGAAATAACTCAATTAAGAATTTACAATGATTATGGGATTTATTTACTACATTTGATGGGTTTATGGGACGTGTCTTGTGTAAATTAGGTTTAGTGTTTACTTTAAAAACTTTGTTATTGATTTATGAACAAGCTACAAAACTATTTATACAACTCTTAAGAACCAACCTAGCTAATAGATAACTGGATATAAGACTTATCTCTAATTTCCTAATCCTTATCGGAATACATACATATTTGTCTCCTAATACTCCCCTTCAAATTGCAGGGTAAAGTGTCTAAATACCTAACTTAGATATCAAAAAATAAAAACTGAGGATGGCCGAGTGTTTTAGTTAAAATATCAGCCGGTTGATCTTTGGTACGGATGTGTGTCATAGTGATGAGACCAGCCTTAACAGCATCACGAACACTATGGCAATCACGTTTGATGTGTTTCGTACGTTCATGAAAGACTGAATTCAACGAAATGTGTATTGCTGCCTGACTATCACATAATAGTCGTACGAGTTTAGGAACAGACGCACCAAGATCATCTAACAAACGAACCAGCCACTATATTTCTTAGAGCGTTTTATTATGCGTTTTAAAACGCATAACCAAAAGTTTAACATTAATATTAACAAAATATTTGGATATGGTTTGTAATATAGTGGGCCAATTTAATCGCTTTTCTTCTCTGGGCCAATTTAATATAGAGTACCAATTTAATCGCTTCAGGTAAACAAACATGATCCAAGAATATTGAACCGGGGAAACAATTCAATAAGCAGAGGATCCGCGAATCGCTTGGATACTACACCAAATTCGCGAAAATAACTTTTCTTTTTCTTTTAAACTAAAAAACAGTGCCATATTTCGTAAATACGTAAATATGGCTTAAATTGCTTGTAACTTTTTTTGTGCTCTACCTCTCGATTAATAGTATAGATGTTTTGAGTCACCGTTTCATCTAAAAATCTCTTATGAATATTGTTTAAGTCATTTAAAAAAATAAAATTTTTTGTAAAATAATTAATATTATAAGGTGAGATCTATATATATGTCTATATGTATATAACGTGTATAAACGATTGTATGCGTGTGTGAATATAGGACGTGAGAACTAGAAAGATGGAAAATAATTTTCTTTGTATTAACCTAACTTCTTCATTTACAAAGGCACAACATGTATTTATAGTAGTGTTAAGTCGGTAAAAACATGTCGGTATAAGAGGAGTATTATAACATTAAATATGGATAATTATCTCTTTATTTCTAACATTTTCTCTTAATTATCCATCACTAATTATGTATTACGTACTGGCTCGTTAAAAAATTTTATCATGTAAAAATCCAGTGGGATAAAAACTATGATAAGAAAAAAAGAATATAATGACGTAATCTCCCCTAAAATGATGGATAAATCTTCATAAATCATGTAAGTGACGCATCCCGATGCTTCGAACATGTTTTCTGAACGTGGTAGTGGGAAGTGCCTTCGTAAATAGATAAGCTGCATTGTCGGTTGAACGAATATATTAGATATCAACTTCTTGATTCTTCTCGAGTTCTCGTATGTAGGAAAAAAATCTTGGAGGAATATGTTTCGTAATGTCGCTATTGATATAACTTTCTTTGAGTTGGGCGACACATGCAGCATTATTTTCGAACAATTTTGTTGGCTCTTTGTCAGTGAATACTCCGCTTAACTGTTGTATATGATTAGGCATGGATCTGAACCAAACACATTCTCTACATGTCTCATGAAATGCAATGGTCTCTGCATAATTTGATGAAGTAGCGACCAAAGTCTGCTTTTGGGAAAGTCAAGAGATTACAGTACCTCCAAATGTAAAAACATATCCTGTTTGCAATCGGGCTTTGTGGATATGATAATTAGCCTGCATCTTCAAAACCAGCTAAAACAAAAGTGGAGTTTCAAGGTAAAACAATCCAAAGTCAATTGTTCCCTGAAGATAACGAAAATATATTTTATTCCATTCTAATGTCTGCATGTGGGAGAAGAACTATATATTGCAAGTAAATTTATAGCAAATGCTATATCTCGTCGAGTATAATTTGCAAGATACGTCCACAATAGCACTCATATAAGATACTTCAGGACCTAATACTTTTTCGTTATCCTCACAAGATCGAAATGAATATTTATCAACATTAAGCGACCTATTGATCATTGGAGTACTCAAAAGAGTCGCTTTATCCATATAAAAGCGTTTTAAGATCCTTTTCGTATAATTTGATTGATATATAAAAATTCCATCTTGATGATGCTTGATCTGGAGCTCAAGATAAAAAATTTTCTGTCCAAGATCGTTCATTTCGAACTTTTATTTCATATGAGTTCTTGCATCATCGATCTCTTTTTGAGTTCCAATTATGTTCAGGTCATCCACATACACAGCGATGATCACAAATTCAAATAAATATTTCTTAATAAATACACAAGGGCATATCGCATTGTTGGTATATCCTTTACTCAACAAATATTTACTTAAGTGATTATATCACATGCATCCAGATTACTTTAATCTGTAAAATGATCGCTGTAATTTGACCGAACATATTTCTGTAGCTTTTGAGCTTAATGCTTCAGACATTTTTAATACTTCTGGGATTTTTATATATATCTCATTATCAAGTGATCCATATAGATATGCAGTCACAATACCCATTAGATGCATTTCTAAATTTTTAGATGTCACTAAGCTCATCAAAAATCTGAAAGTAATTGCATTCATAACCAGGGAATATGTTTTTTCATAATCAATTCCCAAACTTTGAGAAAATTCTTGGGCAACAAGTCGGGCTTTGTATCTTGTTACCTCATTTTCCTTATTTCTTTTCTGAACAAAAACCCATTTATATCCAACGGATTTTACATGTTCGGGCGTCGTGAAGATAGGTCCAAAAATATTTATTTTATTAATGGAGTTCAACTCAGCTTCTATGGCCATTTTCCATTTTTCCCAATCAGATCTTTTCTGGCATTCCAATATGGACTTTGGATCTGGATCATCACTTTCATAATTAATTTTCTTGGATACAGAGAATGAGAAAACTCCATCATCATCTTCTATCTCATTTTTAGCCTATACATTTCCATTTTGGACATAGTTGATGAAAGTCTCATATTTTTCTAAATCAGTTTCGTCTTCAGGACTTTTATTTTTGCCTTCAGAACTTTTCTCTGTATTTTGTTCTTCTAGACCAGTCTTATTAATTTTTATCAATTTCTTTTTCTTTTGGGGATTTTTATCCTTTGATCCCACTGACCTTCCTCTTTTCAATTGAACTTTGGGTTCACTTACTATTTTTTCATTAGTTTATTCTTCTGAAACATTAATTCTGTATGGAACATTGGCAACAGATATATATGATTTCGTCACTCTTTTTGTATTAGTGAACGCATTTGGTAGTTGATTTGCCATATTCTGTAAATGTATAACTTATTGAACTTTCAGTTCACGTTGTTTCGTATGGGATCAAGGTACAACAATGACGATGTGCACCATGTAATATCTTTTGGAACTTCCTTAATTCCTTCCTTAACGCTGGGAAATTCATCTTCATTAAAATGGCAATCGGCAAAATGTGTCGTAAGCATATCACCAGTTCGCGATTCAAAATACTAAATTATACTTGGTGATGTATACCTGATATATATTCCCAATCTCCTCTGTAGTCCCATTTTTGTTATTTGTGGCGGAGGTATAGAGACATAAACCACACATCCAAAAACTCGAAGATGAGATACATCTGGTTCCTTGCCAGATGCTAATTATTTTGGAGAGTACTTATGATATGCACTTGACTGTATTTGAACTAGTATAACAGCATACAAAATTGCATGACCCCATACTAAAATTGGGAGCTTTGTTCTCAAAATTATGGGCTAGCAATAAGTTGTAACCATTTAATCAAAGACTCAGCCAAACCATTTTGTGTAAGAACATGCAGAACCGGATGTTCAACATTAATTTCTAATGATATACAATAGTCATTGAAAGCTTGTGAAGTGAATTCACCAGCGTTATCAAGTCTCACTTTCTTTATTGTATAATCAGAGAATTGTGTTTTGATTATTTAAGCAATGAATCTTACGAAAACCGTATTTCGTGTAGTCAATAGACATACATGTGACCATCTGCTGGATGCGTTAATCAATACTATAAAATATCAAAATAGCCAGCATTGTGGATGAGTAGGCCCACATATATCACCATGTATTCTTTCTAAAAATACTGGAGATTTATTTCCAAGTTTAGCTGGTGATGGCCGAGTTATTAACTTTCCTTGAGAACAAGCATTACATGAAAATTCTCTCGATTGAAAAATTTTCTGGTTTTTCAACGGATGGCCATTTGAATTTTTCACAATTTTTCTTATCATGACTGAACTAAGATGCCATAAACGTTCATGCCAGATTTTGAATGTACTTATAAATTTCGGGTTTACTGTAACATATGATTCAATCACGCTTATTTTTGTGGAATATATTCTGGAGGATAGAGCTGTCACCTCTTCTAATATTTGTTTTCGCTCCGAAATAACCGATGTAATGCAAAGATATTCAATACCACTTTTATTCATAGTTTCTATGTGATAACAACTTCTGCGGATATATCTGAAACTTAAGAAATTTCTGTCAGATTTAGGAGAATATAATGCATTATTTATTTCAAATTTTATTCCCCTTGACATTAAAAAACTGACTCTTCTGTAGCCCATAATAATTTTTGCATTACCAGATAATATTTTATTCACGCTTACAGCGGAATCTTTTATTTTAAGGGGGGAAAAATATTTTTTATCTTTAATTATTGTGTGCGTTGTAGCACTGTCTGCCAGACACATATCTCCATCCCCGATGTCAAAGATTGATATTTTCTGAATTTAGGAATATTCATAAAGGATGCATTAATATAACAAAACAAAAGTTTATATTACAATAAAACTATCTTACAGCAAGCAAAATAAAAAGCACAACTAAAACATTAGTAGTTTTATATTATTTTCTTCTTCACGAAAATTAACAAACATCATGTCATAGTTTGTTCTTCAATAAGATCTTAGTCATTTTGTTTCTCATTGATGGCTTCAGGATCATTTACAAAATCTGCAATATCGAGATATGTATCATCATTTAAGCAATCGAAAAAAGATCCAGATTCGCCATGAATGAAGTTGGTTTCATTTGCTTTTTCTTTAGCTTTTTGTGATTCTTGATACATATCGGCCAAATGTTTAGGCGTACGACAGGGGGACCAGTGTCATTTCATGCCACATCTGTAGCTAGCATTCTCATGTTGTTTATTAATCACACGACCAACTTTGTTTCCTTTGAACTTTTTATTATTTCTTTCAATGTTGAAATCATTAGGACGGAACATTTTTCCTGTACGTCCACGCCCACGTCCATATCCTCCTCGTTCACGGCCACGATCATAACCTCGACCGTGCTCTCATTCATAATTATAATTGGATGATGCAACATTCGCCTCTGGGAATGAAGCTGATCCAGTAGGACGAGTTTGATGGTTTGACGTCACAAGTTCATTATTTTGTTCAGCTACCAAGAGAAGTTGCATCAACTCTGAATACTTCTGGTATCTATTCGCCTGGTATTGTTGTTGCAGGATTCCGTTTCCAAGATGAAAAGTTTGGAGAGTTTTCTCGATTATATCATAATCGCTTATCTTCTCTGCACATAGAATTATCCTGGAAATAATTCTAAACAAAGCGGAATTATATTCACTAACACTTTTATAATCTTGGAACCGGAGATGCAGCTACTCATGTTTAGCCTTTGGTAAGATCACATATTTCTAGTTATCGAACCTATCTTTGAGTGATTACCAAAGATCTGCAGGATCTTCTTTTGTCATACATTCATCTTTTAAACCATCATGGATATAGTGGGTTAAGAATATCATAGCGTTAGCTTTTTTCTCTTTAGGAGTTGGCTTTGATTTATCGATGGTATCAAGGAGCCCTCTTCTTTTTAAAATGCATATTTGCTGCAACTGCCCACCTCATATAATTATTATCAGATATATCAATCTCGAGTTTTGTTAAATTTGACATGATAAATATATAAAAATTATCAAGTATAAATTTAATTATATATATATGTCTATATGTATATAACGTGTATAAACGTTTGTACGTGTGTGTGAATATAGGACGTGAGAAATAGAGAGATGGAAAATGATTTTTTTTATATTACTCTAACTTCTTCATTTACAAAGGTACAACATGTACTTATATTATTGTTTAGTCGGTAAAAACATAAGATGAGTATTATACTATTAAATATGGATAATTATCTCTTTATTTCTGACAAAAATCATTAAAATGTAAAATATTTAAAAACATTTATGTGTTTAGTACTTTAGTTTAGGGTTACTCTCTAATTAATAAATTTATGGGCTATACAGTAAAAATTTTATAAATTAATAATGTTAGAATCTAATATTTTATTAATTTATAATGATATTAATTTATCTATAAATTTATACATTAATAAATATTAATTTATAGAGATTTTTTGTTAAAAATTAATTAATAATTACTGTACTAAACTATATAAAAACAATGTACACAATTCAATCAAAAGAGAGAATTAGGGCTTTAAATTTCTGCAAATTTTCTTCTTCTCCGCATTCTCATGGCCGTTCGTAACGGTTCTCTGATTCCTGCTCGTCGCTACGCCAATTATCCACCGATGCAGGAGGAGCAACCCTCAACGGCGGATATTCCGCAGCAGCAATCTGAACGCCGGGGAGAATTTCCGGTTGAATCTAAACAACCGCAATTTATGAAATCAATCGACGATTTGGCTGCGTTTTCATCTGCAGTGGACGCTTTCAAACGCCAATTCGACGATCTTCAAAAGCACATCGAATCAATTGGAAACGCAATTGACTCCAATCTCAAGAGTAACGGCGTTGACCTCGCCGCTTCTTCCTCCTTCCAACAACCATCGCCACTTACTATAGAAACCACCGCGATTGTTAACCAATCGCCACTTACTATAGAAACCACAGCGATTGTCAACCAATCGCCAGAAGAGCCTACTGTGACTGTACCGGAGATATCGAATAAGCCGGAGGGGCGACGAATGTGCGAGTCGATGTGTAGCAAAGGCTTACGCAGATACATATACTCGAATATCTCTGATCGAGCTAAGTTAATGGAAGAGATTCCATCAGCTTTGAATCTAGCTAAGGAGCCAGCGAAGTTTGTATTGGATTGTATTGGGAAGTTTTATCTACAAGGGCGTAAAGCATTTACTAAGGATTCGCCTATGACTTCTGCGAGACTAGTTTCGCTTCTCATTCTTGAGTCTTTTCTTCTAAGGCCTGATGCTAGTGAAGGGAAGGTTAAGATTGATAGTTGTATAAAGGAGGCGGCCGAGACAGCTGCTGTTGCGTGGAGGAAGCGATTGATGAGTGAAGGAGGATTAGCTGCGGCTGAGCAAATGGATGCAAGGGGTTTGCTTTTACTAATTTCTTGTTTTGGTGTTCCTTCAAAGTTTAGGAGTTTGGATTTGTTGGATTTGATACAACAGAGTGGTTTGAATGAGATTGCGGGTGCGCTTAGACGGTCACCGTTTCTTGTCCCTATGATTTCAGGTACCATGTTATGTCTTTACTCGTTGAATTTTGTTGTAAAGGTGGTTCCTTTCGTTATAGAATCGATTTAGCATCTTTGTTTTTCGGTAAGCTTTGGTGTAGAATTGTATGTACCATGCAATAAACTAGGAGAGCACATAGCATTTTAGAGTGCAATGACTGATTGAGCCAAATTCTAACTAGAATTTATGCTGCAAAGAACTTGGAACTATCAACAACATTTTAGAGATGCTATTACCTTGGAATTAGTGTTTTCAAATCATATGACTTTGCTGTTCGATATTGATTAAGCCTTAAGCAATGCCAACTTAATAGGGTTGATGATAAGTTTAACTGGTTTCTTACACAATATTGTATTGGTTATAGGTGTAGTTGAAATGAGTATCAAGCGTGGAATGCATATTGAAGCTCTTGAGATGGTTTATACCTTTGGGATGGAAGATAAGTTTTCAGCTTCTTCAGTTCTAACTTCGTTCTTAAGGATGAGAAAGGAGTCATTTGAGACGGCAAAACGGAAAGCCCAGTCACCGATAGCATTTGTATGAACCTTCCTGGCACATTATTACGTACATCTTCATGAACTCTTTTTCTTCATCTTAATCTGAACAGTGTTATCTTTATTTCCCTACAGAAAGAGGCGATCGAAAAGCAGCTAGCTGCGTTATTATCAGTGATACAGTTTATGGAGACTCACAAGTTAGACCCTGCGAAAGAGGTACCAGGGTGGCAGATCAAAGAGCAAATCGTTAAGCTGGAGAAAGACATTCTTCAGCTCAACAAAGATATGGAAGAGAAAGCGAAATCCATCAGTTTAATGGAGGAAGCGGTAATTGCGAAGAGATTACATAACCAACAGATGAAACGTCCGAGGTTATCACCCATGGAAAGGACACCAGTAGCTTCTTCATCATATTCTTTGTCACCCATTAAAATGCCACCAGTAGCTCCTTCATCATATTCTCCTATCTACTGTGTTCGAAGCTTTCCTAGTCACAGAGACGAAGATAACGATGAAATATCAGCTCTCGTGAGTAGTTACCTCGGACCACCATCATCTTATTCTCATTGCTCAAGTCACAGGAGATCATCCCCTGAATCCTCCTCATATATGGTTCCACCTGGTGGGTTAGGAAGAAATGTATCTGCATACGAACATCTGCCTCCAAATTCATACTCTCATCTGGTTCACGGACAGAGACTTCCTCGACAGTACTCTCCAGTTCATGGACATAGACGTCAACGAGAGTACTCTCCTCCAATTCATGGACATAGACGTCAACGAGAGTACTCTCCTCCAGTTCATGGACAACAACAACAAATAACATTTGGTCTACAAAGAGCTTACAGACATTCACCATCTGAAGAAAGGTATTTGGGTTTGCCCAGTCACAGATCTCCTCGTGACTCATCACTAGACCGCAAAGGAAGAACGTAAATATGTGGCAAAGCTTTTTGTTCTTTTTCTAATTTAAGGCAGTTTTTTTTTCTTCAGAGCAGCCTCAAAATTAATTTAAAGTTTGAGGCTTAAGAATACAAAATTTTTTGCTCTGTAATTTGACAATTTAGATGCTAATGTTATTGCTTCACAGGTTCTTTCAATCAACCTCAGATACATCGATATCACTATCTAAGTAAACCTCTGGCTCTTCATCATCTAAATTCTCTTCATCTTCTGTATCTGTTCCTTCTTGCTCTCTTTGTACAGCTCGAGCGATTGCAGATTCCAGCCTTGTGCTTACGGTTTCCCATGATACAAGCTTGTCCATGTATGTATTTATGTATTCAGCTCTTCGGTTCTGCGTAGAATACAACAAACATGAGAACCATTGCTTTCAAATTTAGTGAAAAATATTCTGCATTTTGATGGTACCTCAAAATCCAGATAGTAAGCATGCTGTTTGGTACAAAGAGGGAAAAAGAAAACTAAGTCAGCGATCAAGAAACCAATATTTGTAGGTGAAATCCAGATAGAGAGATGAATAGGATATATAATATACCTCCCAGGTATCAATGGTGAGAAGTGGCTGCACATAAGAGGACAAACCAAATGTGTGAGGTGATAAAGATCCATAATAGCCAACAACAAAGATTGTGTGAGGTGATAAAGATCATCTCCATATTGGTAGTTTAGACACTTACAGAATAATCCCATACGAGTGGATTTACTGCGTTTGGAGTCTTCACTATTACAAGCTTCTTGTCTTCCTCCTTTGGGAGCGGATTTACCGCGTTGGCAACGTCAAGTCTATTCGCCTTATCTGCATTAATGGATCCCCAGAAGCTTAAGTATGTTGTTGGGGGAGGTTGCACATTTGGAAAGGGAACAAAGTTAAAGAAGAAAACACTAACATGCAAGCCATGTCCAACCCGAACCAAAATTAGAGGCAGCGGCCGACTTAAACCTTTCCATAAAGTCTTCGAAAGACCCGAAATCTCTCTCTATTAATCTGAGGAGCTCTCCAGTTGGCTTTCCTCCACCTCCAGGTTGAATACACTCCCAGAAGAACTCGTGGTTCCATGCCTGCAAACCCCTCATACACTTTTAATTCACAACTAATCCAGAGAAACCAACCCATCCCACATTAAGAGACGAGCCATTATGATCAGTGGTCCTAATCTGAACAAGTTATGGATCGTCAGGTTTACTCACTTATCCTGAATGTTATTTCTTGACTAAACTAAATGCAACATGTCAATGCATTTAACCGTGTCACTGTCTCTAACTATCTAGAGCAATATATCTACATAACCTGAAGCTTTACAACACCGATACAGCCATTTATACGTACTGATGGGAAAACAATATGGAATTTACCTGTGCAGCGTTGTTGAAGGCAGGAAGCATATTGCCTCTGTTGTATGAAAGAAGCACAACTTCTTCTAAAGACATTCCATCTAGATCTGTGCCAACGATTTGCTTGTTCAGGTTCTCTACGTAAGTTCTGTGATGTTTTCCCCAATGATAATCCAAGGTTTCCCGGCTCATATGCGGCTCCAAAGCATCCTACCATACATCAACACACCCAACGACAACCACAGAGTGAGCAACATCTCCTACATAGTTCCAAATCAGCAACCTAAACGTTTCTTTGACTTTTAAGTATGATTCACATAATGTCCTATTTCTTGTTCCTACATTCATCTTTACATTGAAAGTAATGTTTCATCATAGCTTCAATAACTTTCACAGCTTTATGTCACACCCATATTATTAGCAGCAGAATCAACAAACTCTGACCCAATGATATCATTAGCAACCAAAACTCAAAACTAAAAGCTGTGTCTTTTTTTAAACTCAAAATTAAACTCTTGATAACGAATTCAAGAAAACTTACAAGAGGATATGGAGGCGGCTTCAGCTCAAATCCAGCTGTAATAACACCGGAAACAGCAACTTTTGTCGACAACCGTCTCTGCGCCATAAAAAGACAACAAGAAAGAATGTTTTTTGAGTTCAAGTTTCATTCAAGCATTTCATCAAACACCATCCCTACATGACTCCTTGGTCATATTATCACTGAAACAGAGTTTCTTGTAGAATTTATCAGCTGATTCGAACTTCAAAGGGTAAAAGAGAAGTTGCAAAATCCAACCTTTTCGTTTCTTTTCAATTGCATTCGCCGGTTTAGCCCTGTAATTCACAAACCAAACCCATGTAAACCCAAGTGTTCACAGTGAGCAAGAGAAAGAAATAAGAAAGATTGAAAAAAGGAGAGACCTTGAGAAGGAAGAAGCAAAGGGCACGAGAGAGCTGAGGAAGTACTGGCTGCCATTGCCACTGTCATCATATTTCTTCAAAGCGTTACTGATTTATTATTTGGTCTTTTAGAGCATCTCCATCGCATCTGCCGATTTGGATTTTTTTTTTTTTTTAATATTATTTTTATTAAATTTTATTGTCTCGACGAATCACGTCTGACACGTCGTTATCTTTGAAAAACACGAAAAGTGTGTCTTTTGGGATGACTTAATCACACTACGACACGTGGTGATACTCATTTAAAGACATCTCAAAAAATGATCAATGGAGATCTTAATGTCTTATTATGTCTGCAATAAATATAACTGAGCTTTCTAATCTCAAAATTTTTTTTTTTTTTTTTTTAATCTCAAATTCTTTAAGTGTCACTAGTAATACTTATCCATCGTGTCTCCTAATGAATAAAACTTATAATTGTAGAAGGGACTTTATTATTTTTCAAATATTCAGTGGTCGTAAGTGGATAACTAAATTGCCTCTATTTTATTAATTTTAAATATCCTGAACTTAAATCAAAATTAAGTAATCGCCATAAGAATGTTGGAAAAATTAATTTGTGTATACTATTAAAAGGGAAGCATATTGATTTAAAATTGATTTTATTAATTTTAAATATCATGAACTTTAATAGTATAGAGGGGAAGCACATTTTATGTTCTAAAAGTATTACATGAAATGTCATTTCAATGTAGGAAGGAAAAAAAATGCTGAGCAATTTTGGAAAAAGGTATAAAAACCAGTGGATCTTGGGTTGATTTGTTTGGTATCGGGTCGGATAAACACGCAGATCTTGGTTCAAAAAAAAAACATTTGGACCAAAATAATATTGTTTCTTTAAAAGAACGATTTAATTCGAAATATTGTTTCATTATCATTCGTTGAAACTAACCAAGTTTTAATATGGAAAATCTATTCAAATAATATTTTTTTCTTAAATAACGTTTTATGGAACTGCATTGATCATAGCCGTTAATGTATTTTTTAAAAAAATTAAGAATTGTTATCATATTTACCTAAACTACTAACCAAATCTTTCGGAGTAATTTTAGAAACCACAACTGTTAAAAAATATATTTTTTTTTAATTCCATAGAAACCTAAATCGATACAGCTTTTTTATATATAGTACTAGATTCGTACCCGCGGTAATTATTTTAATATAAATTATAGTTTTTTTGTTCTTTAATGTTTATAAATACTTTTATTTTGTTAGTATAATTTTATTTTATTTTTATAATGCTTATAAATATATTTTTCCATTTAACATATTTTTATAGTTTTGTTTATTTATTTATTGTTTATAATATATTTAACATGCTTTAAATATGAAATTGTCTTATTTCCATGTAACAATATCAAATTTTTGTTATTTGAATTAAATCTACGTAAATGAACGTTGTTGTTTACTCTCATTTTAATGTAAATTATAGTTTTTTGGTTCTTTAATGTTTATAAATATTTTTACTTTACTTGTGTTATTTTATTATATTTTTTATAATTCTTATGAATATATTTTTCTGTTTAATATATTTTTGTAGTTTTGTTTATTTATTTATTATTTATAATATAGTTAACATGTTTTAAACATGAAATTATTTTATTTCCATGTAACAATATCAAATTTTTGCTATTTGAATCAAACCTACACAAATGAATGGTGTTGTTTACTCTCATTTTACTATAAATTATAGTTTTTTAGTTCTTTAATGTTTATAAATATTTTTATTTTGTTCGTATAATTTTATTTTTTATAATGCTTATGAATATATTTTTCCATTTAATAAATTTTTTTAGTTTTGTTTATTTATTTATTATTTATAATATATTTAATATGCTTTAAATATGAAATTGTTTTATTTCCATGTAACAATATCAAATTTTTGTCATTTGAATCAAACCTATGCAAATGAATGGTTTTGTTTACTCCCATTGAAACAATTTAGAGCAAATCTTACCGAACAAGATATTAAATTAATCAAAAAAATAAAAAAAAATTCTAACTAAATGAAAACCAGTACAATTGTCAATCTTATGTATAATTAATTTTCCCACTAAAATTGATCCAGTTCTTGTCATAAAAAAATTTGATTCTATAATTTTCTTAATTAACTATAAATTCACAATTCTCCATTAAAATGAATTATATGAAATTTTTCCGCAAAAAAAAATGATATGTTTCTAAATACTGCTTCTATTGACAAGCCGTTTTCTCTAATTCATTTCTTTAGTTCCATTAAAATACCTCTTCTGGTGTTTCCATCCACATGCCCCAGCTTAATGATTTGTTTCACATCTTCGTCCAAAGAGATTAATCCATTGAATCTGTATACAGATCTTGAATATCTGGAAACAAAAATAAACTAGGAGGCGAAACAATTGAGTTATTATTATTAGCAAATGAAAAGTAGTTCAAAAAACCAATAATAAATTAAGTTCATGTATTATAGTATTTGTGTTATTTAAAAATAGCAAGGTTTTATTTGCCTCAAATGTTTATGATCTCTTAATTACATGCAAACGTTATTTTCTGTTTTCTACTTCAATAAGCAAGTATATAAGATTGAAGCCACTATGGAACATGATGGTGTCACCTACTGAAAATCTAAGTTGACGTGAACATTAGGATGGAAGGTTATGATAATTTCACGCTCATTTACATATATATACACGTATTATTGAGAGTTTGAATCATTGCGACTAACATGACAACCCAAAATCCTTTCAAGTTTATGAACAATATATATCTTATGCTTCTTTTGATTCAAATATGGCATCATCAATCCTACATACTTGATAGAAAATTTATTTGTTGTGTTTTTAATAGTGTGCAGATTCATTAATTCAATATTGGTTTATTTTTTCTTAGGCCTATGTTTTCTCACAATTTTTTTTGTGTGGTTATATACAGAGTGATATCTAAAGGAGGGCTTAAGGTTCTAATTACGGATAAGAAAAGCAAAATCATTGGGGAAAAAAAACTGTGAATGTTTTTCTCAAGGAAAAAATTCAGAATATGTAAGCTACACCACACGTTTTTCAAGACTCCCTCAGGTTTTCATTTTTTATTAGAAGTTAGATTATGACATGATAAAATATAACGTTACGTACTATTGACACATAAACCTCAGTAATTAATAAAAATACTCTAAGCAAATTATTGAACTTGCAAGATTGAAAGACTTTAACCAGTCCACCTAGAGCTTCATAAAAAATGGTTTACGAGGGTGATGTTCTATTTTCCTCGGATGTTATCACTACAGATGGTGTGAAAGAAGGAAGCGTGTAAGGTGAAACAGGGAGGTGTACAATCAAATGACTTTGGCATGAATAATATACTTCCCACGTTAATTTTGTCAATTTCATTAGTTGACTGTGTTTAGACTTTATTTATATAGAGGAAAGCAACATGTAATTGTATAGTAGATTTGTGTATCCATCCAGACATATAGTCTAAGGCATATATGTATAATGTATGATATAAAAATACAAAATTTTTATTTATATACTTTATAAAATTGTAAATTCTCATTATCTGTTTTATTTTCATTCAATTTGTGTGCTATTTAAATCTCGGCAATCAAACAAAACAAAACAATATTACACATTGGAGATCTTAAATCTTGATTAAGTTTTAAGTTATTTTAAAAGAGAACTAGAACCACATTATTACAACTTTTAAATATGGAATACAAAGAGTTGTTGAAATAGAATAAATATATTTTAATGTATTAAAAAAACATTTCCATACACCTATGACCTATCCATTTCGAATATTGGAAAATAAAATACATTACCGAACTATTCTAGAAACAAATACAAGATGGACGGCTTGACAACATATTCAAAAAATTACATAGGCTATCTATTTCAAATATTGGGACATGAAACATGTCTACAAGATGGGAACAGATAATTTGGATAATAGGTTTTTTTACCTAAACTATTGTAGATAAAATACGAGACAAAATTTTTGGGTAATGGGGCGAGATCATAAAATTTGGATAACTAAATTTAATTTTAAAACTTTCACTGATAATTATATTTTTTTGTCAGTGAACGGTATGCAAGTTATTTGCGGATTTTTGACAAAAAAACAAAATATATAATTATATATTTTCGAATATATAGTACTAAAATTTAAAAATCATATGTAATATATATAACATAATTTTCAAAATTTAAGGTTTTTTATAAGAGTTTTTTTATTTATGAACAAGAATTTTGGGTAACCGGACAAGATCACAAAATTGAAATAACTAAATTCAATTTCAAAAATTTCACTGATAATTATTTATTTTTGCCCGTGAACCCTCCGGATTTTTGGGTTACTTGCGAGCTTTTGAAAAAATAATATAGTTATATATTTTTCTGATAAATAGTATTAAATTCTTTAAATAATTTGTAATATATATAACATAATTATCAAAAATTAAGTTTTTTTTAGAAGAATATTTTTATTTATGTTTACAATTACTTATTATTAATATTAATTAATTTTTAGCTTTAAATATATTTTATAAATTAGGAAAAATGGTTTACTGAAATGCATGTGGTTTAACCTCGTGTCTCGCAAATTCAAGCGGGGTAGATGCAGACATACTATTTACTCCCGTGGATTTCGCAGAATGGATTTTTTTGTGGGCCTAGCGGATGGGTTTAACCTGTTTGACAACTCTATTTAGGTCATCCGGTTCAGGAGGTTTTAATTTTTTTTGCGGTTTTTATCCGGTTTGATAGTTTGCGAGTTTAATAGAAATCTAACCGATCACTAATGCGGTTCACATTCAATCCGGGTCCGCCATCATGTCAATCTGAATTTCATGGTGAAACAATTATTACTTCAAAGTTCAAACATTCACAAACTTGATGAAACCAAACCAATATAAGTTTGTGTTATAAATGCTATACCAAATAAATATATCTATAAATATAATTCCGCACGTACTTACAGGTCCGGATCTAGTACACCCATAAGGAAGCAGTATAAATCTCTTCTTCGTCTAAACCCTTCATTTTAGAGTAAAATTAATAATTGTAAATGTTTTATTTTTACTTTCATGTAAAAATCTGATCTTTTTCTATTCCAAAAATAATTTCTGAGAATCTCAAAGTACAATTTGGTAGGATCTCTGTATGGTGTCAATACAGAGATTGATAGTAGTATCATGCAAGATAAACATCTACAGAATCTAATCTACGTACACCACCGTAGGGACAAAATTTTGTCTTAAAAGATTGTTTATTGCAAGCCTCTATCAATCAACAGTCCGTTCTAACAAAGAAGAAGAAGAGAAAAAAGCAAGGAAGAAGAAATTTGAGTTTGTAATAATTGTATTTCTATTTGGAAATATATAAGAAACAAAGATATTTGTTTTGTTTGTATTGATTTGCATCTAGAAGATCAACAACAATTTGTTGGACCGTAGCTGTATATTTTGTTTTTTTATAGTTGTATTAGCTGTAACTGTAAGTTTTTTTTTGTTGTAATTATGTTGGATATAGCTGTAATTTTGTTGTTGTATTAGTTGTATGTTTAAGTTATGTTGCTATAATTTATATCATACAGTTGTGAAGGGGGCTCAAAAATAGCAAAAATAATTTTGGGCTCTATTCAATATTTGAATTTGAAATATGAGTATAATTTTATGTTAATTTTGTTTTTTTACTATTTTGGTTATGTTGTTATAATTTTTATCATACAGTTGTCATGGGGGCTCAAAAATAGCAAAAATAATTTTGGGCTCTATTCAATATTTGAATTTGAAATATGGGTATAAATTTATGTTAATTTTGTTTTCTTTACTATTCTGGACCTTTTTTATATCCGTCCTTAACAGTTGTCCAAGTGGATCAAACCAAACTACATACATGAACCATATCATAAAAAATTAGGAAATGTATATTCTTTAATACAAAAATGGCAAAAATCTTGATTTGATATCATCAAAGTCTGTCTGCCTCATTACTCCAGATCAAGTGTTGACTGTTTTATATTTTCTTGCCAAAACTAAAACGAAAACAGATTAGAAAGTAACGTGTCTACATTTTTTGTGACGCTAATCAATGCCCTTACTCCACTACTTTTCATATAAATTGACCACAAAGACATTTACTTAATTTCATCAAACAAAACCAAACTGACAACAAATCATATTGAACTTCCAAAGTCTTCTATTTCTCTTGTTGCATAATCCCAAAATATCAATCATGTTGATCAAGAGTGTGTTTTTTCTCCTTGTGGCTGTATTCATCGCAACCTCCGTGAATGCCCAATCTCCCTCGTTTCCGTTTCCATTTCCATTTCCAATGCCCGGTATGCCTGGTATGCCCGGTATGCCTGACATAACCAAATGTTGGTCGTCAAGAATGGCGGATATGCCAGCATGCTTAGCAGAGATCAGACAAGCCATAATGAGCGGTAAATTTGGAAGCATAGGTCCAGCATGTTGTAAAGATATTCTAGATATTGAAGCTAATTGTATGCCTAATCTTCCATTCAACCCATTTGTCCCTCCTATGGTAAAGCAACAATGTTCCCAAAGTGCTGGTCCAGGTGGTCATCCAACCACCACACAATAGGATGCAAAAAGATAGTTTATGAAAGCATTATTTTCAAAATTTGTATTAGTCCCATAATGTTATTGAGAAAAACAAAAAGAAGAAGCAATGGATTAATAATAATGTTCTTTTATGTCTTATGAATCACAGATTATATATCTAGTAACGTTCTTAAAGGTTTCATCTTTGATCCTTATATATTATGTTAAATCTCGCTATCTTTTATGCTAATGCTTTCCAAGATGAATAGTGAACACATAGCTTCTATATAACTCGACCATAAACAATTAAGAATACATTACAATACATTATATATTATCAAACAAAAATGTTACAAAATAATGAGAAAAAAGATCATGCCCAAGCTCTTTTCCTAGGAGAAAGATCAGAAGTTTTGATATCATCTATTTTGGCCGCCATGATGAAATCGTTCATGCTTAACCCTCCTACATTATTCATCCAATAACCAACAACAAACGGGTTTTAAGAAACTATATATTAAAACTCAAAAATGCACACGAATATTTGTATGTTTTGACATACCAATGGAAGATGTGGATAGTTCAGCTCGAACTTGGGTAGGATTTTCCAAATGAAGAGAAGGGTAATGACCAGAAGCTTCAGCAACCTTCTGGATCCTGTTTATGAGCTCAACACCGCATCCGAAATCTCTCACTTTCCACATGCAGCTTATTTTAAGACCGCCTGCTTTATCCTCCACTATACTCCATCCCAAAACCTGAAACGTTTTACATAATAACCATAGAGATTGAGCTAGCACTTCATTAGAATGGTCACACTGAATCAAATCAAGTAGGTGATACATGAACACAAGGCTTGTGAATTATGCGAACAAAACAAACAAAAACTCAGATTGATATATAATATTTAGCAATATGAACACTAGCTCATAAACTATGGTTGAAACTTCATGGGTTTCATTTAACGTTAACCTAATGGTAATAAATCTTCTTTGGCTTATCTATTCTTGGGTCAAAAGTTTAGAATTTCTGGACTAACCAATCAATAATCAGTGAAATATGAGAGAAAAATATATTTTCTATGATAAAAGTCTCATAACCATGACAATGAGTGGACTTGTATACAAGATAGATTACTAAGCGTTTATTGATGTTTAATCCTTATCCATCAAAGCCTACATCAATAACATCTTCACAACATCTTGATCAACTAACGGACTTGTAAATCAAAATTCGAACATTTTACAGTACAAAGAAATAGAAAAATTAACCTTATGAAGAAGCTGTTTGGCATCATCAGCCGACAAAGGAGCCTGTGAAGGTGAAACAGGGGAGCATTGAAGCTGAGAAAGTGACAGAACAGAAGCGTTTGGTATCAAAATCTTGTGCTCAGTGCTTTGACAACCCAACACTTTATCTCCGAACTGACTCGCTATCTCCTCCGGATAAGGGTCACGAGCTCCGAAATCTCCAAGAAAATCTTGCGCCAGATTAGACCGGGTTACTGTTAACCGGCCTAGTTTACGGTTAGTTCTATTCGCAGGTGGTAATAAACCGACGAATTGAACAGTTGTGGTGGAAGGAAGATGACGGAGGAAGGAGACGGAGATGTGACAAGGCGGAGATGACGTGGCGGCCATCGGAAGACGTTTGCTCTATACCGAAGATAGAATTTTGGTTTAGAGAGCGAAACGATTTTCAGACCACATTCGTACTTCGTGGCTGAGTTTAAAAAGACTGAGGTGACATAGGACCCACACGTCACGTTTCATCTTAATAAGCCCATTCTAAATTTTGTAAGGTCCAGGTCCAAGTCCAATTGACTCATTTTGGTGCCACGTAGTAAAACGTGGGACCTAGATTAAATTAACGTGGGACCTACTTGACACGTGACGTCTTCATCCAATAAGCCCATTGGACGGTCCAAACCGACGAATTTTTGGGTTTATACTTGTGCTTAGCTACTGTGGTGAATCTTGTTAAGATCTGATAATTCCAAATTTACCCTTTTTGGTAACTTTAATTACGAACGAGTACCTTTCTTCCCCTTCTTTCCCGATTTCAAGCCCTAAAATTCCGAATTTTTCTGTTTACTCGCTTTAACGACAGTCGCCGAGTGAGGGAGATATAAGAGAGAGAGAAAGATGCCGGTTCACGATGAGCAAGAGCACGAGGTGTACGGAGGAGAGATCCCAGAGGAAGAAGAAGGAGAGATGGATACAGAGGAGTACGAAGAACACGGCGGAGAAGAAGGCGCCGCCGTCGGAGATGAGGATCTTGAACCAGGCTCTAACTCTAGGGTATTTCGATTCTTCGATCCATATCTATCTAATTGGGATCCTTTTTGTTTCCCCCACTGTATTTTATAGTCTGTTGTTTTGCTTGGATTGTGTTTCCAATAGGATTTGGAGGATATGAAGAAACGAATTAAGGAGATTGAGGAAGAAGCTGGAGCTTTGCGTGAAATGCAAGCCAAAGCTGAGAAAGATATGGGTGCTGGTCAAGGTTTGTGCTTTACTAACTGATGCATTGAATCTTGAATCTTTATGCTCAGATTCACATAGACTTTGAATGTTGATAGATTAGGTTTAGAGCGTATCTTGTTGTTTATGATAGATTTTTTTAGTGAATCTACAAATCTCTCAAGAAGTTTCTTGGAGGTTGGTTATAGGAAGGAAATAATTAGTGAATTTCGTGTTTTTGGTGATGTAATCTATTGAAACGATTCTGAAGATACCTTTAAGCTAATTGGGTCAATGCCCTTTTTATTGTTGTTGCATATCAATGAAGATCCTGCAAATGGTTCGGCCGAGAAGGAAGAAGTGGATTCACGTTCAATATATGTTGGCAATGTGAGGCTTTTTCACCATTAATTTCTTCATACGTTTCGCATTTATGTTTGTATAGTTTTCAAAGAAAGTTTTGTTTACACAGTTTTGGTAGGAGGTCTTAATTCACAAAACCTTATCTCCCATCTTTGCTTTTATCAGTATCTGTGAAGTGTTAGTCCTCAGATGATTCTTAAGATTTCCTGTGTCTATGGTTTTTGTTTGTATTAGGTGGACTATGCATGTACTCCAGAGGAAGTCCAACAACATTTTCAATCCTGTGGAACTGTCAATAGGGTTACGATTCTGACTGATAAGTTTGGTCAACCTAAAGGTTTTGCCTATGTCGAATTCGTGGAAGTAGAAGCTGTTCAGAATTCTCTTATTTTGAACGAGTCAGAACTGCATGGTCGTCAGATTAAGGTGTGCAAACTCGTTTCACTGACATAGATTTAATTGTCTTATAGCTAAAACATATGTCATTACAAGACTTTGTGTAATCCATTTTCAGGTATCTGCAAAGAGAACTAACGTCCCTGGAATGAGGCAATTTCGAGGAAGGCGACCCTTTAGACCCATGAGAGGTTTCATGCCCGGACCTCCATTTTATCCTCCATATGCTTATGGGTACGTTCTAGAAACTTCTCTGCTTCCATATATAAAACTAAAGATTCTGATAAGAAGAGATAGGAGAAGTCTATTTACTTGATTCAGTGTGTATGTATTGAGAGGAATTGTCATGGTTGTTTATGCAGGAGAGTTCCGAGGTTCAGACGGCCCATGCGCTACAGACCATACTGATTAAGGCAAAGTGGTGTTAAAAGTAGCAGCTGCCTTTCGGATCAGGAAGGCTCATCATCAACTCGGTTGATCGGGTGCTGCAGTTGGTTCGATTAACAGAGATGAATTGAAGAAATTGTATGGCAGTAGAGCGATGAGAGGGAATTATATTTTAGATTTCTGTACAATATTTGATGACAAGAGCAACATTTTGAGTTTCTTGTTTTTATCTTTGAACACGAGTCATAACTCATAAGCTTTTCCATTGAGAATGACCTCCACGCTATTGAAAACTATTTGATTTTTAAACCTTATATTACAGCCATAACATCTTATTAAAAAGGAAAAAAAAAGGAATTATGGTATAGGCAAGCAAATTAGGGTATACAAAATTTTCAACATCCTACCCAAAGAAAATGTGTTTCGTTGATCGATCACTTAATTTTCAAATAATTAAATTTCTTGATAATTTTTGTTTTTTTTTTTTGTTATCAAGCTATGGAGGTTTTACTTTAAAATGCACAATAAGATACCTTTGAGAAAACTATTCTCACGACTCTTTTTGTAAACTTCAAACGTACTCTTACAATCCAAGAGAATGCTAACATTAATTAATTATAAAGCTTAGAGGCCACGCAAGACTTCGAATCATAGAAAACACACACACACACACGCTTGAAAGCAATTAGAAAAGTCAGAACCACAAGAAACAAACGTATAAAGAAACACGGAAAAGCATATACCCTCGACATGAAAGAGACACAACAAGAAAGTCAACCTTGTTGACCATTCCCTATGCCTTTCAGCCTTTGGAAATTGGGTTTAAGACACCAGCTGCATAGAAAACTTGAAGTAACGTAAGCACAAGAAGAATTAAAGCGGCAAGAGATGATAGAGAGATCCATACAGAACGAACACAGGTGCATTGAACGTGTAAACCATTAGCTGTTTACTCGTTAACTCCCACAAACACAGGTGCTAAGTAGCTTTTTGATATATCAAACGTGTAATCTTTAGTGATTCTATTGAAGAATCGAGACACTTCATCCTATGTTCCAAAAGAGTTCTGTATGATACCTTCTTCTTCAAGAAATGTTGCATCCCTTCTATTGTTTATAAGGCAGCCCATGAACATAGCGTAGCTTGTTATGTGGTTTGTGGAATCTGCACTGAACTGCTCAAAGGCAATGCCATTTAATATTAGCAAGCTAATAAAATCATCCAAGATTATTTTTGGAATTTGAAGCTTGCCCTTATCGAGACTTATATCCAAGAATGTGTCCACCATGTTTGTCTTCAACTTGAATTTTATTCCACTGCTACGAAGATTTCTCGCTGACAAGATTAGCTTTAGAGATTCGTCAGACGCCATGGCCGAATCTGTGACAGATTTTCAAACCATTTACAGTGGTTTGATGTGAAATGGGAATGAAAGTATTACGGATCCGATCAAGAAGATGTTTTGCCTTACATATGTTGTTTACAGTACGACATTTTCTTGGGTTTTCAAACGAGTAGCTGAAGAACTTCAAAGCTATAGTGGTTATACAATCCGTGGATGGAAGTTTCGCCGTGTCGAGTAGAGTTTGAAGAACAACCAGTGGAAGCTGATTCTCTAGAAGAAGAAGGTCTCTCTGTATAGCTGAAAGAACCCATGGCAAGTTGAAAATTGGATCTTCGTAATTGATGTTTCTTGAAACGGTCAAGAACAAAGTGAGAAAAAACAACCATCAAGAACTATCATATCGACCAGTGCCTTAGATGGAAACCCAAGTCCAACAAGATCTTCTGAATATGAATCTCTTATCTCTGGTTCTTTCGATTCCACTGCACGAATTAGATCATCCCTTTTCACACTTTCTTTTTTTGCTTGCGATACAAAGGAGTTTTCGAACCTTTTCTTTTGCTCTTGAATGCTTTGTAGTTCTTGTTTTCCTTTATGGTAAGGGCCTATTGAGATATTTTAGGTTGATAGCCATAGGAATTTTGTTTGTCGCGGGTGAGAAACTCAGGGATCTTGAAGATGCAATGAGATTTCTTGAAAGTAACGTTTTTCACAGTGCCATTCTGATGAAACAAGAGAGAAACAATAAATTAGATTTTCTGCACACATCGTTTTCAAAGACGTAGCGAGGCTTTGGCTTGTATAGGATCAGGTAATAGTGGGTAAGAGTTGGGTACGGATTGTTCGGAGTATAAGAATCGGATAATAGTGGGTAAGGGTATAGGCTAGGTAGCATGTAAATTATTTCTGAGGTTTGTTTCACATGTCAGAAACGTTTCAAAAACCGAAACTCTTAGAAAATCGATGGAAACGCAGTGGAAACATGTTTCCTAAAAACCGCAAATTTGGAAACGTGATGAAAAAGTCTGTTTCCGTTTCGGAAATGCAATGAAAACTTTTTTTTTTTTTTTGAAAACTTATTAAGTTTATTTTGAAAACGTACCTAGATATGGACTGGATGAAGAAGGGGAAAATGTCAAAAAAAGCCTGAACTTTTAAATTGAGGACGTTTAAAGCTTCAACTTTCAAAATGCCATTTAAATGCTCAAGTTTTTTGTTGATTTTTAATTGAATAACAAACTTTCGTTGACTGGGCCATTTGAGACATGTCGTTAAATTGACGTTTACACTTCCATTTAATCAAAACGACGTCGTTTCAAATTTTATTAAAAATCATCAACTTTCAAATTGTTGACGTTTAAATCCTCAACTTTTAATTAAACATCGTTTAATTGCCTAAGTTTTCGTTGACTTCATAATTCAATGTCCAACTTATTTTGACTATGCCATTTGAGGCATGCTTTTAAATCAAGTGATGGAGCACGTTTATGGCGTATAATTTTTTGTTAGCAGCTTCTGTTTATTCAAAACGACTAATATTCCGATAACTATTTATCAATCGTCTCTCTTTCTACTTTTGGTCACTTCATCGTGATCCAATCATAATCAAAGAGTAAAAAATCTTCTCAAATTAAAATCTGCCTTTGGAAAAACATAATCCAACAAAGTCTTTACCACCTAGAATCTCCAAAAAAATCCCATAGAATTCTCTAAAACCCCTAAAAAAATTGAGTTTCTTAAGCGTTGGTAATAGCGAATTAAAATTTTACTTTTTGAGAACTAATTAAATTTGATTTAATATTCATTGGAAAGTCAAATAACCGATTCGAGTATTTGACTTCCCAATGAATATTAAATCAAATATAATTAGTTATCGCCAAAGTTTAACGCTTAAACCGATAACCGATAAAATAATGTTAAAACAATTAAATATTTTTTAATAACCAATTTGATTTCTTATACTAACCATTTCTTTTGAAAGCTTTATAGAGTTAAAGCTTTAACATTATTTTATCAGTTATTTGACTTCCCAATAAATGTTATTTAACATTCTTTTATCGGTTACAAAATTTATTTAATATTCATTGGAAGTCAAATAACCGATAAAAGAATGTTTGTAAAGCTTTTTGAAAAATAAAATGGTGAGTATAAAAAATCAAATCGGTTATTTGACTTCCCAATGAATATTAAATAAAATTTAATTACTTATCAAAAAATTAAAATTTAATTAGTTAACACAATATATAAGAAACTCAATCGTTTGAGGGGTTTTAGAGATTTCCATGGGAATTTTCCGGAGATTCATTGTAATGACCCATATCCGGACTAGAAACCAGTACTGAAAAGTTTTTCGCAAAATAATCAAAGGATGGACGAAGAAGCTAAAGGAAAAGGCGAAAGGATAAGCCTAGAGAAAGAAGGAGAAAAATTAAAGAAGAAAATCATCAAGCAAAGGAGTAATTTATTAGAAGAAGCATGAGGAGGTTCGATGAGGAGGAGCTAAGTATTAGAAGGATCGGATCAAACCAAAAAGGAATTTAGTTATCAAGTTAAAGGAAAAACTTGGTAACCAAGCTAAGTGCATAAATCGTTTAGCACACTAATCATGAAGAAGAATGTCAAATAAGGTCTCGACAAATGGCGACCATGCATGGTGTTGTACCATGCAAGCCACCCGACAAGGCCATGGGCTTGTTAGCTCCTCACCACATTTTAGAGAGAAAGAGTTGGAGAGAGAAAGAGTTGTTGAGTTCTTAGAGGAGAGTTCGAATCCGCCACGGAGATTGCTGAGAAGACCAGTCCAAGCACCGAGCATGAAGCCTGCTTGTACCAAGAGACGCCCAGGAGCACCAGATCTTGCCATTAATGCCGTGAAGCTGATCCAAAGAAGAAGAAGAATTCCGCAACTATGGTGATTCCAAACCAAAGCTAATCCAAAGAAGAATAAGTGAAGCCGCAACAAAGATAAAACCAAGGAGTTGAAGCCGTGAAGATCAAGCCAAAATCGACAAGATCAAAGCTCTTTATCAAGAAGATCCATCCGAGGTTAGTCAAGCAAAAATCAAAGATGATCCGTGGAGAAGGGAGCTGAGTTGTTAGCTGAGTTAGTCCATGAAGTTTGAAGATCTTTTCAAACCAAACGTACCAAAGAAGATCCAAGTTTTAAGAAAGATCTGTAAAACATCCAAGACCGAGTGTTACTATGCCGTGTTCGACAAGAAACAAGTGTATGTTTGAGATAGTCTTAGTCTACAAGTCGTCTCTTACCCTTAAACCAGGGCGTTAACTCGATCTGTAGCAAGTGAGGTGTGATCGCGATAGTGGAGTAAGAAGCAGCACCTGATTCTCAAAACTCTCAAACCGTATCTGGGCATCAAGTCGGCCATTCATCATGAGTAGAGTAAGTGTTGAGTAATTTCTTTTATTGCGTGGTTTTATTGCTTGATTTGATTGCTTGATTGGTAGAATAGATTGCATGCATATAACACTGCAAACTGAATATGTACTTAATTAAACTATCATAAGCCTTAAAAAACACTTAGGTTAGAATTATTTGCATGTTCGCGAGTGCTCAGTTTAGTGAGTATTCGTGATTTAGGTTAAAAGGTGGTGTCATGCATAGAGCATGATATCGTTTAGTAGAGTTAGTTTTAGTTTTGCTTGCTTTTTAGGGGTAGTTTTAGGGTGACCGATGGATAATTATCTCTTTGTGAGATAATTATTCATTTGGTTTTAGAGAGTCTAGAGTTTAGTTTGGGTAGATTAGGATTAGGGAGCCGGGTGTGGAACTTCTTGTGATCTTAGGATTTCTTGATAGGAAGTTGAAGCATGCCGAAGATACGGAGACATAAGCATTTGGGGGTTATCACGTATAGTAGCCGGGTATGCAACCCCATGGAATGGGAGTGTGTCCATGAGAAGTACATATTGCGAAGTACAGAGGAGCAACCAGTGAGTTGTACGTATTTATGCCGACACCGACTGTAGTGCCTAGGTTGATCTGAGTATCTCTGGCTGAAAGGTGGTTGAGGAGGTGGTGTTACACGTATACCAATTTCTGTGTGATTTCGGACAACGTAGTGGTGTGTGGAGTTTAGAGTACAGTTTAGAGTAGAGTTTAGGTTAGATAGAGTCTTAGGTTTAGGTTAGATAGAGTCTTAGTTTTAGGTTAGATAGAGTCTAGGGTAGTTTAGTGTCGTGTCTTCTGGGAATGGCTCAGGAGATTCTTGTGTGTAGATTGTTTGAGTTGTGTCTTCCAAGATTTAGCTCGGAAGATTCTTGTGTGTGTTTGATTGTCATGTCTCTCGGGAATAGCTCGGGAGATTCTTCTGTGTTTACTTTTAGCTTCGGCTTGTGTGCTTTGATTGTTTGTTTAGGTTTAGTTAGGGGTTATTGTTTACCCAGCCTTGCGAGTTACATTAGGTTTCTCATAACCGTTTGTTCGTTTTGCAGGATTAGTTAGTTAGGGGTAGAGCATTAGGAACCAGATTTGTTTTAGCTGCATTTGCAAAGAGTTGTTTTATTTGAAAGTAGTATTTTTAAAATAGGATCCCAACTATATCCGTATTTTCTATCGGTTTGAAGTATTATAATAAGTAATAAAGTGATTTATTTTTCTCTTAAAAGCATTCAATCAGGGTACTGGTAAGGATCTTGTCCGGACCGGCACAACGGACGGCTATGGGTGGATGGTTGCAAAGCCAAAACTCATAGTCGAACGGGTGAATGACCGAGGAATGGCTCTCGTGAACAAAGGGAGACTCCGGTTCACGATTGGACTGATCCTTGATCATTCCTATAGCTGCTCTCCAGATTGTTATTTGGCTTGACCGGCTATAGAGCGGTTCGGGGGCGCTACATTCATGGTGGCAAAGAATTCGTTGGATTATGTTTCTCCAAAAGCGGATTTTAATTTGAGAAGATTTTTTACTCCTTGATTATGGTTGGATCTTGATGAAGCAAGAAAACGTAGAAAGAGAAGACGAATGATAAAGAGTTTTCAGAACATTGGTCGTTTTGATTAAAAGGAAACTGCTAACAGAAAATTGTACCCCGTAAACGTGCTCTATCACTTGAATTAAAGTCATGCCTTAAATGATATAGTCAACATAAGTTAGGCATTTAATTATGAAATCAGCGAAAATTTAAGCATTTAAATGATATATTTTTTTAAAAATTGAGGATTTAAACATTCACAATTTAAAAGTTAATGATTTTTAATAAAACTTGAAACAACGTCGTTTTGATTAAATGGAAGTTTTAACACCGTAAACGTCTATTTAACGATGTGTCTCAAATGATCCAGTCAACAAAAGTTTACTATTTAATTACAAATCAACGAAAAAACTTAAACATTAAAATGATATTTTAAAAGTTGAGGCTTTAAATGTACTCAATTTTGAATGTTTAAGTTTTTTTGACATTTTTTCCGATGCAGAAGCCATAGTTGGCAAATTAAGAAAAAGAAAAAAAAACAAGAGAACGGGAGAAGATGTTCATGAATGATAAGAAGCTTCGTTTGTTATATAGAATACATGGATAACACATGGTATACGTAGAGTTGAATAAATTGATAAATAAAGTAATTATACTTATAGTTGAATTAGCAAAATGTATTAGAGTGAATAAATTAGCCACAGTTGGCAAATAAAGTAATATATTTTAGAACTAAAAAAAAAAAATTATTTTGACAATATACTCATATATGTTTAATCCTTTGTAATCTATATAATAATAATTGTTAATAAATGTCATATAATTTGCATCTATTCATCATAGGTTACATCTCTTTAGTGTATTGGCCTATTGGGTCTATTTATTTCATATCTTTTTGTCTATGATTGCATTTTTTCACTATATAACATTCATGTCTTTTTACTTATATTTTTTTTTGATATTTTTAAACAAATTTTTTTTTTGTAATTAGTTAAAATTTTAATTTCGCAATGAATCCAAATAATTCAGTTGATTATATTATTTCTCACTCTTTTTGTTCGTCTGGTGTTGGCTCATCATAATCGTTTAGTGACTAGTCTCTCGTCTGAGAATTCTTCTCAAGTAAGATGTTATTTTTTTTTTTGGTAATAAAGTAAGATGTTATTTTTTCCATAATCTCATCGTACACCACTTCAAAGTTTTACAAATAAATTATAGCACAATTTTTTTTTCTCAATATTTTTTGTTTCTCTCTTTAGAGTCGTTAGTTTTCCGTTCGATGAATAAGCGTTTACTCTTTAAAATAAAAACTAGATAGTAACCCGCGCTGTGCAGCGCGGAGAAATATCTACTTCGTAATTTGTTAGTTTATATAATCATATATTATTATAAGTGTTGTAAATTAGATTCGAGTATGTGTTAGTGCATTTGACAATTGTAGTTATGAGAATGTTTGAATAGTCTGAGTCTTAATATGATATGTTTGATAGGAGGATTGTGGTATTACATGTTGTTGAATATAAAGACTTTAGAGCTCTGAAATCATGCATGATGAGTCGTTGATTCAAGAATGTTATCGCGATTATGAGTAACCCGCGCTGCACAGGATGGAGAAATATGTACTTTATAAATTTATAAATTCTTTTTATAATATAATTTTTTTGGTAAGCATATAATTAATGTTATTTAGTATTATTAATATATATATATATATATCGACTTCAAACTTTATTATTTTATATTGATATAAATTATTATTAGTGTTTTAAATTAAATTTATTTTATGTTTTTAATATCTTATTTACTATTATTATATATGGCTTGTGTTGTGTTAGTTAAAATTATTAATATATAATTACGTGCGATCTTATATATTTGAAAATTTTAAATAATAAGTTAGATTGTAATATAATTTCGTTGCAAATTAATTGGTGTTAGACATGTATTTTCATATTATTCAAAAATCTATAACTGTTTGATTTACTCAAATATATAAATTATTATCAATGATTAGAAATTCGATATGAGATCCGTCATGATCCGTCTTTCTCTGCTATGACCCGTCATGACCCGTCCTCACCCATTATAAAAATAAAAATATTTGAAGATCTGGATTATTTAAATTAGATAGTAATCAATTTAATTTTAATTTTTATTCATAATTAATAAGTGAAAAAACTGAGTTTAATTTTATGTGCAAAGTAATAATTTACAATATTATTTACTAATTTTTTATTTAGTTGTATTAATTTTGTGATTATTATTGTATTCTTAATAACCTTATTTAAAAATATTTAATACTATATTATTTAAATACTCTAATTAAAAAATTCATGTTTATTTAGGAGATACTAAATATAAATAAATAGATTTAAATTTAATATATTAAGAATTAGAATTTGAAATATCTATATATTGATTTTGTGCTATTTATTAGGGAATTGACTAACTAAATATATAATTATTATGATCATTAATAAGATTTAAAACTAATTTATGTTAAAATAGTTTAGACTAATTTATCTTTAATGACTGATTAAATATTTGCTAGCAAACTCTTTATTTTCTAATGGCAGTTTTTGTAATATACCACATGAATTCTGGTTAAAGTGTTTATAAGGTTGCTCAAATAATAATAGGAAGATTCTAAATGAAGATTTCAAGTGTTTTTTTTTCTCAGAAATATACTAATAATAATTTCAATCAATATTTCCATCCCAAGCAGCTCAATGACGTGGTCATTCCATGACCACTCATTCTGCCCAATTACGGAACATGCCTAGATCGTAATCAATCCGTTCTGCGACCCCTCTCTCACTGTTCATCGCTCATACCGCCTCGCACCAATCCTAATTCTCTCGAGCAACTCTAAGTTTTACCCTGCCAAAACTAAATTTTCCTCGGCCGAAACCTATTTTACCTCGAGTAAAAGGGTTAACTTGTCCAAGCATGACATCCCTTCATCTCATAAATTAAATCAATTCAGTCTTGATCAGATAGCCATTCCTTGATTGTTCATTGGCCATGACAACCAAGTGCCAAAGAATTCTTCTTGGAAAATTTATTATTTTCTCTTGATAGCCGACTGCACATGCTTATTGCCACTCCACTCGATACTCGATAGCCCGTACAATCAAATTCCTCTTTGCCGAAAATTTTCTGCCACATTTCTCGATCATCCTCACCCGTCCGCTCTTAGGTCAAGGTCAGGGTTATTACTCCTGCTGTGATTAAGTTTCTCCATTTCTCTCTACTTTACACCAAGACTCACTTCCAAATCCTCGATTCTTTCTTTGTTACGTCTCATTGTTTCAACAAAACTTTTGTGTGGTCTGAATGGAAATACTACTCATTTTTGTGATTTTTTTTTGTTTTGAAATAGAATTTTTTTTTTTTTTTTTTTTTGAAAAGAATGCTTTGACATCACTGATAAGTCTCAATCAAATCTATGGACAAACAAGAACACAACATCTTTTTAATAGATAGTGTTACTACCTTTGTTTTGGTTTTTCATTGATTAATATAAAAGCAAATACAAGAAGCAAATAACATTGAGAATCATAATGATTCCCGAAACAAAGGAAAGTGGAAAAGTGGAATACTGGTTCCTCATTGTAAGGAAATATATCATCCCTTATTTGTACGACACATTATAAGAAAAAAGTAAATAAAGACCAAGTCTTAAGCTCTCTTAATTTCGTATTAACCGTCTCTTCCCATCTAGCTCAGCATCCTTTTCAGCACTTACACTTCCAGTCTCATCACTAGCGAATCCATTTCCTACAAATTTTCTTATTGATTTCACAGACGATTCTACAACTGACAGTTCAACCCACATCAAGGATTTATATGGACGGTCTTACCTACACCATGCTTATTGTAGACAATTTTACCTTTTACAGACAGGTCCACGACGAACGGTTCTATTTGCACTATGCTATAAATTTTCGATAGGATTACCTGCAATAATTTGTAATAATTCTCCATCTCTGAGAATCAAACAAAATGAACATTTGTATTTAGAGACATCTAGCATTAATTGGGTAGAAAACCATAGTATATGAAATAATATCTTGATAGAATATAGGAATATTCTTCGCATTATGCTGTTAATATCCTGTCAATATTAGTTGTATAGATCCCTAATATTGTATAACTCATTTGGCTATATTAAGCCATGTTAATGAATAGATCCTCATAAGGTGAATTCATAATCTTTCATGGTATCAGAGCTATAAGCTCCTGAACCTTTTCTTCTTATAAACTCTTCTCTGCTTGTCCGAATTTTTTCATTTTTCTTACCAACAATTGCCGCTCAACCCGCTGCTATTGAAAAGGGAATTTGATGTATCAAACACAAAATCCCACATCCCTCTGATCCTTGATCATGATGATCACAACTATGATCAGAGCGGGCTTAGAGGGGAAGACAGATTGGACGACGGCCCCGGGTCCCAATTTCGGGTACTAATAATTAAGGGGTCCGATTTTTTTTATATATTAAAAATTAAAATATTTTAAAAATTAGATTGGAGGGGGCCCACAATTGTTTTTATATGTATATATTTTTATTTTATCTATAAAATTTACAAAAATATTACCCATTTAAAAATATTTAGTGGTTCAAAAATTTGTTTTAGTAAAAATCCTTAAAAAAAAAATTTAAGGGCCCAATGTTTTTTTCGCCATAGGGCTATGAAAATATTGCGCCGGCCCTGACTACGATGCATGGAAATACCTCTTCCTCACGCACTGCCAAATATTTGATGTTCTCGGGCATCTTGATGGATGTCTTCTTCCAAACGGAATAATGATCTACCCTGTAAGAAGCGTGATGGCTTGGTCAAGCTTTGGATCTACATTAAACTTGCATCACCACTGTTCCGATCGTGTTTTCAAACCGCTCGTGAAATCTGGACCAGGATTGAAAACCAATTTATAAATAATAAAGAGGCAAGAACGATCCAACTTGACAATGAACTTCGTATCACTGAAATAGGCGATCGCTCAATTCAGGAATACTGTCAAAAATTGAAGTCTATGTCTGATCTTCTCACCAATGTCGATGCTCCAGTCAGTGAACGAACAATGGTAATGTATATACTCAATGGTCTTAAAACATTGGTAATGTATATACTCAATGGTCTTAATGAGAAATATGATTACATAATAAATGTAATCAAACACAAAGACCCCTTCCCAAGTTTTGACATAGCCAAGTCGATGTTAGAGATGGAGGAATCTTGTCTCAAGAAAACTCCAAAGTCGTTGGCTTCACTCAGCAACACCTCCTCATCCTCAACTGCACTCATGGTTTCACAAAACGAGTCTAAAGCTGAGTCTTCGTCCTCGCCAATTCAGAACCAGAAATTCAAAAACATTTCGTGGAAATCGAAGAAACGATCGGGGCAGAGGTAGACACAACTTCAACAACTACAATCCACAATATCGATAGTTTCCCAATTGGTCTTCTCAGAACATGTGGCCAAATCTGTTCCCGCAATGGCAGAATCAATACGCCAATTGGAATCCGTACACTCAGATGCCAACATTTTACAGACCAACTCCTCGTCCAATGCCTACAGCCCCACAACAAGCTTACTTAATAGAGATACATCTTACATCTGACTTCTCTCAAGCTTATACCACTGAAACTCTCTTCGATCCTTTGGTTGGACAGTGGTACATGGACTCCGGTGCAACAACTCATCTATCCAACACGGCAGGTATTCTTTGATTAACCTTAACCATAACATCAAACAGTCTATCATGGTCGGAAAAGGATCCAAAATTCATGTCACTTCTATCGGCTTTCATCCATTAAACCCAATTATCGTTCCCTTACACTCAATAATGTCCTTGTCACACCGTTAATTGTCAAAAATCTCATCTCAGTCCGTAAATTTACAACTGATGCTTGGTGTTCTGTTGAATTTGATCCATTTGTTTTTTTCGGTGAAAGATCTTCCAACTCGGAGAACACGGCTCCAATGTGAGAGTTCCAGTGACCTTTATTCACTTCTAGCCACACTCAAAAAGACAAACACGTCTTCCTCAACAGCCCTTCTTGCCTCATCTCCTACTCTTTGGCACAAGATACTAGGCCACACCAATAATGCTGCCCTTTGTTCCATTATTTCTAGAAATTCGATTTCTTGTAATAAAGACAAGTTGGTGAACTTGTCAATTAGGAAAACAGAATAAACTCCCTTTTTTATGATCTGAAAAAGAGATAACAAAGCCTTTCGAAATTACTCAATCCGATGTTTGTACATTTCCACTTTCAAGCAACAGTGATATTCGATATTACATATTATTTCTTGATCATTTCACTCAGTTTTTATGGGTTTACCTACTAAGACGCAAATACAAAATATTTTCTAAATTCCTTCACTTCATGGCTTACATAAAGAGCCAATTTTAGGCTAACATCAAATTGTTTCAATGTGATAATGGAGGAGAATTTAACAACTCTCAGTTTCATGATTACTTTGATTCGAATGGCATCTTGTTTCATTTCTCTTGTCCATATACTTCACAACAAAAATGGTAACTCCAAAAGGATGATCGGAAGCATCAATAATACAATCCGTGCCTTACTCTTTCAAGCTCAACTCTCGCCAATATATTGGGTCGAATCCCTTCAAGTGGCTGTTCATCTTTTGAACACCACACAATCTTCGGTCATCCAAAATCAAATTCCCTTCACTCATCTCTTTAACAAGCAACCAACATATGATCACTTGAGAGTTTTTGGTAGCTTGTGTTTCCCAATTCTTAATCATGATAACCTTACTAAATTGTCACCACATACCATTCTCTGCTTATTTCTTGGTTATCCTTCTCAACACCGATGTTACATCTGTCTTGATCTCAAAACTAAAAAGATCATTATATCTTGTAATGTCTTCTTTGACGAGGAAAACTTTCCAGCTGCTGTTACACCAACAAACCGTGAAGCAATGAGATATCCACCAATAAAAATAATTAAAAAAATGAAAAATTATAAAAGAGAGAAGAGAGGGGTTCTCATTTGAGAACCTTGGATATCTTGATTAGAACCTCTCTTTACAAATATCACTCTATAAATGGTTTAATTTTAATTTTAGAATTAAAATTTAATTATTTATTTAAATTATATTAAAATAATAATATATTATTGTTAAGATACTCTAAGTGAGTATCTAATGGATGAAGATGCTCTAACTTCCTTGAAAATATTTAAGAACCCGGTCTTTCTTCAGTTTTCAAAAACATTCTTCACACACCACTTTAATCATCACCACCAAATGATCCTCCAATTCCGCCACCTCCACCCTCACTTATTCAAGCCCCTCAGCCTTTCCCAGTTCCACCTCCTCAGCCTCGTCGCTCTATGATGACTAGGAGCATGACTGGTTCTCTTAAGCCCAAACAGGCCATTTTACTTCTCACCACAACTCAATCGCCATTACCAAAAAGCCGTATCTAAGCCCTTTCAGATCCAAATTGGATACCGACTATGACTGATATATTTGATGCTATGATTAAGACTAAGACTCTGAATCTTGTGCCTAAGCCTTCACATGTTAATATTGTGTGATTGATGTGGCTGTTCAAACAAAAATATGATGCCGATGAGAATCTTACACGACAAAAAGCAAGGCTCAATGCTAACGTTAAATCACAGGAATCTGAGGTTGATTTCACTAAAACATTCAGTCCCGTGGTCAAACCGGCAGGCATTATATCTGTCTTGAATATTGGTGTAACTTGTGACTGGCCCATACATCAAGTAGATGTGAAAATGTGTGTTTTACATGTGAACTTGATGAAACCGTGTGTATGCAGCAGCCACCTGGGTTTATTGATGAAAAGTTTCCAGATTATGTTTGCAAATCGGAGAAGGCTATATATGGCTTGAAACAGGCGCCTAGAGCATGGATTTCGCGGTTTAAGAAATTCATTACTAACCTCGGCTTTGTCTCAAGTAAAGCTGATGTGTCTTTGTTTGTGTACAGGAAAGGAAATGATCTTGCCTATATCCTGCTGTATGTATATAACATTATTTTAACAGCCTCTTCACAGTTGCTATTACAAAGAATCATCGACACGCTTAAAATGGAGTTTCCCATTTTCGATGAAGGAAAAATCAAGCATTTTCTTGTGATCAAAGCAGATTACAACGACACAAGAATGTTCTTGAGTCAGTCATCTTATGCCTCAGAGATCATTGACAAAGCAGGCATGAAGGACTGTAAACTCATCACGACACCCGTTGATGTCAAATCAAAACTCTCGGCTGAAATAGGTGACCCAGTCACAAATCCAACATAGTATAGAAGTCTCGCTGGTGCGCTTCAATACTTGACTTTCACATGCCCTGACATCTCTTATGCTGTCCACCAAGTTTTCTTATACATGCATGATCCACGACAACCACATCTTCAAGCATTACAGCGCATAATTTGGTATGTCCAGGGAACTATCTCTCATTATCTGCAACTTGTGAAAGGTCAAATAGATTTTCTCACAGCATATTCTGATGCGGACTAGGGTGGCTGCCCCGAGACACGACTCTCAACTTCCAGATACTGTGTCTTTCTTGGTCGGAATCTTGTGTCTTGGTCGGTAAAACGTTAACAAACCGTGTCTCGATCAAGTTCTGAAGCTGAGTATAAGGGTGTAGCCAACACTGTTTCTG